>JAPXFY010000015.1:23349985-23404985 GCA_030674185.1 Monoplex corrugatus
GACAAAACCAATTTATGCTTTGTCTGTGCTTTGATGACGTTTCTTGTCCTTAAATTTCATCATCCAACAATTATTCAAGTTTGTAAATACGGAATACAATAAGGACTTTTAGATTTTACGTCACGTATCCGAGGGGCCAGATACGTAACGTGCCGACTACGTATCGCATTTTCTGGCGCGATTTTATTGACACGTACCGCTTCGATACGGACGTGACTACGTAAAGAAGTCCGGTTATACATGCTCTCACCTGTATCTAGTTTGGGACTGCACATCTCAAGTTTCAAGGTAAGTAATATTTTGGTTGTGTTTTGAAATCCTTTCTGTACTTTGTTATGTATGTTTTATGTCACTGATTTTTAAACAATTCATGTACGAGTCGACCAAACGCACCAAGCGTCAGCAAGCAAAAGCCTGCTGCTGGGAAGTACGTATCGCCAGCTGACCTAATTAAATTTTTCGAATGAGACTTCAGCTCCTAGGCCCGGTTCAATTGCAATTTAGCTGGGAAAAGCTATTTTGTGGGAGCAAAGCATTATAAATGTCATGAGTGACGTAATTTCTTTGTGTTTTTGATTACTTTCTGATAAATTTTCGAATGAAAAATGTATAATGGATGCTGCGTTTAAAGAGATCTAACACCAAGCGCTGACTTAGATCTGAGTGGCACTAGCCTTGCAGTTCATTGTCTGGTTTCTCATCAAGGCCTTATAGGTCTACCCTGGTATCAGGGAAGCTGGTGGGGAGCATGACTGGACTATGTTTGCACAGGCTGCAGAAACTGATAGTGATAATGATGATGATATAATTTATTTATTCATTATCATCATTGTTATTACCAGTTTCATCATCAACATCATCATTATAATGAATAAATATGTAAACAAATAAGACAAATGTAATAAGTTTCTTCCTGTTTTTCAGATCTAAGTATTCCCTGTGCCAAATCGAGAAATTACACAGCCCAGCTGCACGGTGGTCTACAACCATAGGGTACCGGCAGATTAAATACAAACAGAAGAAGAAAGCGAAAAGATTGATTTTGACATTCAGAACGATTAATGTTAAGAGACAAGGTATAGAAGTCCAGAAACTGGAGGATGCAGTCACCTGAGGACTGAAGCACAGCAAAGAGATGAGCAAGCAACACAGCTGATATGGATGAGTTGGAAGAAAGGAAGAACAAAAAGAGAGGAAACAGTTGATGGAGCAACATATTGAAGAGAGAAAATGTGATGGATAGGGAAAACAAATTAATGGATGTCATGCTGCAATACAATATAATACAATACTCCTTTATACATCCACATAGGTAAATTGATATGTACACAACTGGACTCACATCACATGTACACGTAGATTAATCTCAGATCTCAAAACTACAATCACAACTCAATGACAGAACACAAAGATAAAAAAGCCTCAACAGTTCAAAGCAACCACAAATTAAAGCAGCCAATAATCTTGGCATATGCCATAACTGCACATGATACGTTCCCAACCCCCAATCCTGTTCCCCCCACCCCCTTTCCCATTTTACACACACACACACACACACACACACACACACACACACACACACACACACACACACACACACACACACACACACACACACACACACACACACACACACACACACACACACACACACACACACACAGAGGAAACACTATTATGAAGTCACAAAATGACAGATGCCGTAATCAAGCAGGTAAATGTCAGACTTCTAATAAGAACATCTGGGTTTGGTCCTTTCTGGGTACCTCCTGCCTGGTGAAAAAGGGTGGAGAATTTGTTAAGTTTTCTGGTCAGTGTGTGTGCAGACCTGCCAGCCTCTGAAACCCCTTCATGTGCATGCTCATGCAGAAAATCACATATGCACGACAAAGATCTTGTAAGTCATGTCTTTTGTGTTTGGTGGCCTATGGAAACATGAAAACTTGGCCCAGCAAGCATCCCCACCAAATCAGAGTGTCTTGACTATGCACCAATATGCTGCCTGCACAGTGTGGACAAAACTGCGTGTATATGCATCTGAGAAAATCAGAATACTATCGAAACATCACAGGATTTTTCTGAAAAAAATAACAACTGAGCAGATTTGTGCCACTAAAAAAATTAAGTAGAGATCAGGGAAAGGGAACATCCTCATGTTTGTTTTCTTTGTACACGTTAGTTTTGTTGTTGTTGTTGTTTCTTTTTTTTTTTTTACTAATTTGTCATCTATCTTCATTTTTATGACAGAAAAACAAAAACAAAACCCACATTCCTCAGAGCATTCATAATCTTTCATCATAGTATTCAGAATTCATTTGTCACAATAAAGGATTCATACGCCCTACAGTGAATATTTTCGTCACATGGAAAGTGTGTTGCAAGCGCATGTGATTTGTGCGTTCGTGCGGGAGCGCGCGCGCGCGGTGTGTGTGTGTGTGTGTGTGTGTGTTGTGTGTGTGTGTGTGTGTGTGTGTGTGTGTGTACACAAAGTCTATGAATTATTAAGTATAGTGCAAAATGTGTACTGAAGTAATTTAGTACAGGAAGTATATATCTATAATCAAACATTTGAGCCATGATTTATTGACACAGATAAAGCATGAGGCACAGTGCGCACGCGCGCGCGCGCGCGCGCACACACACACACACACACACACACACACACACACTCAAAAGGGTTCATTTCTTGTGATGTCATCATATTGAATGATGTAAGCATACTGAAGTAACCAAATTGCTAGGAAAGATAAAAAGTAATTGCTAGATCTATTTTCCTTTTTAAATTTCCGAGCATAACACACATTGGTGATATCAAGGAAAAACAAATAGCTACATAATTATGTTTATGATGTCACTCTTCGTAAAATACGGGAAAGGCTGTGGTTACATCCCTTGCTTCGGGAGGCGTCAGGGGACGTAGATCTGTTTCACGTGGAATCTAAACCCAAATCGTTTTCACGTACGGGTCACCTACGTATCGCAAAACGTATACGTGTTGGGTGGGAGCCACGTAATGTGTAATCTAAACATTTCAAATATCATGTTAACATTCGTTTCGGAAGCCAGACGAAACATTTTCAATCCAGTCAATTAGTTTCATTTGCATGTGTATACTCTTCCGCCACCAGAGGTCAAGGCTAACAGAATGGTGAGTTTGTGCAGATTGATTTTGTCAGTTGAAAATACTTCAACCCTTTCTAAAATAGAGTGTTTCGGTAGTTACATCGAATTGAACAATACAGCATAGTAAACAAAAACATAGCGGGGTATTTCTGCAATAGGCATTTCCGAAAATCACGCGCAAGACAATGGTAAGTGACCCTGCGAAACTGTCGTCTGCTCGAGTGAAGCATCAAACAGCACTTTTCAAGATAGCCAGGAAAAGATAACATTTTGTTGCTGCATTGTTGTAATATTATTCAGTGTTATTTGCGTGTTAACTTTCGATCATGCTTTTTTCACCTTCACCTAGCTTTTATTGGTTGATAGCACTATTTTGTTGTGTCAAGCCTGTGAAAGTTGGGGTTGGAAGAGTAGGTGCTGCAAATTGTACCTTACGAGAAATGAACTGCCCGCTTCCTTCAGTGTAGTTCACTCCATCAAGTATTATGCTTAATTCTTTGTTTTTCTTGCCATTGCTTTTCTTCCATTATTCATTGTTAATCATAATATTTGTCTATTAACAGCCAAACTTGTCACTGTCATCCATTCTTGTATTTATTTCTACAACAGAAATGTTTACGCTTTATGTCTCACATTTGGTACACAGCTTTGGAAAACGACCGATGCGTGTGTGTGTGTGTGTGTGTGTGTGTGTGCGCGCGCGTGTGTGTGTGTGCAGTGACTGAGTGAATAAGGTTTATGGCTGTCTTTCGTACTACACTAGTAGAAGTATTGCAGTAATGGAAACATGGAATATTTTCCTGAATTTCGGTTATGAGAATTTGGATAAAGTATAATAACGGTAATGTTGTACAATAGAATACGAAAATAATTGGAGCTAATTTCACGCACTTTAAATTAGCTCCAATTATTTTCGTATTCTATTGTACAACATTACCTATAATAACAACAGTGTATTTTGAGTAATTTACCATGAACAATTTTTTTTCAGTACATTTCCTGATACTTTGTTGATTTTACGAAATTGTGACAATCGCAATCCGCATAGATCTAGATTACCAAGAACGACAACTCTCTAATATTGAGAGGTTGCTGGAGCATCCTAATAATTTGCTGTCTTTGGCAACGACGATCGACGATCCTAACGGATAAGGAAAAGGTACAAATCAACAATAGATGGTTTCAGACCATTCCTTTGTTCAAATCACCTGAAAATTAAAATTTTACCAATCCACATAAGTGGAGTGAGTAGTGTCAGAGGTTCCAAACCTTCAGTTTCCAGCAAACTTGATAAGGAAGAGGGAACCGTACAACTACAAGTGAGCAGCCTGATTTATAGCATGGGAACAAAACAAACACGCTTTTGACAAACACAGCGGTGTCAAAGAATTTCCACAGCTACAACAAGGTCAACAAGTTTTTCAGAAGCTGGACGTTATGAAGGAGTGGGGCAATCCGGCAGTAATCAAACAGCAGTGTGCTTCTCGTTCCTTTATCATACAGACGAGGACAACCGTGAATACTGTCAGAACCAAAAACACTTGAAACCCTTCATTGTTTGACTGTCTGCAGAACAGCTTGACTATCAAGCACCTGTAATGCCGTTGTCACTACACAACATTCTGACCCAGTGATGACTTTAGTTCCTGGCCAAAGGACTGCGAAACTCAACCTGATGATGACAGACAACAACAGCATTCCTTCCAGCAGCAACCTGTCACTATTTGTTGTGGTCGTGTTGTTAATATTCTAGCTCTCTACAGAGACTGACTTAGGAAGTAAGAACTGCAGAACTCTGGAGGACAGTTAAATTGTTGGCAAAGTAGTCATGATGTTGACAGTTAGCCACTTAGATGTTACAGATAAGAGCTTATCGTGATGTACATGTATGTTAGAGCAGTGGCCTTGTATGAGTAGTTGTAGTACACTACATAGATTCCACGTAAACTTGACTTTGCGTTTACTGACCATTATAAACTTGATAAGTCAGACAAGTATTGTATTTTAAATTTAAACAGAGGGAGATGTGACGATCGCAATCCACTTAGGGCTAGAATACCAAAAATGATAACTCTCTAATACTGAGAGGTCGTTGGAGCATCATAATAATTTGTTGTCTTTGGCAACGACGATCTTAACGGACAAGGAAAAGGGACAAATAACTGAACAGTAGAGAAATGATTCCTATGCAAATTTTGCTTTGCAGTGTATTTATAACACTACAGTTTATTTGATGTGATCCAAATTGCTGTATACGGTCGAGTCACCGCTGAATCAAATTTCTTTCATGGCCATGGTACATATCCATCAGTAAAAATTTTGTCTTATCAGTTGTTAAGATTACGTCGGTATTTACCATTGCTCATTTCATCTCAGAATTAAAGTTCTTTAGAGGTGAATATTCGTCAGTGAACACTTGTAAACTGTTCAGATTATGTTGGTATTTACCATTGCCATTGATGCATATCAAGTTTTATGTCATATGAAGCTTTTTAAAGGCATGGTCACATGATGGTGACGGATATTTTAGATTATCTGTATCTTCATGACCACACTGTCTAAAACATATTTCAAAAGTTTAAAGAAATGTACAGTTTATGTATTTTTAGGAACAAAAGTTGTTCTCTAAAAATATGTCTAATTTTCATTCTTCAGTATGTGTGTATTAACGTGCAATGGCTTGGAGACATTACCGTGCTATTACAAAAGCGTAGTATTGGGCATCTTCCACTTATGATAGAACAGAAAATGAAGGATACACATTAAACGTTTGGAATAATGGTTGCAACAACATTTGTTCTTACATATGTATTGAAAAGTGGTTTCTCAAATTTTTATCAATTAATTTAATTTTAGAAATTAATTTTCTCCATTATGGGTGTCTGTTTCTGAAGACCTTGGTCTAGCAGTGTGTGACGTAAAGAATAATTGATACGTGTAAAAACATGACAGCTGTCAATGGTCTTCATTTCAAAGCAAGACTACAGATTACAAGATAACTTTGTTTAGAGAACTTTTAAACTGTTTGAAGTATTGTACGATCTCAGACTTTTTATGAAAAGTTCGCATTTAAACAGTGTTTTTCATTTTCCCATAGGAGACCAAAGATGAGCTTTGACAAATTGAGAATCTTTGGTTCTCTGTTGTAACAGATAGATGATGATGTCGACATACACAAACTTGACAAATTGAGGATCTTTAGTTCTCTCTTGTAACAGTTAGATGATGATGTGGGCACAGACACACACACACACACACACACACACACGCACACGCACACGCACGCACGCACACACATACATACCTCAAGTTGAGGCACTGTAGATCTAGCTCTGCTCTGCCTTTTGATATTATTAAAACTTGGTTGAACTTTTGTTACAACTGGTTGGCAGTAGACACAACCGTAGCCTTATTGTGTGCCTTCCTTTGATCCAACCATGAAAACATGAAAAGGTGCAGACGCAATGTATTCTTCATTTTCAACACATACTCGCTCTCTCAGGCCCTCTCAATGTGTGTACATTGGTAAGTGGTGTACTACACGGCGTAAAGATTTTGGTAATTGTTCCTGTTTCTTTTCCTAATATACGCGTAAGAGTAAATAGTGTAAATGTGGTGTAACTGCCTTGATACCATTAGCAACAACACCGATAATAATAGTAATGCAATGATCAATTTATGATACTGATAAAAACAATAATTGATAATAATCATAATAGTATCAGAAATAATAATAATAATAATAATAATAATAATGATAAAAGTCAGCTGACAGTTATAACTACAAGAAAGAAGACCGAGCTAAATTTGATATCGACAACTGACACTTAATATGTTGCACATAGTAAACATTTTTGTAACAGCTGCAGTCGTTTTTGATTGACTGAAAGTATACTTTCATCCACTATCCAGAATTCATAGCTCATTTGACATCGCTGATTATTGTGGAGTGATGGACTACAGGTTATTGCATCTGCATGGCAATGGAAAAAAGTCCGGAGTTCACATTTTAATTCCCATGTTAGACTTGAGTTTTTCTCAACCTCCGCTACATTATTTCTCAGTTGTGTTCCCTATGCTGGTGTTTTTGCTAGGACATAGACTTGGATCGATACATAATACTAGATGTTACAATGGATATATATTTATCAGACGACAAACCCAGGTTCCATATACAGCATGCAGTGGAATACATAAAACATTCATGGCAACAGAAGAGTTGGCCTTGGAAAGCTCTGTTCGAAATTCCGCTTCCATAGATAAACAAAAACTTCGCTTAAAAATATGATGTAGAAAAAAAACCCACTTCCAACCAGATCAAATTCATCCAGAATCCTGAACAACTGATACCATCACCTCTACAGTAAGAAAATTTGTAACTTTGAATTTTCAGTTTATCTTTGCATGTGTCAGATTCTTAGCTTTTTGTTGTATTGAACAGTTGCAAAACTGCTTCAGCCGATTGACGAAACGGTGAACCCTTGTGAGGATTTCTACCAGTTCTCCTGTAACAACTGGATCGACGCCAATTTCGTTCCAAAGGGCAGAAACGAGTATTCCACACGTAACCAGCTTTCGCGTGGTATCAAATTGGAGTTGAAAGGTATGTAGTGAATATCGTGTGTATTTGTGTGTGTGTGCGTTTGGGTGTGTGTGCTTTGCTTGCAAGTAGACCTGTTCCTTGCCTGTGTGCATACTGTGCCCAGTTATTGGTTTTGCAGGAACGTGTTCTTTGTTTGCTGGTGTGTTGTACTTTGACAGCTGCTATTCAACAGAAAAGCGTTGGTTGAAAGCTCAACCTAGAGTGACAGGACTTTTAGTGACATTGACCCCAAGCTGCTCATTCTGGCTCCACAACACCCAACCAACTCCAAGTTCATTAAGCTGAAATCCCAGTGCTTGGAAGCCCTCGAGAACCAGAGAAGTCGACCTGACATGGGGCTACCCCCCAGAAAGGCCCCTTCACAGCTGCTGTGTCACGTCATTGGAGTTCAGCAGGGCTTGTTTTGATCCAACTTATTAAAGACAGTGCCTACTTAGCCCCTTACTAAGGACAGTGGTCATTCATTCGCAAAGCCAGACCAAGTGAGAGTGTCTTTGTTAGGGAGACCACCATCTTGGGCCTCCAGTGACAGCCCACGTGAACTGCTGACACCAAAGACCCCAACTTGAATTCATCTCCGGCATGGAAGTAATAGAGGAAGCCCATAGATCACCATAAGGTCAGGGCATGAAGGGCCACGGAATCTGAGACAGTTTTCACTCGGTCATATGCTTATGTTTTCTCTTATTTTTGTATTTATGTGTGGGGATGTATGTGTATCCATGTGTATGTATGTATGTGTGTAGATGTGTATATATAAAATATATGTATATATATATTTATACATGTATATATATATATATATATATATATATATATATATATATATATTATATGTGTGTGTGTGTGTGTGTGTGTATGTGTGTGTGTGTGTAGATATGGATATGTAGGTATGAATATGTATATATATTTATGCATTATTTAGTAAGATACTTACATTCAAAAAATTACTCTCAGATTGTGCATCATAGTTTCCATAGTTTTAGCCCAGGACCCCTTCACGATAAAACAATACTGATATGGCATGACCACTTTTCAAATTGCAGAAGAATTCTGTATCTCTGTATCTGTAAGATGCGTCGCTGTCGCCAAGATTTATGGCATTATCGCGACGGGTGGGGGTGTGCGCAGCTTTAGCAAGTTTCCTGTTGGGATGATATCAGTCTTTTAAAGTTTTCAAGGGTTGGTGCTCTCACGATGTTTTCTTCCAGATGGTTCCAGTCTCTTACTGTACTAACAAAAAAATGACTGATCTGCTCTGTCTGGCATCTGCTGACTTGGAATGTTCTTGTGTTATTTCTTACGTAAATAGAGATCGTACTGATGGTATCGTACTGGTCGCCAGATGTTCGTGGCCTTATGAGTCGTCTTGGTTTGTGTGGAGTTAAATATTCAGCAGATGGTATGGCCGGTACCAACCCCTCAACCACCTTGTAGAGGAAGATTAGGCGTAGATCATGTCAGCGCTGTTGGATTGTTGGCAGTTGCAGAGTGTGAAGCATCTTGGTGATGGAGCCGGGTGTTCTGGATTTATAATCGCCCGTTATAAACCAGGTAGACAGGCGCTGCATCTTTTCCAGTTTGTCAGTGTCCTGTTTCAGGTAGGGACTCCATATGATAGAGCCATACTCGAGGGCTGGTCTGATGAGAGAGAGATGGGCATTTTTCTTGCATTGGATGGGGCAGAAACGCAGGTTTCTCCTGAGGAAGCCAAGGGTGCTGTGTGCTTTCTTGCAGGTGTGGGCAATGTGGGTGCTCTATTTCAGGTCATCGGAGAGTTGAATACTTAGATATGGGTTTGTGTGGACGTGCTGAAGGGGGATGTTGCATAGTGAGTAGATGTAGTTGGTAGACTTCTGTATACTGAGGATGTAGCACTTGTTGGGGTTGAACTTCATACCCAGCTAGTGGCCCAGGTCTCGAGTTGGTTGAGGTCCTCTTGAAGCTGAATGTGGTCTTGTAGGGAGTTGATCTGGCGGTAAAGGAGGCAGTCATCAGCAAACAGGCGTACCTGGGACTTGATCCTGTCAGGGAGGTCGTTGATGTGGCACAGTAAGAGGAGCGGGCCCAACACTGTTCCTTGAGGTACTCCGGAATCCACCAGGGTCTCTTCGGATTTGACGCCCTCTATCACGACGGCCATCTTCCTGCGCTGCACTTCCCCTCAGACACCATATTTGCCTCCCCTCTTCCCAGTTCTTACCATTACTCACGAACACATTTTGATTTAGTCCTTTTCTAGCACTGGACGAGCAGCAGGAAAGTTTAAGTCTTTTTCTCCTAAGTTTTGTGTTTGGTGTTTATTGGTTTGTGATGTTACGTTTACGCTTGACAAAGGCCAGTTGGCTGAAAATATGCGTCTGCCTTGTCTGGTTGTATTAAGTACACGTTCCGATTATATTTTTGTGTTTTTCTGGTTCTCGTTTTTGAATGTTCAAGGTCTTCTGAAGAAGCCTTATGACAGTGCCAAAGACAGTTTATCAGTTTCCAAAGCCAAGATTATGTATCAGGCATGTACGAATGAAGGTAAGTAGAAGGATTACAGCTCTGTTGTGACTGTGTGTGTGTGTGTGTGTGTGTGTGTGTGTGTGTGTGTGTGTGTGTGTGTGTGTGTGTGTGTGTGTGTGTGTGTTTGTGTGTGTGTATGCATGCTTCTTTCAGTAAATACCGTAAAGTCGCATTGATTAAGAAGAAATAGATGTGTTGTCGATGCCAAAAACTAAGCTTAAAAAAGTAGACATCGTGGCGAAGTGGTTAATTCAACGGATCGATGATAGAGGATCGAAATCTTCTGTAAGTTCATAAGTATCATTAAGGCTGTTTTCTTTTCAGCCTAAACCCGCTCTTACCAAGAGCTAAGAATACTGTGAATTCATTGAAAAGGCAGTCTCATCCATTTCAATGATGTGTTGCAGAGGGTGTAGCTCAGTTCTTTTTTTTTAACCAACACTTCACATGTCTGTATATTTTTGGTTTGATTGATACCAGGGTTATGTGTAAAGGTGAAATTAATCACAATGCTCACTACAATTCATGTGATGAACACGTCAGCATACAACGCTACAATACGTTGTAGGGCACACATATTTCGCAGATCGCTTAGTGACGTGAAACTGGAAAACGGAACATTACTTTTTAGATGGAATAGAGAAATGTAAAGTACAGTGTACTAACGTGAATTTATCCCCCATCCCACTCAAAACAAAGGGACCGAAAACAAGCAACAACAACAAACAAACAAACCCATGGTTTCTTTGAAGGAAAGAAGGCATGCATTTCAAGGTAGAGCATACTTTCTGTACAGAAAATGTCACAAGTATAGCTTGCTTATTATAAAGACACATCGAATGATGTTAGGCCGAAAAGAAGTGAGAGGCTGACTTAACAGTGTAGCTGGAAAGATCTTAAAGCAGAAATTTGTGTCTGGATCACATGTATCTCTGAATACATTTATCTCGCTGCATAACAGTTTCATCTGATACTTTTCATTAAAAAAAAAGTCAGTATAAACTGTTACCATCTTTTTTTCATTAATATTCAGATTCATTGAGTTTTATGCGTATTTTTCATATTGAATGAGATCAGTGTCATTTTCTTTCTATTTTGTCATATTAATTTGTGATTGTTGTCCTCTGCGTCTTCATCATCATTATCATGACCATCGTCATCATCATTCTTGTTGTTGTTGTTGTTGTTAATATCATTATTATCATAATTATTGTTATTATCAGCGGCAGCATCTTCCTTTTCAGCCTCTCAGTTTGCACGTTCAGTTAGCTGTTATTAACTAAAAAAGATTTAATATTAAAATGGAAAAGATGAAATGTTATCTGTCACATGTAAAGAATGTAGGTGACTGGTAGTCTTGCAGTTTGTGCAGGTTCATAAAGAACAAGCAGTGATCACTCTTCTCAGAGACTGAACACACCAGTCCAGGTTAAACGAAAATGATCCTTAATTTCAAGAAAGTAGAAAACATAACAGGAACTGGGTAAAACTTCACACATCTGATGCACCACTCCTAGTTTGCAGAATTATTGGTCTTCAGCCCTCAAATTTTTACGCAGCAACTCCACGAATATACAGCGACTTCTCTATCTCTGACAGCAGGCTTACACTTCAATTGCATACACACATTTCCCTCAAGACAAGATGCTCAAATAGTGCTGATTATAGTTTGTTAATTTACAGTACTTAATGTCTAATATTTCGACCCTAGCCCTCCTAAAAAACAAAAACAAAAAACAAACAAACAAACAAACAAACAAACAAACACACACACACACACACAAAAACGGCGTGATCAGTTTTACGTTACTGAATATTTTTCTCTCTCCTGTTTCCTACTTACCAGAAATCATGTCTGCTGTATTCTCCTGCCAGGCACAATGCTAGGGAGGTTATCTAGTGAGTTTTGTTTTCTTTTCTTTTTGTTTTTCTTTTTTGCTAAGTGTTATGCATTTCTCTTTGTTTTGTTTTTTTGTATACGCTTGACACAGGTCACCTAAATATTCGCCCTGTCTTGTTTTGTTAGTTTAAATACGCATTCTGATTCTACTTTTGCAATTCTCTTTTTTTTTTCTTGAACACTGCCAATCATTTGAGTTTATTCCTTTTCTCACACGGGACGGAGCAGCAGGGAAGTTTAAATCTTTTTCTCCTAATTTTTGTATCTGGTATTTGTTTTTTGTTTTTGTGATCTTACGCTTGACAAAGGCTAGTTGGCCGAAAATTTGCGCTTGTCATGTCTTGTATTAAATACGCGTTCTTATTCTTTTTTCGTGTTTTTTTTCTTCTGGTTCCTGTTTGCTTGAACGCGGGCAGTCGCAGTTGTTTTGGATATCATCATCATCATCGTCATCATCATTTGTTGATTATTTTCATCTTTTTTAATCGCCGTCATCATCATGGTCATCAATAATCTTGATTATGATATTTCTTTTACCCTCATCGTCACCACCATCACTACTACTACCATAATGATCATCACCATGATCATCATCACCACCACCACTGTTGTCATTGTCAGTTCATTATCTGTCTTCACCACCACCATTATTATTGTTACCATCACCACCACCATCATCATAATCGTCACCACCACCACTACTATAATCATTATCATCGTCATCTTCATTGTTATTACTGTCGTCGTCGTCATCATCATCATTGTCGCGTCGTCGTCATCATCGTCATTGTCATCGTCATTATCATTATCATCCTTGTCATCACTATATGTAACTTTGTTATTATAGAACAGAGAAATAAGCTGGGAGGAAAACCACTGATGGAATATGTAGAACAAGTGGGCACGTGGCCACTGACATCATCAGAACCCTTCAACACGTCTGTAGATGTGGAGACGCTTTTGATCAAGTTGGCTATGGAAACGGTCTATCCTCTTTTCTATGTCCGAGGCTACGTTGACATATTTAGCATCAGCACGCCGCAGTACATTATTGCTGTAAGTTGTTGGTTGTGTTGTTATTTCTCGGTGTTCAAGTGTTCATGACAGATTCTGGTGATGAATAAGTTTAGGGCGTTGTCACCAGCATGTCCACAGCTAGATGTACAACAAAAACGCTTCCCAACACATCACCAGTTGTTGGCTTTTTTGTGGTTTCCTAGTTCGATAGAACGTCTGAATTACGATAAGAATGCCTGAGATTGATCCTGCCTTGAAGCATTTTTTTCTAATCTACCAGATCAACATGAGTGCAGAATTGCTAACTGCACAGACACGGACACAGACACGGACACACACACACACACACACACACACACACACACACACACACACACACACACACACACACACACACACACACACACACACACACACACACGTGTGCATGCATACATGTGCACGCACAAGCACACATGTTGTGCATACACAGGGAATGTTACACTGAAAGGACTTGAGTTAACGTGACTGATCTAGATCTAAAGCTCTGCTCATTATATAGTGTTACCATTCTTTTCCTCACACACGGTTAAGTGATCGGAAAATGGCAGAGGGAGCCAAAAAGATAAAAGTTACGGTAGTTAAGAATGTGGAATGAATTCATTGAAAACACGAGGAATCGTTTTTCGATGCATATAAGTCGTTTTGGACAATATCACCAAAGTTTTCCTATCAATGTGTACCTGTCAGTTTGAAAAAGTCACTTCTGTTGGATTTTGACATCCCTGTGGGGATGCCAGGGGCCCTTTCAGTATGAATAATAAGAGTTCTTGCTTCACTTTTTCTGTTGCCTGTCTGTTTCTCAAAGAATCCCATACAAAATGAACACATTATGCTGCAAGTGTATTAATTATACTGCACCGTTTACTTTTTGATGACCACCTCCAAATGTACACCCCTGTCCGACCTCTCCATTCTGCTTCTGACAGTAATTGTTTATAGATTACTCAATACAAGTGTACCACAGTTGGTCGCTGTTCTTTTTCTGGTCTGGTCCATACAACTGGAACGATCTTTCCCTGTCTGTTCGACAATCACAAACACTGTATTCCTTCAAGTCTCTTTGCCTGAAGACATACTTAAAACTAAAAGACATACCTAGAATTTAAAATAGAACAAGTGAAGGCAAATTTCAGGGCATTGGAAAACAGAAAACTCATTCCACGAGATGGCCGAAACAATAAAAGGCAATAGACTCCAACGTGGAAAATTATGGATAGGACAGGCAGAAGAATGCATTCAGCATGTATGTCAGTTGACAGAACTCAAAAGGAGAAAGGAATGGGAAGCACCTCCAAACCGTTTCAAAAATCTTTGCAAAACAATCATACTAAAAAAATCTAGGGAAACAATGTTGTGAATGGCCAGAAGGGAAGTAGAGATAAGAATTCAACTACTCATGGAGCAACAAATTTGGAACTCCAAAGTTGTAATCATATACACAGATGGCTCGGTCACCAATACCAAATTTGGATGGGGCCTCACCGTCATACAGAATGGAAACACCATACATCAAGCAAACGTTACATGTGATATCACAACCTCCTGTCTAACAATGAAAATTGAAACAGTCACGCATGAACACCAATGATTAACGTCATTGGGAAAAAGGTCAAGCCTTCATCCTGACTGACGTGAACCTACTTCAAAAAATGCCAAATGGTGTAGGAACCCCAGACTGGCACAAAGCAATGAACAGTATTGACCAACAAACTCTCATGTTGATCTACTGCCCCGGACACACTAGTGTTAAGGGAAATGAGCGTGAGGACAAACTAGTACGGCGATGCCACTACAACAAAAACTCTCCATCTTGGATGGTTCAAAGGACTTCGCAATCATAACGTGTCATCATACCATTGATAATCTTACTCAAAAAGGAATAGATAGACTAAGCTGTCAAAAATCTACTATGATAGGAAAAATAAGAACTATCATCAGTCAGACTAACATTAGTACTATCTCAAAAACTCTTACGTCGTGGAATGGAAAGTGTTTGGGCTTTTTCTGAAACAGATCCACAGACACACACGCCATTTCAATGTACATGTAACCCAAGATCATTGCAACGATAGACTGATACAGTACTAATATAAGATACAAAACCAATAGACTAGGTATGACCTCAGGACCTGGCCAGTTTATGGGTTTATGTGCAGGCTTAAGGCTTTTGTCATGATCTTCCTTAATCATTATTTTGCTAGTATGGATTGTGTGCATGTGCTGGCTTGTGCGTGTGTGTGTATGCATGAGTATGTGTGTGCATGTAGATAAGGGGTGTTGCAAAATACCTGCTTTGTTCTTATTTTGGTAAGATTTTTTAAATTTCATGACAATGTCACTTGAAACTTGTAATATTTTACTGTTAATCTTTAGCACCTAATTATGGTTGATGTGTGTCTTAGTGTTAAGTACTTGTGAAAACGATTGTGTGTGTGTGCGTGTGTGTGTGTGTGTGTGTGTGTGTGTGTGTGTGTGTTGAGCTGTGTGCATGTAGTTTGTAATTTCCAAATTTGGTTTGATAAAGTAAGCCTAGTATTGTATTGTATTGTGGCATGGTTAATTTGGATTTTCCCGTCATGTCATCAGTGGTGTTAAAACACATGCCATAATCTTAGCTTGTAAAGCTGTCTTCAAATGTTGAAAATTAACGGTTTGGCAGCTCTATCTTGGACATCATCTCTGTGTCATTACCCCCTGCCTCCCATTTTCGTCCCTCCAGCTCACCTCAGTGTCCATCGAACCAGACTTCGCCATAAAAACAGGATGTGAAGAGCCACAGAATCAGGTAATATTTGTCACAACATAAGAACGGGGATGGTATGATGATGCTATGGTGTTCAGTTGCGCATTGCGATTATGTGGCTAGGCTTTCTTTCATAATATATCATGGTGTCAGTCTGACAGATAATATATCTGAGGTGTTAGAAAATTTTAGCAATATCAGTGAAGGATCCATGACAATGGGTGTGACTCGATTGTATGATCCCGAGCTTTAAAATAGGCCCAGAAGATAGCTTTCAGTAGGACTCGTAGCTGGTTGAGACTGAAACAGTACACAATGACCTGCACTGATGGGATTCGAATTCATAACCTCCTAGTTGTTAGTCCATTGCATTAACCACTTCAGAACAGTGACTGGTGTGTTTTTCGTCTTCAGATATCACGGTTACTTTTTCAAGATGAGGCCCAGAGTTTCCTGCAGAAAGGACGTAACTCTACAGAGGTGTTGGGTTACGAAGAATGGGAACGACAGGTGGCAATGCATGTACTGGATTTGTCCCCTTCCCCCGAATTCGACAAGTCCATTAGCGACATCGTTGAATATGAAATTGAGCTTGCCAAGGTCAGCTGGGTTTTTTTCTGTTTGGTGTGTGTGTGTGTGTTGTGTGTGTGTGTGTGTGTGTGTGTGTGTGTGTGTGTGTGTGTGTGTGTGTGTGGAGAGAGAGAGGGAGAGAAGAGAGAGAGAGAGAGAGATTGTGTGTGTGTGCATGCCCGCTTGCACATCTGAGAATGCTTGTTTTCCATTTTTTTTGAGGGGGGGGGCTTTCTGTGATATTACACAAGTTTATATTTAGTAGCTAGTTGTGTTGATTCAGTCCTTTTTTATGTTTTATTTTTAATCAGTTATTTATGTATCTGTTTATTCGTTTTATTTATTTATTCTTTTCTTATAAGATACACAGATACACACAGAAACACACGTCATTACAATGAAAGCAAGACTGCTCCAGTAATAGACTGATACAATACTAGCTAGGCAGGATCTCAGGTCCTGGCCAGTTCATTTGTTTCTGCGCAGGTTTAAGGCTTGTGTCATGATCGTTCTGGATCTTCATTATATGCCACCTGTGATGTTAATGCATATTATGGAATTCATCCTGAGCACGTTGACGTCATTTTGAGATACTGAAACTGTTTCGCTTGTGGTTTTCACATTCCAGATTTTAAATATCCCTGTTTTGCTTTTGGCGTTCAGAACTTCCATCATCTTGTCGGTGGTTTCCTTTTGGCTTTCACCACTGTCATTCATTCGAGTATCTTCCGATGGCTGTGATAACCCGTCACTCACAGCAATGTTGATTTCTTTTATTTAGCTATTTCCATAACAAGTCTTTTTTTTTTCGGGACTCCTATCTTGGACGACCAGTGGATCGCACTTTGTCAGGCCTCTACCCTTTGATTTGTTTGGCTTACTTAAATGGCCATCAAGGCATTTAAACTGTCCAACCCCGACAAATTGGCGATCCTTCAAGTACCTGTTTTGCAGATCGCTAAAGTCGAGGATAAATGCTAAAATATGACAGATAAATGAGATAGTAGCTGTAAAATATCCCTGGATGTTGTACAATCAATTACTTCTGCTACAAGTGCGTGCGCGCGCGCACGCGAGAGAGAGAGAGACAGAGAGAGAGACAGAGAGAGAGAGAGAAGATTAGTAATAGCTCAGCAGCTGTTCTGCTCCTATCAGTTTTTAACTTCATTGATAAATTAATGAGGATTCATGTCTGTCGTGTTGAACATTTATGATTTATACTTTGAAACCTGTAGGTATCTGGCAGCGACGCAGATGTTTCAAACAGTTCGTTGATCGAGAAAATGACCATCTCTGAACTGCAAACCAGAATTCCTGGGGTAATTTTTCTTTTTTTTTTTTAACCTTTTATTTTGGTAAATACATAGCAATTCATCAATCAGACAAAGAATCGTTTTTTTTTCTAATATACGAACAAGGAATGAGTTCCGAACTCTTGGTTGCATGTACCTGAAATCCATGAATAGGCTGGGTGTGTCTGCCCAGATATCTGGATCTAATCAATTCTTTGCCAACCTGTCTTATATAACGTACAAATTGTATGTAACAAAACGTGTTGTATGCAATTAGTTGCAGACAAATTTGTTTAATTGTTGAAATTGGCATAAGGAAAAATGTTGGCAGAACATAATTAATCCTTGAAAAATGACTTAAGGATTCAACAAATGTGCTTTTTTAAGCGTATATTAAGCTATTCAGACATGTGAGACATAAAATACAGATTTTCGACCAGTTGTTGTTGTGAAGTGTAAGGAAAAGGCAGCAAAGAACAAATACACAGACTTTGTGCCATCTTGTTGTTTTGTATTAATTGTGTTTTCTAATTTTAATTTCAAGTGTTTCTGGTTCCTATTTGCTTAAACGATTGCAGTCACTTTGATTTAGATTCGAATATTTGATCTAATGTGCTGACTGTGTGTGTGTGTGTGTGTGGGGGGGGGGGGGGGGGGGAATGGGTGGGTGGGGATGTGCTTGTGTATGTGCGTGCATGTATGTGTGTGTGTGGTGCACGCGCGCTCGCGTGTGCGCGTGTGTATATGTGTATGTGTGCTTTCTCCGTGATTTTGTCTCTTGAAAGTCTTGGAGTGGATGCCATTTTCAATAAAAGTCAATATAAACATGTTTTTTTAGAGAAAGTTTACATTTTTTTTCAATTTTTAATTTGCTCTTATTTTCATTTTAATCTGAAAAAATCTCTTATATCTGGTGTATCTGTTCTGTAGCTGGGGACAGATTGTTTAGCAAGTAAAAATTAATAGTTCAGATCCTTGGTACTTTTATGTCATATTGTTCCAAATAGTGGGGAAGTCAAGTCATACGATTGTGCACTTTTTAGTAGAGACATGTCCTCTTACACACAAATAGTATGGACCATGACGAACATATCTGGAGGTGGAAACACGATCACAGCACCCTGTGTAAGGCGCAGTGATCGATCAAAGTTTCCAATCAGTGTATTCTTTACACGGTCAGGACACCATAGGGGCAGTAAGACCTGCATGTTGGGAGCAGACCTTCACGCGTATGCAGGGCGGGCAAGATCTGTCATCACGGGCTTGGCACCAGCGGCGGTGTAAACTTGGCGGGTTAGACCTATGAGAATTAATTCATTCCGGTTGATATTTTATATACAATCCGTCCGTTTTCAAAAGTTTACAAAACTGTTGAAATAATCTGAAATGACAAATATATTTTTACGAGTTCTCAGAATATATGTAGTTGAAATGGGGCGATCTACTGATATAAAAGGTGACTATGAATAATTTTTAGGGGGTGCAGAAAAAGAAATCACCGTATAGGCCTAAGGTAACACGTTATGAAGGGCCCGGGAAACTGACGTAGACTTTTTTCAGTCTTTCAGTGAATGCGATTCGAAGACTGCCGATTTCATGCTGTATTTTGGTTAAATGATATATTGTATTATTTTAAAAATAGAATGCATTCCATTAATTCTGAAATTCATGCACTATTTCTTGCCTTTGTCAGCATCACATAACAATAGTAATAATATGTACCGGCCTTGTTCATCAAAACAATTGATAATCATTAATAATTATCTACATTTATAACACTAAATGTTCAAATTAAGTTGTGATTAAAATATTAACATTTATTGGCACCATATCAGTCGGGCCTGTGCGTATGTTTTATTTGAGTGAAATTTGCCGATGTTTTTGTTGACGCCGTTATGAAATGTATATGGTGTTCCATATCAATCAAGAGTAAATTTTTGTTTTTTGTATGTATTACCGATCTGATGGAGTGAGCCGGAATATACGGTGATGTCTTGTGATTACAAGCGAATCGACAGCCCAGTCTACCGTTTTCAACTGAAGGAGACGATGAATTGACTATTGACTGGAGTCTGTGGGCACTGTGCCAGAACCCAGCAAACAAAGCGTCTCTTACATGCCCATTTAAGGGCCAAGGAGCCAAAGGGGATGGCGCAGGATACTTTATATTGCCCAGAATTTGAAAGCTTTTCAGAAAATAGGCGAGAATCCACTTTCTGTTCCCTTATCTAAGCTGAATGATGGATCTGGGTTTGAAGAGACTCTGAAAAAACATGAAGCTTCTTGGCACAAATCATGTCGTGCGAAAATAAGCAATACTATTCTGAACAGAAAGAGAAAGGAATGATAAACCTAGCCCTGTGAAAACACGACAGAAAGAGAAAGGAATGATAAACCTAGCCCTGTGAAAACACGACAGAAAGAGAAAGGAATGATAAACCTAGCCCTGTGAAAACACGACAGAAAGAGAAAGGAATGATAAACCTAGCCCTGTGAAAACACGACAGAAAGAGAAAGGAATGATAAACCTAGCCCTGTGAAAACACGACAGAAAGAGAAAGGAATGATAAACCTAGCCCTGTGAAAACACGGAAGCTTAGATGATGGTGGTTGTGTCGCAGACGAGAAAGGAAGTGAACCACAATGTCTGCTCTGCAATGGGTCATCTGGCACCACAGGACTTCACAGAGCAATGATTTTATCTTTGTATTTTGTTACAAAGGTCGTGTTCATGCCCAGCGACTGAACGATATAGAGCTACTTGGAAAGCTTGCTGTCAAAGACATGGTGGCAATGGATTGCCATTATCATGTGAAACGTCTGTCTGCCTTGCAGAGACGTGTTCCAGCAAACCAGACACCAGAATCAGAAGAGGTTGTGGCTTACATTGAAAACTTCAGAGATGATACTCACACAGCCTCAGTTTTCAGCATGACTTCTCTGTCTCGTCTATACACCTCTCGCCTCTCACAGTTTGGTCTAACAAACGCGAAGGTACATTCAACACGCCTACGACAGAAAATAGAAGCTGCTATCCCAGATCTCACATGTACAAGTCAGGGAAGAAATGTCATTCGTCTGTTTGACAAAGATCTTTGAAACGCCTTGAAGAAAGTATGCAGTTCTGATTCTGAGGTCCTTCAGTTGGTCAAAGCAGCCCAGATCATAAGGAAAGATTTATTTCAGAAAAAAGTAACATTCAGTGGAACGTTTAATGACAGCTGCCAAGACGATTCCGTCCCAGCCTCCTGAAAGCACTTATGAGCTTCATCCTAGATGGTCCAACAGCTATAGAACAACCCGAGTTTGGTACAAAGTCAGACAGGCAAGCTGTTCTCACGCTTTCCCAAGTGATTGCTTTCAACTGTCGCAAGACTGCAAAGGACTCAAGCTTTCACTGGCACAACAACAACCTTGACCTGAAATTACATGCAGAATGAAAGAAGGAACTTATTGGTACATTCTCTGACCTAGGTCTGCGGATTTCGTACGACAGGGTGATGTCAGTTTCATGTCAGATAGCGCACAGTGTCTGCCGAAGATTTGAGGACGATATGGTAGTTGTCTCAACAAACATGAGAAAGAGTTTGTTCACAGTTGGCATGGTTGATAACATAGACCACAACCCCAGCTCAACAACTTCATCTGATTCCTTCCATGAAAGCAGCATCTCCCTCATTCAGCACAGAGTGACACAGGATGATGTGAGGAGCAATGGAGACCACTCATTGATGATGATGCAAACAACCAAAATCGGAGAATTCCTTTGCTGCCAACTGATTACACCAATGTTTTCCCTGTGCCTGAACCTAACAAAGAACAGTTGGTACCTGCACCATCAGGGCGTAAGCAGCCAGACATCAGTTCTGAGGTTCAAAATTGTGTCCAACAGTTTGCATGATTGAAACATGTGTCAGGACGTTAGAAACACGGCCAGTAGACAACAGTGACCGTTTGTCATGGGCTGCATACCATGCATCTCTACAGCCACAAAATGATGTTCCAACTGCCATCATTAGATTACTGCCTGTCCTCATGGACAATGCTCATACTACTGCATTAATCAGACACGCCATGACCCTGGTAAAAACATCTATACAACACCAGAATCTTGGACAAACACCTGTGTTAGGAATGGATCAGCCACTGTATGCCATAGCAGAAGGAATCCAATGTTGCTGGCCTGATACTTTTGGCGAAAAACATTTTGTCATCATGTTAGGAGGGCTTCACATAGAAATGGCTGCTTTCAAAACGCTTGAAGTCTGGTTGGATGGTTCAGGGTGGAACACTGCAATTACCATGGCAAGAATTGCATTTTCTGGCGTTGCCAATTCGTTAGTCAGGGCAGCTCATTTAACCAGAACAAAGCATGCCCACCAGATCACGGCTGCTGCACTCTACATTTTGCTATGGCGAGCCTATTCAAAGTTCCTGGAGTCGGATCAAAGCATTATCTTAGATTTCCAGGACTGGAGAGAAAATATGACAGATGAGCAGCCATAGTTCTGGGTTTCCAGTTGTGCGTTTTTCAGCTGGTCTACTCAATCCGGACAGAAGATTTCAGAATGTATGTTCAGTGCTTGACAAAACTGATGCCTTGGATGTTTGCCCTGGACCACTTTAAACTATGCTCGCTGGTTGACTGTTCACATCCGAGACCTGGCAATGCTTGAAGAAATCCATCCTGGCTATATTCCATCATTTCTGCTCTGGGGCGTTTGTTGAAAGAAAAACAAAACGCATTTTTTTCTGCAATTTGGGCACATGAACAATGTAACGCTCTTGTGAAAGGTGACGGAGGTGCTATTGGCCTTACAAACAACCCCAATGCTCTGAGACGCTGGATCATTGCTGGGCCAGAAATATCACGACTTGTAGGAGACTCTGAGAACCAGTTGGAAGGGGATGCAAAATTGAGTACTCACCATCATGAACAACGCCCCTGCACCCAGACTGCATTTGCAACACAAGTCAGTCTTGGTTTCCCGCTTTGAAGAAATGGGAAATCCTTTCATGGAGGACAGCATGTACCTCTTTGCCATTGATAGAAAAACGTTATGAACGACGAAGTTGTCAACAGTGTGAGGACTGCCCTCACATAGGACCAAGAACAGTACACAGCATTCATCGAAGAGCGCTTTGAACCAAGTCTCTGTCTGACCCCATAAAAAGAAACAGATTTCCTTTGTTTTCAAACCAAGTTCAACGTATACCCACAAGTGTCAAGAGCAATCTTTCCATGTTGAAAAACGACTGCTCACTCTTTCCCAGGCCTAACACCACCCTATGTGCTTGTGGTGGAGACTGCTATCAGGATGTCTAAATCAGACATGTGAAAGTCATTTTCTTTCTTTTTCAGTTTTGAAACCAGTCATTTAAAGACATTAATTTGTATATTTTATAGCTGGACTGATTGATTTCTTTGATGTAAAAAACTATTTTGTCATTTTGTTTCCATATGCATATGATACTTCGGACATAAATATATTGCTATATTACGAAGCTCAGGTTTTCATGAAAAGAGGATCCTTGTATGGCTTAACTATCTGAAATTCAAATCAGTCAGTATGATATACTAGATAACCAAGAAATACACAGGTAAATAAGTCCTGAGTGTCTCAGCTTTGTTTTGTAATATCAGTTTAATAAGGCAAAAATAAAAACAAAGCTCGTGGGAATAAAGTAACCAAAGTATGAAAATCACTTGACCTACTTAAATTTTCTCTTGTATCATGCGCTCTATTAAAAAGTAAATGTGATCCGTCTTCTATGGAAAAAACAACAACAAAACACAGAACGAAAATGTTATCTTACACAATATGGTTGGATCTCAGTTCTATGTTACCACTGAGAGCAAGTCAATGCAAGTAATCTTGAAATTTACTTGACCTCACTTTTGATTGACCTAATTATTGATTAATGTCCCCAAGAAGGGCTTACACACAAAATGTATGCCTGTTTGCGGCATGTAGCTTGTCAAATATCTGAAATATTTTAGTCCTGTGTGGGTTTTGGATGCCACAGTTCGTCCTTTTTGTACAGAAGCATGAAAAGAAGAAGATGACACACTGACCTAATTAAATGTGTGACCACGCCCATCACAGGTCACGCCCAATGTGTTTCCATCTCTAAAATCACTCAGAAAGGGTTCAAGTACCTTCATACCAAATGGCATGCTTCTACTACGAAGTGCACGATTCAATGATATCTGCCGTCTTAACATCCGTACTAAAATGAGATAATTGCTGTGCGTAATGATTATCTTGCATTGATTTTACATTTTTGTATCAAAACCCACTCACGTTCTTTAAAGAGACTGGAAAAGTGACAAAACCTCAAGAAATACGGAAAATTGTCACATTGTTCCCCTTGTATAAAGTACAAGTAATACTTGCTTATAATTGTCACCCTTCGCCTTTTTTCTTCTCAGAACACTGTCATCAAAATATTGTGCATTGGTAATGGTGTGATCTTGTTCGGAACCGTTTTAGTTGCACAGAGTAAAACATACTGCTAATTTTAAGGCGTATACTTCAGTCTGTTCAGGCATCAGATCTTTTCATAAAGTGCTGATGCTATGTTCGACCACTTGATAAACACTTCATTGCTATACCTCTTGATCCTCAGTATGATTTGTAATGGGTAATTCAGTTACATGTAATGGTTTTGATCGTATGATCTCCACTATATAGTGTAATATGATGATGATAATTAATTCACGTCTTTCATTTCTCAAAAAAAAAAAAAAATCCAAGAATTTTCCAGTTTATTATGCAATACTACTTTAAGATGCAAGATTACTATGCGTCTAGTCTGTATTGTGTAGAGAAGGGAAGAACTCTTTTGTCAAGGGAGATGACCAGAGATTTAGTACACAGGGGAGGGGAGACATGTATAACTCCCTTGAATGAACGATACAACACTGTGTCTATGTATTACACTATGGTCTAGACTATTTGCAGATTTTAAACAACATGAATTGAATTGAATTGTGACTGTTTCAGTTCAACTGGATGAAGTTCCTGTCGGGTGTCTATAAACCTGTGAACGTGACTTTGACGGAAGACACAGAGGTTCTCGTGTCAGGTGTACAAAGCCTTAAGGACATACTGGCCGTTTACAAAAAAACAGACAAGAGGTATTTTTAAACAAATTAAACAAACAAACAAACAAAGATCATGACAAATGAAAACAAAGAGAAAGGGAGAGAGAAGAGAAGATGAGATAAATGATGAAGATTTTGTATTACGGTAAAGTTAAGCAGTTGTGTGGCTGTTTTTTTTTTTACATTTGGCTCTTGTTCAAAGTGGGACTAAACTACACATTACAAGGAATCAACAGAAAGATAACATGTAAACTGTTAATTGCTAATTGAAGATTTAAAAAGACAGAAAGACAGCGAGAGAGACTGACATATGACAAAAGTTTCATTGTGAGGCCACCAACTCATATACAACTCAAGAGTTAGGGGAAAAGAGAGAATCAGAATCAGTATTAGAATCTGAAATTTGTTCAGTGAGGCCATAGCCCCGTTTGAAGGGGTGTGAACACATTATAAACATTATAAAAACACTAAATATAATACATAGTCGTTCTTGGGTGATGCACACTTCAAATATTTGGAACAATTACGATAAAGGACCCGCAGTCAAACTTCAGTACAGTGGAGTCCATTAATAACGACAACTGTAATAACGAGAACACTGTAGTAACGAGACATTTTTCAATCCCCGTTTTTTATCCTTCTTAATCTTTAAGAATAAACCATTGGGTTTAACGAGAGTTAGTGGATAATCATCTCGGTAATAACGAGAGATTTTCTATCCTTCCTGGTCACAAAAGTTCTCGCCACTCGCCCCACCCCCACCTCGTCGTCAAGTTCCCGGTAGGGCACATCTCGTGGTGGCCGGTAACAAAGAAAAACAACGAAAGGCGCGTCCTTGTGCGGTGTGTAATCAAGGGACACTATCGATTAATTATGAACACATCGACGGCGCCGGTGCCAAGATTATTTCCCTTTGTTTCCCTTGGTAAATTCGTCATTTGGGAATAACGAGAACTCGGCAATAGCGAGAAAATGTGCCTGGGCCGTCCGCTCTCGCTATAACAGTGTTTCACTGTAATACAATAGGAACTAAAGTTTGTTTATAAACAAAACATCACAAGAATTTAATATTATGATAAAGCAGGCTCTTTCCTTTTAAAAGCTTTATAGACGTATGTTGCTAAATTTCTAATTGTGCGCTCGTTTTTTGTTTGTTTGCTCCTTTGTTAGTTTTTTTAAAGCCATGAACATTATTAACCTTAAATCATTTAGTTGTAGTAGTATTTGGCGCAATTAACGGGCGTATCAGATCCTCAAGTGCTGGACAACATAGAATAAAATGATTTTCATTATCAGTAACACTTTTACATAATGGGCATTTCAGCGCCTCTTTATCACGGCTTTTATATCTTAATCTATGCGCCGATAAGTTTGACATACCAAAGCTAAATCTTATGAACACACATCTAATAAATCTGTTAAAGTCCAACAACAAGTATGCCTGTACTCGTACCTGATAAGATTGTTTAAACATTCTGTATTATGCAAAATTATCTCTAGTATTGATATGAAATCGCAATTTTGCCATAAACAATCAATTAATCTTTGTTTTAACGTTTTTGTAAAAGACTTCATACAACTTGCACCTTGATTTTCCCAGACTTATGAAAACCCGTAAGTATTTAATATATAATTTAATATATCAGATACTTTTATTTTTCATGTTGGCTAAATTTAAGAGCATTTTATATGCCTTATAATACAGTCTCTCTTCACTCATTCTCGTTAGTTTTAGCCAGTTTTGGATACAACAAATGCTTGAGTTTGTAGTTAAGGGAAATCTTGCCAACTCACCATATATGAAACATTGAAACATTCAACTAGGAAACTCACCACCTCATCTCACCCACTTTTCAAGAGCTCCCAAATTATACAATCTGGTCCTTCAGCTTTTCCACATTTCAGTTTTCTTATTACTTAATTCTTAATTCACATTATCACTGTCATCGTCATTACCATCAACACATCCCTATCATCACTGTCGTTATCATCACCATCATCGCCATCCCCATTTTCATCACCACCACAATTATCACCATTATCATAATCAAGGCCATAAAAAATATGGCCAAAAACATTGCTGTTAATAATAACACTGCCACAGGAGGAATTCACTTTATCAAGGACACCTTTGAAATGCTGCAACCAATTTTGGACGGAAGTCAGGTTAGGTTGAAATATCTTTTTATTAGGAATTCTCAAATGTAGCGCCAGAAATTTTTGTTTATGTGGAAAAGAGACAGACAGACAGACAGAGAGAGAGAGAGAGGGGGGGGGGGGGGAGAAAATTAAGTACTAAAGCATGGGTTTTTCTTTTTGATGCTCAGTACGTTAATATTGTTTTGATATATCTGTGGGCAAGTAACAATATCATAGATTTGGACAGGGAGACAGGCAACTAGCTGGGTTGAGGAGCATTCAGAGCTAAATAATATTACTGTGTTTTTCAGTTATCTTCAGTTCAAATTTGTTGCAAATTTCTGTTAGTAGAAAAAGAGGAAAAAAAAGACGGTGAGCAGTGAACTTCCAAGCTGTTCTGAACGGAGATGCCTATGATAAAAAGATATTGCTGAAGATCTAAACAGAAAGCTAAAGTTACCCGAGAAAACAGGTCATATTTTGGACAGTGATATACAAATACAAATACGAGTAAATAGTAGCGGCAGAAGACTACAGTTTTCACCAAACAACATATTTAACTTGTCTCAACATCCTTTCGAGATATAAAAACGTCACTCCGACAAAAGAAGTAAGAATCGACGCTGAGCTCTCATTGGACGGAAATTCATTGAATTACCAGCCTGTTTACGTTGGTCTTGCAAGATCAGATTGTGTTTACAGGACCATCCTCCTGGGAGCGGTGCAGTTTCAGTTTCAGATTCAGTTTTCTCAAGGTAGTGTTGCAGCGACTGGATGACGCCAGAAATTTTATGTGATCAAAAGATCCAGATTAACCATGGCACATGCTATAAATCTGTGCATAAACCCTGCACGTTGTGGATGTCTTGAGGTTCTAAGACATGGACGGATTTTGTAGTTGTGGGCTTAATTTTTTTCTTTTTCTTATTTTTTCCTTTTCATTTGGCTTTTTTCTTTGTCTATATTTACTGAGAATGAATTTTTCTCCAGAATTTTGTCAGATTCAACACTTTTGTTGCTTTTGATTGATTCTTCAACATGTGCTGACTGTATGCTGCAAACGGAACCTTAGTTCAAAAGACTAGCACCCAGACCATCACTCTATTCGAGGGTGTGTGAAAGAAAAGTTCCTGTTAAATTGGGAATTACACGCAGACCTCTTGCATTTTAGAGAGAGGCGTTATCCACTTTGCCCCCTCTGCTGACGTTTATGAGGCTATTAGTTAATTTGGTAAAAACACGGTAGAGAAAGAGAACACTAACCAGACTGAAGAAGAGATGAGGTGATGATGATGTTGCCTAATGAACAAGGAAGAGTATTGCTCATTACTGAATCCGTCAGTCACCAGCGAGAAAGAAATTTGTTGCAACCCTTGCATTTACCCACGAGCAGCAGAAGTAGAATCAGTTTTGATGTGTACCTCGCAGATGCGTCGGCCCCCTTCTCTAGAACAGACAATCACAAGCTCAGTAAATAAGTAGTAAGACTTGGTCGTTGGTTATTATTAACTCAACCCCTGGCTCTGTTTAGCTGACTCTGTCCTTTTCTACCTCTCCTTCCCTTCTCTCTTATTTCTCTCTTTTGCTCTTCTGTATCACTGCATAATAAATTATCATTCTATGAAGAGTAGGTGGTTGTGGTTAAGAAATATCTTCCCTTACAGAACCGTCATGAACCATTTCTTGATGGCCGTCTTGCTGGGCTATGCCGATTATCTCTCTGAGGACATTGTCAAGCTTGACGTCATCCTGAGTAAGGTCAGTTACTGGAGTGCTTTTTGTTTGAAACAAACAACTTTGTTACTTTTGTTATCCTATCCCATGAGTCATTATATTTACCTTTCCCCATTTCTGCCAGGACACCCCTCTACTGTTCAGATTTGTTTCACGTGCACTGTAAATTGTACATTCATGAATCCTGTGTTTGTGAGTGAACTCACCAATTTACCAGGTGCTCTTGGTGTTGCAAAGAAGTTGGTAAAAAGTCTACAACTTGAGAGAGACACTGTTGATAGCCTTTCAGTGCTATAATCGGGAGTTGTTGGAGCCCAAGACCGTTGAGAACAAGTGTCATAGCCATATTGTAAGCTGTTGAGATGAGTGGGTTTTAGTGGTGTTTATGCAAGAAGGGATGTGCAGCAATTGTCTGCTTTCCTTAATATAATCTTTTTTCCCTCACCATAAAACTGGTTAAATATTAGAATTTAGACTGTACATTAAATGTTTCCTGGTTAATATTTCAACCCACTTTCCCAGTAATTGCTGTTGTGTTACTGATGATTTTTATATTACATGTGGTAGGGATTCTGAGGTGTGAGAATGTTCCGGATCTTGACTCCACTCATCCCTTGGTCAATTATATTATAATGTGCTTGCGTACATCACCGTAGATCCGATCCCCCCCCCCCCCCCCCACTATTTTTTTGACCGAGACTTCAGAAAAGCAAGAAGGCTAATTGGCTTTCAAGGGGAGGGCCCTAGGAAATGACCCTATCTTCCCAGTCTTTTATACTGGGGCAGCCGGTCAGAAAGCACACAGGTCCGATTCAGAATGGAAATCTTTCAAAGGAGATATCAGAGTGACTTTCAAAGAAGACATCAAAGTGACTGATACCCTGGGCTTTGTAAACATAGTAAACGTAGGGACTGGCTTGGTGGGTGACAACAATATCCAAAAGATCCTTCTGTATGGAGAGCTGAAGCAAGAATGTAAAGACAAGGGAAGACTATAAAACCGATACAAAGATACTCTGAATACCAATATCATAACATGTAGCATCATTATCACCAACTGGAAACGCATTGCCCACACTAGAGCAAACTGGCGACAGCATTGCAAGCACGACACACTTACATTTGAACAGTGCACGAAAGCTGCTATGCAACAGAGGAGGGACTAATGGAAGAAGAACCCAACACACAGGATTCTGATCCATGCAGTAATTACGGAAGAGCACGTGCCTCCGGGATCCTTCTTGTATCCCACATGAATATCCATACCAGACTTTGAAAGAAGAGTATGCTTACTCAGCCGCTGGATCCACACACACACACACAGACACACACACAGACACCACACACACACACACACACACACACACACACACACACACACAAAGACATACACACATTCATACGCACACACAAACACACACAGACACATACACACAGATATACGCACACTGACAGACACACACACTCACACTCACTCACACATACACGCATACACACACACATGTAAACACATATGTCTATATATATATATATATGTGTGTGTGTGTGTGTGTGTGTTTTATGTATATATAACACATATATCTATATATATGTATATATGCATGTGTGTGTGTGTGTATGTGTGTGGTGTGTGTGTGTGTGTGTGTGTGTGTGTGTGTGTGTGTGTAAATCGTTTAAAAGCACAAATGTGAATGGAAGTTTAAAGAAATAAACAAACATAGATCATCAGTGTAAAAAAAAAAAGTTTGTTGTACTGGATCAAATGTATTGTGCTATATTGCATTATTTTGTATGACAAACGTGGAGCGGTGGTGCTGTAGGCATAGCAACTGCCTAAGAACGCAACTAATTCCCAGTTTGAAATCTGACTGGAACTGGATTATTTCTCTCTACCGTTTTATCAGAACTGGAGTGATAATCTGGGTAACACTAGTAACAGCCTTTTAGTTGAGAGGATAAACCAGGATATTCGAGTGCAGCATGAGACCCCATGCATTGGAAGAATTGTCCTTGGCAAATTGATTCTGAAAAATTCACTTAAATGGATAATACAGAACAGATTTTAACAAATGTGTGGCGCTGCATCATGGTGACACATTTTCTCCAGCTTGAACTCCACACGGAAAACCCACTGTGACAAGATAAAGATGCAGTGCAATAGTATACAGTGGAACACAATACAATACATAACAGTGCATTGCAGTGCAAAACAATACCATACAACATGAATATTACAGTGCAGGATAAGCCAACAGAATACAATCCAGTGCAGTGTGTTTCAGCATGATGCTTTACTACAAACATGTTACATTGTGATATACTGTGTAGATAAGGAAACTGCAAATATCATTGAACATTACGTCTAGTTGAGAAAGATTAGCTTTCTTTTTAAAAAAAAAGTTTAAAGAAAAAAATAAAGACAAAACAAAACAACACAAAAAATAAAAACAAAACAAAACAACAAAAACAACGTTTAAGACCAACCAAAAAAATAATGTCGATGCACTGCCCAACGTGGGTTTTGAAGTCGATACCACTCGCATTTTGGGCGGACATTATGACCACAGGCTCACCGCTCAGCATCCGTAACACATGCAGTATAGTGCAAAGAATGACAGCCTGCTACATATTCTAAATTCTGATTTAAAAACGTTTTTGGCTAGTTCGATTCTTTGATTTTATTGTATAAGTGTGTGTGTATGATTATTGCAATTAGCTATGTCAGCTTACCTTTTCCGTGCCTAGCTTGACGAGATAACTCGTCGGCAATAACGTGTACTGTTCGCTGCCATGGCCGTCGAGTATACTCGTCGTGGGGAAGTCCAGAATTTTCCTCGTTTTATATTTAGACTGTTTACGAAACAGAGGATATTTTTGGAAAGGTGAAGGTCTCTAGATTCTATTGATAACCAGTAATCTCGCATTCGTCAGAAAAAATCCCCTCTTTTAGGCGATTTTATTCGATGACCCCATGCAGATTTTTCGTCCGCGTCATACACAAAGCAAAATGGCGACAGCTGGCCCAAGCACTTCCACTGGTAGCATGTCGAAACGACGAAAACTCCTGACTGCAGAAGAGGCTCTAAGAGAATTAGAGCGGCAGCTCGAAGAACACAACTCTGATGAGCTTTTATCTGATGATTCTCTTGAGGGGGAGGTGAGTGAGGAGGAATAAGAGGTTGTCGACAGTGAAACTGACGAACAGACACTGAACGACGCTGTTGCTGAGCCAGCTCACAGCAGTGACTCAGATAATATCACTGACCAAGAATCCGACACCAACAGCGTTGGATTAGCACTCATGGCGGAGAGGGGTACGGGTAGAGTGCGGGTAGTGGTAGAAGGGCAAGAGGTCGTGGGCAAAGGGGACAGCATGGGAGAGGGGGTGGGAGGGGGCGTGGCCGAAGCGTATTCGACGGTGTCATGTTGGGCCAACGAACAATGCGCGACCTGTCATTCCCACTTTTACTGGGGATAGTGGGTTAAAAAAAGATCCACATGGGACTGACTGCATCGATTTTTTTTCTCTGTTTGTAGGGGATGACCTGATTGATAAGATGGTAGAGGAAACAAATAGGTATGCACAGCAGACACTCCAGCAAGTACAAGCAACCCCAGGCAGACTGAAAAAATATTCTAGGTTAGCAGCATGGACAGACACTTATGCATATGAAGTGAAGCAGTTTTTGGGACTGACACTCTTGATGGGCATTGTAAGGAAACAAAGCATAGCATCCTACTGGTCAACCCATCCAATGCTGTCAACCCCCATTTGTTCTCTTTATAACCAACAATATAAACAGTCACAATGAGGTGTGTTTTTTTCCCTTTTGTTTCAGTACTTCTTAGACATTTTTTATGATGGATTTCTTAACTTTTCTTCAGGAAAAAACAAATATCTGTGTGAAGAACTCAATCATATGATAAATATAGCAACGTAAAAAAAAATTCAAATATAGAAAACTTGTTTTAAAAAAAAAATTGTGTTGTTTTGGAAAGAGTGAATTTATCATCTGTTTTGCATTTTTCAATTATTCTACTTTCAGAAAATATATACTTTTAGGGGTCTCTGATTAATGAGAAAGTCAGCAGAATTTTTTTAAAAATATGTACCCGTTTTTTGGGGAAAAACCCTGGCAAATAGGATTTAACTTCAAGCTTAATTCCCTGGCAGCAAAAGGGTTTTAATTGATTGTTACAGTTTGTTTACCTAATAAACGTTGCAGCAGTAATAGAAGGGGTAATAAATAATAGTGACGGTAATAATAGTTATGGTGGCTACAGCAGTACCAGTTGTACTTATGATAGTGTTTCTTTCTTCTTTTCGACCAATATTTTCTGAGATGTATGTATGCATGTTGGTCCAGACTGTGTAGATGTGATATTGCTGCACAATCTGCATACTCCACCTTTGGTGGGCGCGCATTCTGGGTGTTTCTGTGTGGACAAAAGCCACTGAACATTGATATGGCTTTCAGGATCTTTAAAATATTTATTCGATGTCTTGCCAGATGCATGAAGGGGGTTCTGGCACTTAGAGGTCTCAGATACATGTTGACCTGAATGATATAAAAAAAATCTCCCATCTTTGACCCACCAGGCAAAATCACAACCAGCAGTGGACTTGACCTGAGCATGCTATAGGTTGATTGATAAGACAGACCATACAGGCGAGTCTCATCCACTTTACATAAGGATGTTGGACATCCAATCAAACGGACTAGACTGTCCGATTGGACGTCCAGCGCCCTACTTATCATTCCCATTATTACACTGTGATCCGTGACTTGTCCTTAGGCCTTGAAACGAAGTACAAGTCGTCCACCTCTTTGGGAGACATGTGTGAACGATCTGCACTTCAGTATGCCCGTTGCTCTCAGTCAGCTCTACGTCAACACATACTTCCCCCCTGATGCCAAGACAGAGGCCAGTCTAGATTGATATATATGTGAATGAAGAGAGTAATTGATTGATTGATTGATTGATTAGTGATTGTCTGATCCATACTATACATCCGCCTCAAACCATTCAACATGAGTAAAAGTGGTTAGCGCAACGTATTTCTGACTGGGAAAGCCGCGAGTCGAACTCCCAACAGTGCCAAAAGAAAACAAAAACCAAACAAACAACAACAAAAAACACAAAAATGTCTAAAACACACACACACACACACACACACACACACACACACACACACACACACACACACACACACACACACACACATATACACATACAGAGAACAAGAGGAAATAAAGAAAATCACAACCAGGATTGGCTCCAACTACCTCTCACCCAGAGCTGAACAAACTATTGGCTGATTGATAAGACAGACAACACAGACGAGTCTCATTCTTTGTAGCCTACTTTAGGGTGTTGCTCAAAATGAAATTTCCTGGCCAACATCACGATTGTCTGTATCTCTGGAGCATGTTTGACAATGGATAGTTGGTGAAAGGAAGCATAAAGAGAGCCCCGTCGCAGAAACTGAAATGGAACTCTATAACATTATTTTCATGTCACGTCATCACAGTCTGAAAAGATTGTCCCAGATTTGTAGCCTTTAGGCCTTGATCTCACGGTGACCTAACTTTTGGTTCCCTCTGCCAGTTAATATCCACGGAAAGTTCACGTTATGTACTATTTCTCACAGACTTAATACATGTATCTATTTCTTAGTTATGTGATATACAAGCCTGTTCCCATGTATTACATTTTTGTCAGACATTGGTATAGGCAGTCATTTCGTCATTGATGACCATTTTTCTCTTCCACTCCTGTGCTTGTTATTTTTTTATGTGTCCTTGATTTTCTTCTTTTCGTTTGTATGTTCGTGATTTCTGTTTTGACAGTTCATTTTGATTTTATTCATTTAGTTTTAAGCAATACGTATCACTTTTATTGTTTATGCTTATGTTCTGTGTGTAGAATAGCAAGTACTAGCTGTCAGATAGGTTCAGTGGGACCTAATTCTACTATCCTTAGGCAATTAAGTATTTTGAAATTTGAGCAGTGAAAACTTGTGACAACTGTGTCATCTCATAAACTGAGTAAGTATTAAAAAACTCTGCCAGATAACCATCACTATACTTGGCTGGAGCACAATTTGAACAATACAAGTACAATGACTCACTCTTGAACAAATTTAGATTACACCCATTCTGTTGTTTATAACAGCTTATCTGTTACTCAACTCACTGTTAAGAAATCTGGTTGACATCAAGGAAGAGCTTCTGCCTTCTAGTCTGACTGCAAGGACTTACACTCCCGAGAGAAATCCAGTGCGTATGTCATCCAGTTCAGCTGGCTGTGAATGGGTACCTGACTCTGTCCAGAGTTGGGATAGGTGAAACAACGAAAGAGAAGAGATGGGCATTGTCTCATGCTGGCCCTGACAAAAGTAGGTCTCTGCGTCTTCGCTCCCCTACAACCTCAAGATCATGGGACAAGTTTTGATTTACAGTTGTGTTGTCGTTGTTTATATGTTTGCAAGCTAAGAGAATATTAGACGACATTCGGACGTCTATGAAGCAGATGATTAATCATGCGAGCTGGATGGATGCTGCAAACAAAAGCAAAGCAATAGAAAAGGTAAATAATGTTATTGGTTATTGGAAAATTTTCATATAGGTTTACACACACAGACACACACACACAGACAGACAGATAGACAGACACACATACACACATACATGTATGACACACACAAATACACAGACTCTCTCATTCACTCGCTCATTCACCGAGACACTCATTCACTGACACACACGCACACATTCACACAGAGGCACACACAGACACAGGCACACACACGGGCACGCATGCACATACCTACACGCACAGTGATACACACAGAGAGACAGAGAAACACACATGGCAGGCATACACACAGAGACACGCACGACTGACGCATACATATATAGACACACACATAGACAGACAGAAGGAGAAACAGGCGCGCGCACACACGTACACGCACGCACGCACGCACGCACACACACACACACACACACACACACACACACACACACACACACACACACACACACACACCACTCCTCTTCTCCGATCATGTAGCACGCAGTCAAAAACACGTATGAGATCAGTTTGTTAACATGCAATATTTGTATCGCTTATTGAATTGGACAAACAAGAAAACTGATATTTTATTTTTTGCAGAATCTTAGACAAAAAGGTAATACACGCAAAGCGAATTCTATTACGGAAACTACAGCAACGTTGGTTGATGTATTCAGAGACTTTGAACTGAGGGATGAGGGTATACACAGTTTCGCTCGGATGGAAAACTCGTTATCCTGGGGACGGAAACTCTTAAACCTGGGGAGACTCTGAGCCAAGACAAAAGCAACCAAAGAAAGTCTTCCTACAGAAACTTCTTTTTGCACATGACCACGCACTGGCCACTTATTGGCACAAGGACATCCAGTGCATTAAAGACCAATGTCTGTAGCCTGATAACACATCAACCTTGCAATCAGCCTCCTAAGAATAGAGGCCATGTTTCAGTCGACAACTGCTCAAGCTTTGGGCGCTTCACTAGACTCCGATCTGAACTATTCTCTTCATTTGGGCCATGTCAATTCAGCAAACTTCATTTGTTCTCCATACACTTTCTCCATGCCTGTTTTAGTCTGCCCGGTTCCTTCTTCTTCTTCTGGGATTCTACTCAAAAATGTGTCAGAGAAATTGTCTGCAGTATGCTAAAGCTAAACATCACACATATACAAACTTTTATCTTTGGTCTGGATCAGAAGTAGGCACTTTATGGACGAAGTCATTGGCGTTGGGTTAGAGTGGAAAGTGGAGGAATAGCCTTAGATCGTCTCAGGAAATCGTTTGTGAAAAGAGGATTGTAAGTATATGTAATGTGTTAATGCATTTAAACGCAATAAGGGCAATACAACTCAACACAATATATTATGATATGATTTTTTTCTCTAGATTAACGCCATGAGCCAGTTAATTGGTTATCATGACTGGCAGTCCAATGATACGTTGGTGAACGAACACTACAGATATGTGAGTGCCATCATTGCAAAGGTCTCATCTTTTAAAGCGTGAATATTGTTTCCTGACCATGCTACTGGAAATGAGGAAATCCTAACATTCCAGGGTTAAATACTTAACCATTAGCACAGAGTTCGTGTGTGTGTGTGTGTGTGTGTGTGTGTGTGTGTGTGTGTGTGTGTGTGTGTGTGTGTGTTGTGCTTCAAACGGCTTTCAATGAGTCATTAGATGTAGCCTTTATTCAAGTCACAGTGGCATTAAAATGCCTCATGATGTCGGAAACAGAGTGCGAGAAAGCATTAGGAATGTCTGACCGTAATTAGTGCTTTTTTCAACTGAACATGAGCCAGGTAACAACATTTTCTACTAAAATCTGTCCTTACACTTCAGTGCTCATCAGTCAGGATCTGCTTCATCCTGCCCATAAAACCCAGTAAAACCCCCTAAAGAGTATGTCTAGTAATGTATGTGAAAATAAGGGTGGAGGTGAGGCAACGAGTTGTGCATAGAGGTAGAACTTCAGGCTACCAATCTGACTGGGTTTCCATGTGTGCAAATCTCACCTGGGGAGAAAATTGTGCGATGTAGCATTCAGTGCACCCATTGTTGAAAGGGTACCTGATACATTTTAGGGTTGCAGAAGGTAAAGTGAAGAAGCAGAGACATTGTCCTGTTAATGCTGGTGAAATGAGTCGAGCGCTTTATCAACTCACCTTCCAGAGACCTCAGGATTACGGGACACCCTTCACCCTAAGGTTTAGTTTTGTCAGTGCCTCAGAAGTGTTCACTGACCACTTTTTAATACCCGAAAAAAATTGTTTGTTTGTGTAAGAGTATTTGGACAAACTTTACCATTTAGCGCTGCCATATACAGTTAAAGCCACACCATGATCTATTTTGAAAGTTGCTGACATGTAAATGCCTAACGATGCCAGAAACGGGGAAGAAGAAAGTAGTAGAATGGTCTGACTTTAATTCTTCTTCCTTCGTATCTACCATAGATGTGTGAGCAGAATTTTCTCAACTTTTGATGGATGTGGATCTTTACCAATTTTGGTCAAATCTGTTGACTGTTGAATAGTCACGAAAGCATAAGTTTCGAAGGATACCCCCATGGAGATGCCGGGGGCTTTTTCAGTATGAATAGTATCTTCACCTTCTAGAAATTCTGTTCTATAAATTTCCTCTTTTCTGTCACTCTGTCTGTTTCTTTCTTCCTCCTTGCTTTTTGCCATTTGGTTCTGTCATTTTCTACCCTGCTGGTCCATTCACCTGTATGTGTTCGATAGATTCTTTCTTACTTCTTTTTAGGATTGATAATTGGGTACATGTATTAAATGCAGTTTTTGGCTCTAGGGAAATGAGATATTGCTTTTGCGTATATGTTTTAGTGTCCTTAATTATGTTGAAATTTGTATCAGGTATGTTTTTTAAATCCCCTGTGCGATAAACTGGATGGAGTGGTCAGCGACAGGGGCGTCTTAGATTATGTGCGCAAATGGAGTGTTACGTGTACTTAATTTTGTTTTCCTTTTTTTTCCTGTTGAAGTATTGTGTATGTTTTGAAATTGTTATTAGCCGTGATATGGCTCTACGTAGTCGGCTGCGCTTTAAACAAAAATAACAGTAACAGTTTCGAAGGATGAATCTCCCAGATCAAGGCCACAGGGACCAAAAATTTGCCTAAATTCAGGACTTTTGAAGGATATGTATGGTATGGACATGTAAAATCGTATTGTAACATCTATCGGTTTCTTTATGCATAAGTTTCATTTCGAAGCTTCTGCAAGTTCAAAGTATCGTCAAGAAGTACAGACTCTGGATTTTCTTCAACAATTTTTACATAAGAAGGGAGATTATTATTAGAAGTGGTTTTGACCACCTTTTCTTTTTCCCCCAGCTGAGTTACGAATCAAGTAGCACGTTTTTCTGCATCAGTACCAGAGAATGCCTGGCAGTATAAGAAAATGGGGTTGGAATTGTTCCATATTTGACCGTGTTGTATTTTGTTTTCAGATGGATTTCAGACCATGCAACACCTTCTTTCACAACAAGCTGCTAGAAAGTCAGTCCTTTGAACTACTCAACAGTGAGCGACTGCTTCATCCTATCGGCCCCAACACCCTCGAGTATGTCAAACAATGAGAATGAAAATACACAGTTTTCCTCTCTAGGGGCTGAAGACACGTACCTACATTTACTGTCCTCAATAATGTAATCACTCATGATGGTAATAACAATAATGATAGAAGTAGTAGTAGTAGTAGTGACAACAACACCATAGTAGTAGTAGTAGTAGTGACAACAACACCATCACCAATAATGATAATAATAATAATGATGATGATGATGTGACGATAATAACTATAGTAATAGTAGTAATAAGGATAGTGATAACACTAAAAACATTAATAATGATAATGATATTGCTTAATCTGTAATTATGTGAGTCTGAGTATGTGTTTGTTGTGTTTGTATATGGCAGTGTGTTTGTGTGCTTGATCGTTTGTGTCAGAGTGTTAAATGAGTGAGGGTTTAGGTGTGTATATTTATACGTATGTTCATGCATGTGCATTTTTTTGTTGCTTTAGTCTCTGTTTTCTGTGTGAGATTGTGTGCGTGTTGTGTAAGACAGAGAAGAAAATGTACTCATTTTTTGGTTGTTATGTGGCCGCTATGGAAGTAGACGTTTCATTATAACTCCTATTATTATTTGATACTGTATACATAATAGTTCTTCAGTTTTTATCTTAACAGTAGGGATGGACATGTATTTGCTTTACGTATATTTGCCTTTGTCTCTTGTGCTTTTGCAAAGTGTTTAGGACCCTTGTGAGATGAGGCCATGTACACGTAGTCACTATTGATATTGCATGTTATTGATAGTAATGAAATTATGAAGAATATAATGCTGCTGATGATAAGAATGTGTGTGTGGGCAGGGAGAAGGGATTAGGTGGATAGGTAAGGTGAGTAGGTGCTAGAGGGTGGAAGAAGGATAGTTGGATAGAGGAATCTGATGACAGGTTCATAAGGAAGGACTCTGTGTGTGTGTGAGAGAGAGGGAGAGTGTGTGTGTGTGTGTGCGTGCACGCGCGTGCGTGCGTGTGTGTGAGAGAGAGAGAGAGTGTGTGTGTGCGTGCACGCGCGTGCGTGTGTGTGTGTGTGAGAGAGAGAGAGAGAGTGTGTGTGTGCGTGCACGCGCGTGCGTGTGTGTGTGTGAGAGAGAGGGAGAGTGTGTGTGTGTGTGCGTGCACGCGCGTGCGTGCGTGTGTGTGTGCAGGGTGGGATGGGGAGATTCAACAGGTGGGTGGAGCAGGTGTGTGTGAGTGTGTGTGTGTGTGTATGCCAGATCATGCAAAAGAAGTAATATAACTCTGTGTGTGTGTGTGTGTGTGTGTGTGTGTGTGTGTGTGTGTGTGTGTGTGTGTGTGTGTGTGAAGAGAGCAGGCGCACACATGCGTTTGCGGATGTATGCTGTATTTTGTTGAGTTATTCTAATAAGGTATAAAACAATAACATACCAACAAAATACTGGTTCTCTTGGGTTTTTGGCTATGTGTATGTGTGTGTATGAGAGAGTGTGTGTGTATATGTGTGTGTGTGAGTGAGTGAGTGTGTGTATGTGTGAGTGAGTGAGTGAGTTGTGTGTGTGTGTGTGTGTGTGTGTGTGTGTGTGTGTGTGTGTGTTGTGTGTGTGTGTGTTGTTATTTTGTCACATAGTTCTGCTTTTATTTAAAGGTTGTAGGCTCGAATCTGTACCTGTACTTGTAAAAGTATTGTGGGTGTTTTCGGCTCCAGTCGGCTCCCACCCAGAAATGAGCGTGTTATGGGCTCATTGGGAAGACTGAGACCACACAGACGAATGCCATCCACTTTACTGATGCGCCATTGAGGGTGTTGCTGACCAATACCGCAGGTGTCTGTATGTCTCGGACCTAGTTAACGCCAGGATATATTACGATAGTAAGCGTAGAGTACAGCCCTTTCACGCAGTTTCAGTCCCAGATGAAATTCCATAGTGTCATGTTTATTATCATCATCGCCATCATCATCATTGTGGCATTGTAAAAACTGTCCCAGCTTCTGTGGCCGGTAAAGTTGCATAGAAAATGGAGCAAACAAATAAGCAAACAAACAAAAATGAGCGAAAAGAAAACTGCTAAAGTGCAATGATCCTAAAAAAGAAAAAACAACAACAACAAAAATACCCACCCAAAAATTAACAAACAAAAACCTTTGGAGCTGTTGTTAAGATAGGTGTGTTGGTGAATATTGTGTGTACGATTATCTCTTATATAAATCCAAAGCAAACTATATATTGAAACTATATTAAAAGTATTTCTTCTTACTCATAATGTAAACTTATACAGGTTATGTTGTGACATTGTGTTCTAAGTAAAATTGTAACAAATGTTGACATTCCACATTGAATTCTTTTCTTCCTTTTCCTCAGTATGCGCAATTATACAGAGAACTTTGTGTTATATTTAAAATGTAATAAAGATGTTGATATTCCACATTACTATTTTTCCTTTTTCTCTTCCTTATGATGCACAGGCACATGAGGAATCATAAGTTCTAAAAAGTGAATGTTGAGCATTTGAGTGTATCGATATTGTAGTACCTAGAACATTCGGTTCCAAAAAGACCAAGTAAGACACAATAGTGTGTGGTTGCCAAATGGATGGCTGACCAGATTTATGTCATGGCTTGACCAACACCGCCCCCAGTTAGCCCAGCCATAATTGGGCACCTGGCCCATTTTAGGGACTGGGAAGGTAGAGCAGCCAGAAAAATGAGATGGACACCCCTTTTATCAAGCAGAGTCTGACAAAAGTTAAGGTCTGTGACACCTCGGTCCTCAGCGGCCTCAAAAATAATGGGAAAATATTGTTAAAGTTTACTTTTTTTCAGTTCACTGAACATTTGTTAAAAACTGTCTTCAGACTTTTCAACACAATCAACAAGTAAACAAGCCAATATAAATCAAACCAGTACATAAATAGTTAAGAGTATATTCAAAGAGGAATTCATGGCACTAGGACAATTCCGTACGCGTTTTACCTAGTCTGCCATCTGGTATCTGGCAGCTGTCTTGAACGTGCACAAGATGCTGTGGAGGGTCGTGGTGGTAACAGGACTTGTGAAACACAAAGCTGAAACCACAAGAATGATTAAAGCATTCAGATGGGCAGCAAAGAGGCGGACTGGGATTGAATTTTAGACATGAGATAAAAGTCTACAGATCTAATACAAGAACCAAAACGCCCGCTAAGACCAAAGCAAAACAAAAGGAGACAACCCCCCCTCCTACACACACACACACAAACAAACAAAAAACGATAACAACAACAACAACAACAACAACCAAACAAACAAACACAAAACATCAAACAAAATCAAAAAGACAAAACTGGGGCCTGATGCTTGAAGCCACGATCCCTGTGTTAACACTATGGAACATCACTCAGCTGGGCTAACGGCTTACTAACAAATAAATAAAGTAATAGATAAACAATTGAACAAATAAAGCAATGTTTTTTTCGTTTTGTGCTGTATTTTTCAGCTGGACTTTTTGTGCAGCCACTGATGCTTATTCTTACTCTGTCGTGGAAAATGAGATCGGTAAGACAGTCTTTCATTCTGTCTACCTCTGTGTCTGGCAGTGTGTGTGTGTGTGTGTGTGTGTGTGTGTGTGTGTGTGTGTGTGTGTGGTGTGCTGGGCAGGCATGACTGCGTGCCTGAGACCGTGTGTAAGTGTGTTTGAGTGTGCGTGTGTGACAAAAGCTATGAAGAATATTTTTCTCAGCTCGTTACAAGTGTGGATAAATCTTTTTCAAATTTTGGTCAGTCAAAGTTGGAGACTGTTGAGGAGTTGCGAGGGCATAAGTTTGGAAGGCAAAGTTCTAAGGTCAGGTGAAGGTCACACAGACTAAAACAAATGCTTAGGATATGAAAGTGTGTGAACAGCGCTTTCTTATGAACTTCTGTTTTGTATTTTCAATGTTGTGACATTTTACCAATGTTTTCAATGCACATCAGGTTTTATTTCAGCAGAACCTTCTCCAGGTTTCCAAGGTTCCAGTGATGTAGAGATGTACACGATGTGGATTTTCTGTAATATTTCTTGTTTAAGGTGTTAACCTAAATGATTGCTAGAATGGCTTTACCCTTGTTCTTACCTCGCCACATAGGCATTTATGCTCCATGTTTTGGGAGTACATGCTGTTGGTTTAGTTTGTGTGTGTTTCTGGAAGCCACCAAAAACTGACAAGGCTTACGTGATGTGGGTATTAAACTATTTCATGTTCTACATACGTTTGAATATGAAAGTGGTTGAGACACCAGCAGGTCTACACATCTGTTCACCAGGAAGAATCAGAAAAATCTCCGTTTTTTAAGCATCAGGCATAGCCAGGCAGGATCGAGCTAAGACCTTCCAATTAGTACTGTGATATCCTAATCACTTGGCTATTAAGCTCAAACTTTTTGAATCGGAACAAAAAATCCTCGTTCTGCTAGTTGAATGACATAGTAGTATAGGTCATGGATGACTCTCTTGTTTACATGACAAAGTAAACGTAATAATAAAAAGTTTCGTTTTGATTTACAGACTTACCTGCTGGAGTTTTTCGACCACCTTCTTATGCAAGAAAATATCCTTGGTAAGTCATTTTACGAGTGTCTTAGTATGTGCGTTCACATCGGTAGTCAGTGACTAAAATTATGGCCAGGTAGTTAAATCACACGAAGTTGCATATGTTTTCCGTGTGGGCCTACTCGGATTATACATAAAGATTCTGCCTTCCAGTCCGAATGTGCCGGTATAAATCTGGCTCGATAAAAAGCTTTGTGTACAGCTGCAGTTCATCCAGCTGTGAATGGGTACCTGACCCTGTTTAGATTTGGGGAACGTAAAGAAATGAGGCAAGGAGGCTGGCACCGTCGTAATAATGTTGACCATGAGAAAAAGTCGACATCTTGTAGGGCCTATGGGTTATGACACGACCTTTGTCTTTCCATTTTGCATGTGTTCGGATGTGCTCTGAATGGGATAGGGAAGAAATGGAGAGAAAAGAAATACTCTATCAGTTTTTGTTTTATATACACCCACCCATCCACCCCCACCTCCCCACACACAGATCACTGTTGTCTGCTTATTGAAACATAATGAGTCATTCATCTTGCAGGTCCATGAAGTTTGGTGGAATTGGATCCATTATTGGTCACCAGCTCACGTCTGTATTTTGCAATGACGGTATAACACACTACGTCAGTTGTTGTGTCTCTTACGTCTCTGTCTGTCTATGTCTCTGTCTGTCTGTCTGTCTACGTCTCTGTCTGTCTGTCTCTGTCTGTCTTTCTATTTGTCTGTATGTGTGTCTGTCTGTGTTAGGCTCACTAAAGCCTAAACTATAGAGCAATAGACAGAGACAGATCTACTTACATTCATACAACAACACAATACTTAACGCTCAAACTTCCACACACATTTCTTTATCAACACACACGCACACGTTCTCACTCACATTTTTCAATATTTCCCCTTTGTAAGTCCATATTTCCAACAATGGGAGCAACTAGTTCATATCAGCAGACCCACACTGTCCACAATTCACAAACGGCTTATGGAAATGGCACTGCCGACGGAGTGCAGGTGCACAGGGATTCCGCTGAAGAAACGGTCGCACAGGGATTCTGCCGAAGAAGTGCAGGCAACTGCGCCTCACAGCAACATAGACTATAAGGGAAGAAAAGAAGGGAGGCAATCTGAAACACGATATTGTTCTTAAGCCATTAATCCATGGCGTGGTTCATAACCAGACCTCCACAATCTCCATCTTGCCCTTCCATGAACATTGTAGCGTTTATACATATATATGCGACTTTAATTGGTCATAAGCGCAAATGTAACCATATGCATATTTATGAATTATGTTCACAAGCCACCAAACGCTGACACCACTAACAGGATTTTTGACACGTATGTTCAATGTTCTGTGTTCGTGTACACTCAAAAGGTTGTTTAGACACTGGCAGGTCTGCGCACATGTTGACCTAGAGATTGGAAAGATCTCCACACCTTACCCACCAGGCAGTACCCAAGCAGGTTCAATCCCGCACCTTCTAGTTGGAAGACCAGTGTCCTAACCAGTCGATGATCACGCCTGTCTCATGTTTTATGCTTTTGTACTACATGCACAAGACTCGGTTGGTGTAGTAGTAGAGATCTTGCCTTACAGTTTGAATGCACGGGTTTGAATCTGGCTGGAGAAATAGAGAAGGAGGGAGAGAGAGGGGGAGGTAGGGAGGATGGATTAGGGATAGAGGGATGGAGCGATAGAGAGAGAGGAGTGAGGGCAGGAGGAATGGGTAGGGAAAGAGAACGATTCCGATATTTCATTTTCCAGCAGCAACAGTCATAAGCTAAATGCCTCTTTTTTTTCAAACTTGTCATTGCTTCCATGCGAGGTGTTTTCATGTTTCCGTAAACCAGCAACCAAAATGACTTACATGTTCTTTAACGTGCATATGCGATATTCTGCATGCGTATACACACGATAGGGTTTAGGTTCTGGCATGTCTGCACACATGTAGACCTGAGAGATCAGACAGACAGACAGACCCTACTGCAAGTAGCCTGCAGTTCACCTAGCAGTGGACTGCTGTATGGTCCTGTGTAATGTTGAGAAAGCTGAAGTAACAAAAGGGGCAGACAGGCACCACCTTCAAAGTGCTGATCCCAGGAAAAGTTGCTCTTTACCAACTCATTTGCATATAAGCTTAGAATTAAGGGACAATCTTTACTGTAACTTTTGTTACATGCATTTCTCGATGATTAGGAAAAAAACTTCTTCAACATGCGCAACTGGTATTATTATTACTGAATTTTTTTCTAATCTGAGGGCAGGTCGGTATTTTGACAAGAATGGCACAAATATACCATGGTGGTCCAACTCGACTGAAGAGAATTTCCAAAACTTGTCATCATGCTTTGTGGACCAGTATAGCAAGCAGGTCGTCAGCGGTCAACATGTCAGTATTATCTGTATTCTCTGCTCCTCACTTTGTCTGTCTCTTTGTCTCACTCTCTCTGTCTCTCTCTCCCCTACCCTGCATGTCCTGATTTCCCACAAAAATAAAATATATGCTACTTGTCTCAATACATAGTAAACAAGTCCTCAGAAATTGCTTTCTTTTATTCAAATCTGGGTGATATTTCTAAACATCTGTGCATTTATATAATGTTTGTTTTAAGTTTTATCACCCAATTGTATGCTTTCTGCGATGTGTTTCTTTTAAGTTTTATTATGCATTTATATGCTGTTTGATGTGTGATTTTCCTTATTAGAGATACATTCGAGATCTTGCAAAACTTGTTTGAAATTGTTCTTGTATTCAATGCCCAATCATAAGGGGTTACAGCCTGAGGGAATAAATCATCTGAAATCTCTCTCTCTCTCTTTCACTCTCCCCCCCCCCCCCCCTCTCACACACACACACACACACACTCGTGTTCTTTCTGTCTCTATGTTTGTTTCTATTATTGACCATTCTTCTTTTCCCCCTCTGCCGTGTTTCTTCTTCTACAGTTGTATGAGTGTGTGTACATGTGTACATGTTGTAAGTGCAATTGTAAATTTAACCCGACAGTAAATGGTTTATTATTTTGATGATGATATGTACGTGTGTGTTACCATTACCAAGTTGTAGTCCTCGTGCAATTGACCAAAGCAAAGATCTACTGAAATCGCCTGTTGGGATGCAGGGGACTCTTTCAGTATTTACAGTATCCCCACCTTCTGGAAATTCTGTGCCAGAAATTTCCTCTATTCTGTCACTTTAATTGTTTCTGCTTTGCTCATTTGCTTTCTATTATCTTTTCCTATCATTTTCTGTCTTGCTTGACCATTTACTTGTATGCGTTCTATAATGGCTTACATACTTTCTCTTAGGATTGATAATTGAGCACATTTCTTTGGATTGATAATTGAGCACATGTATTGGGTGCATTTTTGGCTCTAAAGGAATGTCATGTGCAGAAAGAATTTTAGGCAGTTTAGGTTCGTTTTTCTATTTGATTCAGTGTCCTTAGTGTTAATGTTTAAATTTGTATTGAAGTTTGTTATTTTAAACCCCCTTGCGTGGTCAACCCCAGGAGTTATCCTTGGATCACATGCACCAATGCGTTGATATGTGTACTTAATTTTCTAGTCCAGTTTCCTCCAATTGAGATATTTTGTACGATTTGAGATGGTTATAGCCCTGATATGGCGCTCTGCACTCTGCTGGACTTTAAACAAAAATAACAATAACAATAATAAAAACAATAACAATGGTTTGTACTAAAAAAGAAATGCCGATAGGCCTGCTTCTCACTTTTGTCAGTTGATGATAGGAAGTAGTGTGCATTACCTCCCTTGTTCAACATTAACCTCTGTACAAACTTTTTTTCTTCTTTTTTTTTTTTAACTGACCCCATTTTATACACCTCTGCTGCGTCACTATTCATGTACCGCTCATTTGTGCTCTCCAACACACCTAAAAACGTATCGTAAATGAGGTCAACTTGAAAGGACCACAAAATGAGGGACAGTTTTTTTCCCAATGCTATAAATAATGATGGTGATGGGGATGAAACTGCATCAAAGAATTGTACTCTGCGCTTATTTTCATAGTGTATCCATGTGTCACCTAGGCTTGAGAGGTGCAGCCATCTGTAGTGTTGATCAAGAAATATAAACAACACTCTCGGTAATGTAACTGTAAAATGGATGAGACTCGACTACATGGTCCCACTCCATCTTCCCATGAGCCCAGCGTGTGTTCAGTTCTTGAGTAGGAGCCGGTCGGGCTGAAAAATCCTACTTTTTTGTTTGACTGGTAAGGGGTCGAATCCACCCACCCACCCCCCATTTATTCTGTTGTGCTAACCGCTTCACGATGTTGACTGGTCGCCATGTACGGTACAGTCCCAAAGAGCTTTAAATGCAAAGAGACAGAGCAATAGATCAGTTTGGATTAATTTATGTCAGAGTTTAAGCCCACCATAGACTGGGACAACAAAAAGAAGGATTTTTTTAGTATTACGTATTAGCTTGCTAAACGATAAACTGATAGCTTTGATCCTTTTCTGTTACAGGTTGATGGAATGCTTACCATGTCTTCAAATATTGCTGACAATGTCGGGTTGAAGGCAGCATATACGGTAGTGTATGGTGCGTGCGTTAGCGTAGTGTGTGTGTGTGTTTAATGGCAAAAAGAAGAGCAACAAGTGTTGTCTCACTGACTTGTTTGGAAAAGCTTAGCTTTTAGTGGCAAGAACTGCAAAGGCAATGGTGGCGGTGGTAGTGATGGTTAGTATGTAAGCGTATGTTTGTGTGCACGCACACGCCTGTTTGTGTGTGTGAGAGTGCGTATGTTTGTGTTGTGTGTGTGTGTGTGTGTGTGTGTGTGTGTGTTAACTGACAAAAAGAAATAAGACAATTGTCTGGCTCTCATCTTCTGTACATTTTTGTGTGTTTTGTTTTTTGATTTTGTGTGCAGGCATTTCAAAAGTGGCTGTCAATGAACGGTGAACTGGGTGTGACCAACTCAGCTGTCTCATGAACAACTTTTCTTTGTCAACTTCGCGCAAGTAAGATGGTTTGAAAGGAGAACTGAGGGCTGATGATGAGAGTATTCCAATATTTGAGCTGTACATTTATGTTTATTTTATTTGTGTTACAAACACTCATTTTGACTCTTTATGCTTTAAATTGCCCAATTTATGTTTCCATAGAATTTTTTGTTTTTATCACAGAAAGCAGCAAAAACCATGTGATCTAAACTTATAATTAAAGAGACTGGCAACAGTACATCGTACATTGATATGATCATCTCCCTAAACTACATGTCTCGCGAGCATACAGAGCTAAATAATATTTTTTCTGTCATTCAACTATTTTTTTAAATTTTTCTGTTATAGGTAAAAATCAAAAATGATATACAGTCAACTTTTAAATCTTTCTGAACAGAGAAGTACATGATCAGAAATGCCCAGTATTGAAGCAGAGAAAGAAAGAGACTTCGTTAAAAGTTCCCATTTGGGTCAGCATAGGAGAAAACTGTCAGTGCATACATACAATATTATTTGCTAAGCAGGAGTCTCCTACTTGGCTCATTGTAATTTCGAAGAGCAGTGTAAGTTTACTGTCAGCAAAAAACACTACCAGGCGCAGACTGCAACAGTGACCACAATTCTGTAGTGGGAAGGTTTAGGCTGAAACTGAGGAAAAGGAAACAGACCAAAAGCAACATCAAACTAAACCTTGGACTTCTAAAGACAGATGAAATGATACGTAAAAAATTTAATGTACATGTTCAAAACAAATTCAGTGCTCTGGAAGACGTTGGTGACAGTGAGGAACAATGGACAAAGTTGAGAAATTCGATAAATGAAGCTTGTGAATAAATCCCTAAGGCAGATAGAAAAGCAAAAAAGAGCTGGATGACTAATGAAATTTTGGGCTTGATGGAAGAAAGGAGGAGGGCAAAGAGAAACGAGGAGATACACAGGAAGATAAACAAAGAAATCAGGTATAGGTGCAATGAAGCTAAGGAAGTTTGGCTGAACACAAAATGCAAAGAGATAGAAGACCGACACAAAATGGATCCTCAGGGTATGTACAGACGAACTGAAGAAATTGTCCACAGGAAAAATACATGCACATCAACTGGTTGCTTAAAATCGAAAGATAGCACGCTTATCATGGAAAAAGACAAAATGTTGGACAGATGGGGAGAGTATATTAAAGACCTTTTTGAGGATGACAGAAACGAAGAACACATTATAAAAAAGAACTTTGAAGGACCACCCATAATGAAAGATGAAGTAAAGCAGCACTGAAAAAGATGAAACCAGGAAAAGCCCCAGTACCAGACAATATTACTACAGACATGATTGAAGCCCTGGGGGAATTTGGCATAGAAAAAATAACTGTCCTCCTAAGTGAAATTTACGACACTGGAAAAATCCCCAAAGATATGTCAAAATCAATTTTCATTGCACTTCCAAAGAAGACAGGGACTATAGAATGCGAACTCCATCGCCTAATCAGTTTGATGAGTCATGTAACAAAAATCCTGTTAAGAATAATCATGATGAGGACAAGGAATAGAATCAAAAGAGAAATAGCAGAAGAACAGTGTGGATTTGTGGAAGGGAAGGGAACTATTAATGCCCTATACATCCTAAGAACTATCATAGAGAGGTCAGTTGAGATGAATAAGGATTTGTATTTATGCTTTGTTGACTATACCATCGCTTTCGATCGGGTACGACATGAAGAATTGATCAACCAACTGGAGAGACTCAATGTTGATGGAAAAGACCTACGAATAATCAGGAATATGTACCGGGAACAAACAGCTGCAATGAGAATAGAAAACAATATCAGCTCTTTCCAAAACATCAAAAGAGGAGTCAGACAGGGTTGTGTTTTGTCACCAGATCTGTTTTCACTTTACAGCCAAAACATCATGAGAAACCAAGAAGAAGACCCTGGATTAAAGGTTGGAAGGAAAATGATAAACAACATTTGATACGCAGATGACACCGTGCTAATTGCAGAAAGTGAAAGGGACCTACAAAACCTTGTGAATATACTAGAAATAGAAAGCAAAGATAAGGGGTTAGAACTAAACAGCAGGAAGACTGAAGTCATGGTGATCAATAAAAAACATGAACTCCCCTCATGCAAAATAACAGCAAGGCACAACCTTGACACAGGTTAATAAGTTCAAATACCTGGGAACGGTCATTTCATCAGATGGCAGATGCACATCGGAAATAGCCGGCAGAATCGGCCAAGCCAAAACAGCATTCAAGAAGATGACAAGCATTCTTACCAACAAATGCCTATCAATTAACATCAGGAAGAGAGTCCTTGAATGTTATATAGAACCAACACTGTTATACGGATGTGAGGCGTGGACAGTCAGCAAGCAAAGCCAGAGCAAGATTGAGGCAGCCGAGATGTGGTTTCTCAGAAGAATGTTGAGAGTTCCATGGACAGCAAAGAAAACAAACGAGACAGTCTTGATGGAGGCAGACACAAGTAGATCACTCATAAGGAAGATTAGGAAAAGACATTTATAGGCCATTTTATGAGGAAGGGGGATTTGGAGCACCTGGTCACAACGGGAAAGCTGGAGGGAAAGAGGGCACCAGGTAGACTCAGGGAGAAAATGCTGGACGGACTTGCAGAGTGGCTGGGGACAAGGAAGGTGGGGGAGATGCTAGGGGCAACGAGAGATAGAGACAGATTGAAGTCCATATCGCCAACGCCATACGGCAGGGCACCTGATGATGATGATGGGTTTAATTTTGAAGAACACAAGGGCGAGAGGAATTCACTACACTTGGTCCAGATCTGTTGGTAGTTATCTGGCAGATTCTTTGAAGTTAAGAATTTGAAATTCGTCCAAAAGGGACTCATAGCTCTTTCGCAATTCCTTCTGCACTCTACTCAGATCCGCCAACAGTTATCTATGAGACTCCATAAGCCTGCACAGAACCCTGTGCACAGACAAGCACTTGAAGTAGGGAGAGAGGAGAAGGGAGTAGGAGGGGGAGAGAAGGGACCTGTCAAACATTAGGCTGTCATTATCAGAATGATAGCTAAAAGGCCAGTGTTCAATGTTGCATCATGCAGGGTGGGATTGAACTCCAGACATCAGCTCTTCCATCCATGGCTTTATCAAAAGAACCAACCAGCCCCCATAAAACTAAAGTGATTTACATACAGCCCTGAAAGTCCGTATTTTTACCTACTGGCATTTGGCTGGTGCTTTCTCATTTTTACCAGCCAGATTAAAAATTTACCAGCCAAACTACAAGCACAAATCAGAAGTACTGCTATGATAATTTACTTGCATTGATTGATTGATTTGTATGGGGGAAATAAGGACAGCACTAGATTTTTTCAAATTTTATTTTCCCATGAATGTCGAATTTTAGTATGACAGAAAACCAAAAGAATTGCAATGAAAATAAAAAATAACAAATTAAACACAAGACAGCCTCTCGGTCTCAGACTTAGGTGCAGTTTATTCATAAAATTCGTCTTCATCTTCATGAATCGTGTCCAGACTGTCTGATCACTCAGTGTATTGCAGCTTCCCTGGCCTGTGAGAGGAGGTGGTCCACGTTAATTTTTGCTATGAAACATCAGTGTTTCTTTTTTTCTAAATTGTCTGAACCAGTCAGTGTGAACCAGTCGAAAAGTCTAGTTGCCTAAGAGTAAGGAATTTCTCGCGTAGAACGTGCATGTCATCAAAAATGACTGTTCGTGGCTAACTATGTAAACTCCTTCCATTTAGGAAGAAAACTTTGCTGATTTCCTGATGATTTTGCTTGTCTTCCTGGTAGAAGTTTCTGTGAAGTTACAGCGAAACCATGACAAACCTAGAAGAATGCCCAGGGATAAATATTGGAGGAAAAATGATAAACAACATTCGTTATGCAGATGACACCGTGCTCATTGCAGAAAATGAAAAAAAGATACAATGTAATAGAAATAGAAAGCAAACATAAAGGACTGGAGCTACAAATGGCAAGAAGACTGAAGTCACGGTAATCGGTAAAAAAAAACCCAAAGCAAAACAAAAATCCCCTCGTGCAAAATAACAGCAAATGGCACAAATTTGAGACAGATTGATAAGTCTAAATATCTAAAAATGGTTATCTCACCAGACGCAGATGCACATCAGAAATATCCAGCAGAATCGGCCAAGCCAAGAAGACGAAAAGCGTTCTTACCTACAAATGCCTATCAGTTAACATCAGGAAGAGAATTCTTGAATGTTGTATAGAACTGATACTGTTGTACGGTTGTTAGACGTAGACAGTCAACACGCAAAGTCAGAACGAAATTGAGGCAACTGAAATGCGGTTTCTAAAAAGAATGTTGAGAGTTCCATGGACAGCAACGAAAACAAACGAGACACACAAGAAAACTGTGAATAAAGAAGATAAGGAAAAGAAAGCAACATTTATAGGACATTTTATGAGGAAAGGGGAATTAGAGCACCTGGTCACAACAGGAAAGCTGGATGAAAAGAGAACACCAGTTAGTCCTAGGAAGAAAATACTGGATGGACTTGCAGGGTGGCTGACGACAGAGAGGGTGGAAGATGTACTTGCAGTGACAGGGGATAGATTTGTGTGGAGGGCCGTGACCACCAACGCCATGCAGCAGGGCACATGATAATGATGATGATGATAAGTTTCTGATCCAAGGGCTCTAGCTTTTTAGGCCTTCTTTGCTGAGACACTTTTAGTTATACGACAGCAAGTGCAGGGTCAAATAATAATTGATAAAGCTGTTTGACTGGATCAGAAAACTTGCGAAACAGTGTAAGGTTAATCGCAGTATATCGACAGATTCAAACTTACTGTGCGCTCACCATTGGCAGGTGAAGTTTTATTTTCATTTGCCAAATATTTTTTCTGCTCACATTGGGGAGTAAAACATCTCGCCGCTTTCAGGGGTAACATGGATGGGTGGTTGGTCGAATCATGACCTTCACGTTATTAGCACGGCAGTTTAGCCAACTGTGTTAAAATGACAATGAGCCTCATTTTGATGTCTTCAATCTGCTCCTCCCCACCCCCACCCCCACCCCATGTGTTGTTAAGGTTTTGAAATGAGGTGGGGGATTCAGGACCTATGACACCACCAGAATGATTGGAGCATTAAGATGTTTGGTGTGCCGGCTAGTCTATATGTGGTGAGTAGGGACAGAATGATCTAGGAAAGATCAGGATATTGAAACATCTGGTGAGCATGTTTTCAGTTTTGTCACACCATTTTTTAAAAACTACTGCCAGCTGATCTCATGGATCTGCCTACCCTTTCACATCATCATCATCATCATATTATTATTATCATCATTATTATTATTATTACCATTTTCATTATTATTATTGGTGGTGGTTGTTGTTGTTGTTGTTGGTGTTGTTGTTGTTATTGTTGTTATCATTATCATCGTTTGACACTTTGTTGTGTGTTTATTGGATAGGTCAATAAATACTCTTTGCTTTTCTTGTGTTTGTTTTCTGTAAGTGAAATCGATCATGGCTTATGTTCCAGAGGTATATTATTATCCATGCTATGAAAAAATGTCAGTAGTTTGCGTGCATGTACGTGTGTGTGTGTGTGTGTGTGTGTGCGTGCGTGCGTGCGTGCGTGCGTGCGTGTGTGTGTGTGTGTGTGTGTGTGTGTGTGTGTGTGTGTGTGTGTGTGTGTGTGTGCAGGGCTACTGTACCAGTACGACTGATGAAGGGATCGAAGATGCATTGCAGTCTTACAAAAGTCCATCTGGTGTCAGGTATGATACATAACTCAGTTGTAAAGCTTCCATGATCCTGCCATCCCCCACCCCCTGCATCCACTTCAGACACAGAAAATGAATGGTGACGGACTGTAGAACATCGTTATGGAGTAATTTATAGACAAATAACATTTGAAGCAGAACAGAGGGCTACAAGATCTTCAGTTGTTGTCTTTGTCTTTTTTAGATGAGGTGATGAACAAGGGTCTGGGAGCATGTAACATGCAATAAGTAAACACTAGCCAAGATCCCGGGAGTATACAACATGCACAGAGTGCACGTAAAAGAACCAAGGACCCAGGACCCGTGAATAATATGCAGAAACCGTATGTAACAAACCAAGTTCATAGTATATCACATGCACTAAGCGTACGCAACAAGTCAAGGTCCAAAGAATATTCAACATGCACAACGTGGGTGTCACAAACCAAGGTCATGGAAATATATAGTATGCACTAAAAGCACGTAACACAGGAATGGACCCAAACGAGAATCTAGAAAAGTTCTCTTTTGAAAAGTAAGCTCAAATACGTATAGGTTTAAAAAGGAATAGAGCTGTATTGCAGTCAAATACTTTTCCAGGGCTGAGCATCCCAAGTTGTACATGGTAAATAATGTTTGACAAATAAGAAAACAAAAACCACTGCAGCAAAAAGGTGCCAGTCAGTTGCTATGTTTTAGCCGGTGCAGACCTCGTTCCCATCAATCTTCAGGCCCTTATCAATAGGAATGGACGTGTTACTACAGTCTACAACATTGTCCTTCCATTTTCTCTGTCTCGCCTTTTTCCGTGCTCGATCTAGCGTGGCCTGGT
>JAPXFY010000015.1:23412485-23444985 GCA_030674185.1 Monoplex corrugatus
ACACACACACACACACACACACACACACACACACACACACACAGATGATTACAACATAGACATATATTACTTACCATATATCAGACGATATAAGAGCTAAACAGGTTCAGCATGGTGTGCAAGCTGAGGCCAGAACAGCGGGCAAGGCAACCACAAGATGGTGGACTGGTGGCCTCAACAGCAGGGCTGTGTGTGTGTCTATACATACTGGTCTGTGATTAAAATATATTTTCATGTTCATTCGTCTTTGCTGACTTTCTTACTGCCTGTTGTGTCACTGGCGAATAAGTTAGTACAATAGCCACTGATATACCTGTTGAAATATACTTGGTTGTGTTTTGGCTTCATCTCACACTGATTTGAACTAAAATAAGATCTTAATGCAGTACAATTTTTCTTTCAGAGTTCGTGGCACTGTCTCCAATTTTGAAGCTTTCGCCAAGGCCTTCAAGTGTCCTGTGGGATCCCAAATGAACCCTACCAAGAAATGTGCACTGTTTTGATCGAATAATGCAGATTCATAAATCAAGTGATCTAGAGCACGTCAAATTACACACACACACACACACACACACACACACACACACACACACACACACACACACACACACACACACACACACACACCACACACACACACCACAGAGTAATGTTTGTTTTAAAGATAAATAGTCACTTCATTAATTCAACATGAGCAGTTCGCTCTGTGGTAACAGTTATGGTATGAATTCCATCTTTCTTGTCAATTGATTGAAAAAAGTCAGTTCAGACTCTTAATTCGTAATTTACTAAATAGAAAGTGTGTATAAATGGATTAAAAATAGACAATATCAACACAATAACCCACCAAAGGAAACTACTCTTTAAATCTAGTATAGAATGAGAAGACTTGGAATGAAATTTCCTCAGCATCAGCCTATTTCCGGCTTGGTGGTGGAGGGTGCACTTGAATCGTCTATTACGAATACAATCGTAGCCTGTCAAGAAGGATTAACAGAGGAAGCATTCTCAGTAAATATCTGAAGTTGTGGATTGTGATATGAATTCATACAACACAGAATACGTCAGGCAGTCAATTTCTGGATGACGAATATATAATCTGCTCGCTCAGAACATGATACTTGTCAGAGGACTGATGTCATTTATGTACGGAAATAGGCTATATGATATCATCTCTATATCAGAGTTGTTTCCATTTAACTTCAAGAGTCTTCAATGAACATTACAAATATTTGTCATCAAATCAAATCAGCATCCGTGTTTTCTCAATTCTTGTCAACGAGTCATTTAGTGGAGCTATTTTACTTGAAAGTATTCAGAAGGAGAATTGCCAGTCTTTAGAAATATTTCTTTTTGCATGTTTTCATTTTCCTGAAGGCTGTCAATTTTGACCTCTTCAAAAACAGCTAAGAATTCTTATGGAAACAAAAGCCAGGCTTGACAGTATGATCTTTGTGTCTGCATTGATTTAACTGTGCCAGATATGAAATAAACAAAGTCCATGAAAGAAAGATCACAACCTGCAAGCTGATAAATCTCCAAAGACCAGTGGGTAATACCACAAGAGATAAATGCTTTGAATACCGGAACAGGATGCCAGTCAACCATTCAGTCTTTAGAGCGTGCAACACCAAATGCTTGTGTTTCACAAGAGGGTCTGATTTCTTTTCTTTTTTTTTTTTTCTTTTTTTGTGCATTGTCTTCCGCAAAGGTTTCTATTTTGTATTGAAACCAGGTTATTCTGTCAGTAGAAGCGCTATTTTGACCGTTTGTTTTGTACCTTTTTATCTTTGCGAGGGAGATAACCTTGCTTTTCCACACTCGAGGCTGTTACGATGTATTTACATTTACTTACTTTACAATATGGTTCCTAGCAATTCTTCTTTTATGAGTATTGAACTATCTAAAACATAGCTTGAAAGAATATATTCCTTTATACTTCTGATCCAATACCATGGCTTGGTGCTTTGTTACTTTTTTTGATGATGCCTCTACAATTTCTGAAGTTTTGCTACCAAAGGTTTTGGTGGCTTGCTCTGCGTATGCGTGGATGACCCTCTCCCCTTGCTATCCCAGGCAGCAGGTCTGATGAAACCTACAAAGAACAAAATACGCCATTTGATTTAGAAGCATACTGAAGGACCTAAGAACTGACATAGCACTTTGAGAGGGTCTTTTGGACTGCCTCTCAACCACCAGCAGTTTTTTTTCCTTTTCTTTTTATGTTGTCTTCCTCAAAGGTTTCTGTTTCGTTTTGTATTTTACACCAGATCGTTTATTTTGTCGAGCAGAAGGTTTATTTTGTCTGCTTGTTTTTGTCTCTTCGTACCTGTGCAAGAGAGACAACCTTGCTTTCTGTCTCTTGGGGCTGTAGCAGTAATGAATATAATCACATTTATTTCAGTTGGGAATGTAGTCTCTGTCACTCATTCTCCTTTTACAAATTTTGTACTTTTAGTTCTACATGTCTTCAGATGTTACATTATCAATGGCAAGTTCGAAAAATGGCCTTTAGCCAAGAATTTCCGCCATGGGAGAATGATGTATCATTGCCATTGTCATCACCTCCTGTTGGGCCAACTTCTGTTTTGCATAATAAATCATTTTATTTTTGATACAGCCCTAGAAGTTATATTCAGCTTTCACTTGCAGGTTTGAAATATCAACAGATTGCTTCTAATAGGTGAATGTTTAGTTGACTACGATTTATAGTTATGCTTTGTTGATTATACCAAGGCTTTCAATCGGGTAACACACGAAGAATTGATCAACCAACTAGAGAGGCTGAATATTGATAGAAAAGATCAGAAGTCTGTATTGGGAACAAACAGTAGCAATGAGAATAGAAAACGATATAAGCTCTTTCCAAAACATCAAAAGAGGGGTCAGGCAAGGTTGTGCTCTGTCATAGATTTGCTTTCACTTTACAGCGAAACCATCATGAGAAACCTAGAAAAATGCCCTAGGGTAAAGGTTGAAGAAAAAAAAAAAAAAAAAAAAAAAAAACCCACCCTACAATATGATAGAAATGGGAAGCAAAAATATAGGGCTGCTGCTAAATAGCAAGAAGACTGAAGTCACGGTAATCAGAAAACAATCAATCAAACAAACAAACAAACAAACAATCCCCTCATGCAAAATAACAGCAAATGGCACAAATGACAGGTATCAATCTGTCTCAAAGTTGTGTCATTTGCTGTTTAAATATCTGGGAACGGTCATCTCTCCAGACGGCAGATGCACATCACAAATAGCCAGCAGAATCGGCCAAGATAAAACAGCATTCAAGAAGATGAAAAGCGTTCTTTACCAACAAATGCTTATCAGTTAACACCAGGAAGACAGTTCTTGGGTGTTATATAGAACCGATATTGTTGTACGGTTGTGTGGCGTGGACAGTCAACATGCAAAGTCAGAATAAGATTATGGCAACTGAAGTGTGGTTTCTAAGAAGGATGTTCCATGAACAGCAAAGAAAACAAATGAGACATTCTTGAAGGAGGCAGAAGATCATTAACAAAGAAGATTAGGAAAAGACAAGCAACATTTATAGGACATTTTTTGAGGCAAGAGAAATTAGAGCACCTGGTCACAACAGGAAAGCTGGATGGAAAGAGAACACCACATAGACCCGGGGAGAAAGTATCGGATGGTCTTGCAGGGTGGTTGAAGACAGAGAGGTTGGGAAGTGTACTTGCAGCGACAACGGGCAGATTCGTACGGAGGGCTATGATCGCCAACGCCTTGCGGCAGGGCGCATGATGATGATAATGAGGTAAATGTATTTGATGAAATTGGTCTTTGTAGGTTAGAACTATGAATAGCTAAAGTCAGTCAGAGTAATCAATGTTAATTGTTTCTATTTTCATGTTTCATGTAAGATCTAAGTACTTGTATGTCTAGTATTTAATGAACATTTCACCACTGATAAAAGCCGTATGTTATATAACTATAATCAGGAAAACACGAACTTTAATAGTTTTGTTTTTGTGTGAAAATCAAAGATAGACAATTATTTTATAATTGGAGTTTTTACATGTTTACAAGGCGATGAGTACATCTTCATATTTTTCTAAAATGATTTTTGCTTGCACTGCGATAGGAAAATGATGTAATTATTTGTCCATTTATTGCTTAGGCACGATTTTGAGCTCAATGAAATATACTTCTTTCCTTGAGCAAGACGCTATGATTTGTATGTGTATTTGTGCATGAATGCATGCATATGTGTGTCCGTATGTTTATGTGTGTGTGAGTGTGCACGAACGTGTATGAAAGGGAGTGATTGCTGTATATATACATGTTTATTGTGAAAAATGGCTGATGTGATGCGTCTAGTGTGTTGGCTAGTGACTACATGCTTGTTACCTCTCGCTTTCAACCTGCACCGCTGGCTACCACTGCTGCTTGCAGCTATACGAAAAGGAGAGCAGAATGCGTAAGTCTCTCTCTGTCAATACATAGCCTCTCCCTCAGCAAGCCCTACGTTGAGCCTCCTAGTGGCGACATGTGGTAACTGAGCACCTCACGGACTCGGGCTAAAACTCGAGGGACTCGGAGGAGATATGGCCCCCAGACGTGCGGCACGGAGGCCCACCGGCGTGTGGGTATGCCCTGGTGCCCACGAACCAGACCCCAGCTATGCGTAAATAGCACCATTGTTTTGTGGTTATCTCAAGAGAGAACAAGGCTAAGGGAATAAACCCTGAAAGAAAAATCGCCCCCACTGCCTTGTAGGTTGTCGTGGGAGCGACAAAGGCTGGCAGAGAGACCGCACACAAACCAATGGAAGGCAACGGGAAACCACCATCGTACTTTCCCAAGAATATTCATGACCAGATAAGACAAGAAAAATGAGGATAACGACGTAAACAGGGGCTCTTATGGAGCTGCGCAGGTGACACCAGACCATCAGCAAACTACTGCGATCAAACTTAAAAAAACAAAATCGAAACATGGAATGTGAGGACACTGCTGCAAAAGGGAAAATTAAAGAATGTCAAGATGGAAATGCTAAGGCTTAACATTAGTATTTTAGGAGTGGGGGAAGTGAGATGGAAAGGGGTGGGCATGATAACATTAGGAGAGCATACAATCATATATTCTGGTGGAAACTCGCATGAAAGAGGAGAAGGCATCATAATTGACAGGGACAAATCAAAAGCAGTTAAGGGATACTCGGCTGTGTCTGACAGTTTTGCTGGTTAGATTTCAATGGCAAGCCACTTGATATCAACATTATCCAGGTGTATGCATCAACATCCGCCAGTACTCATGACGAAATTGACAACTCCTACCAAGTATTAGAGGTGGCCAAGGCTCAATGTAAATTGCAAGAAGTTAGAATGATAATGGGAGATTTTAAAGCTAAGGTGGGACAGGAGAGGGTGGAGGATATAGTTGGACCTCATGGCTTTGGTACACAAAATGAAAGGAGATGGAAACTTGTGGAATGGGCACATATGAATGAGTTCATAGAAGGAAACACCTAGTTTGAGCAGCCTAACAGAAGACAATGGACATGGAGAGTTCAGGAGATAATACCAAAAATCAGATTGACTACATCCTGATCAATAACAGATTTAGAACTTCTTAACTGACAGCAAAAACACTACCAGGTGCAGACTGCAACAGTGACCACATTCCTTTAATGGGAAGATTTAGGCTGAAAGTAAGGAAAAGAAAACAGACCAAAAATAACAAACTAAATCTGAAAAAAAATTAACGTACATGTTCAAAACAAATTCAGTGCTCTGGAAGACGTTGGTGATAGTGAAGAACAGTAGACAAGGTTGAGAAACTTGATAAATGAAGCTTGTGAAGAAATCCCTAGAGTATATAGAAAAGAAAAAAGAACTGGATGACGAAAGAAATTCTAGGCTTGATGGAAGAGTGGAGAAAACCAAAGGAAAAAGAGGGAGAATACATGAAGATTAACAAGGAAATCAGAAATATGTGCAATGAAGATAAGGAAGCTTGGCTGCAAACAAAGTGCAAAGAAATTGAAGACCGACACAAAAGAGATACTCAGGGAATGTACAGAAGAATTGAAAAAATTGTCCACAGGAAAAAGACATGCACGTCAACTGGTTGCTTAAAATCGAAAGATGGTATGCTTATCACTGAAAAAGACATACATGTAATGTTAGGTAGATGGGGAGAGTACATTAAAGACTTTTTTGAAGATGACTGAAACGAAGAACACATTATAAGAAAGAACGTTGAGGGACCACCCATAACGAAAGATGAAGTTTTCATTGCATTTCCAAAGAAAACAGGGGTTATAGAATCCGAACTCCATCGCAGAATCAGCTTGATGAGTCATGTAACAAAAATCATTAAGATTAATCATAATGAGGATAAAGAATAGAATCAACAGTGAACTACCAGAAGATCAGTGTGGATTTGTCTTAAAACATACAGGCCTGAACGCTGTCTCAAGTCAAGCAACCAGAAGCTTCTGGCAAAATCAAAATCAAAATACAAAACCATAGGACACCGAGCCTTCTGTTGCCAGGCCCCACTTGTCTGGAACGATCTGCCTTCTTCTCCCCGCTGTTCATCATCTCTCCCTTCTTTCAAGGCGGGCCTCAAACTCATCTTTTTGATAAAAACTACCAGTAACGAAACATGATTTTTGATATTTCTGATTCAGTAATATATCTGTTAGTACTTGCTTGCAACAGATGTGCTAGTGTGTGTGTTGGGGGGGGGGGGGGACTGGGAGTGGGAGTTAGTCTAATTGACCACTAGGCATTGGGCTGATTGCGAAAAATGAACTATTTAATGTAAAGCACAGTGAGTTTTTACCTATGTGTAAGAAAATAGCGCTATGTAAAAGTGATTTGTTATTATTAATACCCTTCCGTATAGCTGTGAATCCTAGACAACTTACGCCAGGCAGAAGACCCACCTGGAAAACCTACATCTATACTGCCCAGACAAATTCTTGGCCCCATATGGCAAGAGAAGATCACCACAGCCGCCGTGCTGGAGCAAGTTGGCTTCCTGAGCAAGCATCTCCTTCTGTATCCATGCTGACTGTGAAGGCTGAGGCTTGTGCACCAAATGAAGGACGGTTGCATACCGAATGATGTCATGCATGGCAAGGTGGCACGGGACACTGCCCAGCGGGCCATTCAACACTGCACTTCAAGGATATCTGCAAGCAAGACCTGAAACTCACAGGCCTCAACTCAGACAGCTGGAAACTGCCTGCAGACAGCAGCAACTGGTGCCACGCTGTTCAAAAAGTAGTTAAGATGGGCAAGGAAAAGCACAACCACCAGCTTGAGGACAGAAGTCCACATAGGAAGCAGAGACAGCAAGGTCAGACTTGATCCCTCTCCAGCTTTGTCTGCAATACCTGCCAAAGAGACTGACATGCAAGGGTCGACTTGACGTTGCTCTCAGAGAGTCTGATCTTGACCTGCCAAGGCGTTTCCATTACCTCATAGGAGAGACGACTGCCTCTCTATATATTTATGAAAAGGGAGAGTGTTAGAATGGTTTGACTGTGATTTAAATCGTGATCCTAGTTTTTAAAAGCACGCAAACAAGTAAGAGCAAACTGTCATTGTGACCATCACCACCAGACCCAACTGTCTGTGGTAAAGGTACAGCTCCAGGCTTCCAGTCTGACTATATGCGCATGTAATTCACCCGTCATTACTTAGTCATCTGGCTCTATTCGGATTGGGAGAAGGTCTAAAACAGAGATGGAGAGGAGCGGGCATAATGCTGAAAAAGGTTGACAGACCGTGTGAAAAATAAACAAAGGAAAGAAAACTTGGTCCATTTTTTAAACATGTATTGATATACGCGAAGAGTACACATACTTACACACACGCACACACAAACACACACACACACACACACACACACACACACACACACACACACACACACACACACACACACATTCTCCTCTCTCTTTCTCTCTCTCTCTCTCTCTCTCTCTCTCTCTCTCTCTCTCTCTCTCTCTTTCACGTGCGCGCGCGCCATCCCAGATATAATCATAACGGCCACGTAGTCCTATAAACAACACGAATTTTAACCTTATAAAAATGAAAGGGTGAAGGGTGTATTTTATGCTGGTTAATTTCTGATCGATGGAAGACTGTGAAAGATAAACAGCGGAAAGAAAACTTGGTCCTTTTTTTAGACATGTATTGACATACGCGAATAGTTTTATAAGTACACACAAAAAAAAAACACACGCACGCACGCACGCAGACACACATCCCATCCCCAGTATAATTTTAACAGCCACATGTCCTGTAAACAACTTGAATTGAAACAGATATAGATAATCCAGGCAAGTATATCTGAGGTGAATGTTTGCATTGTAAAGCTTAACATGCGTGAATAGAGTGTGAGATGTACTTGAAGTAATAAAAGATAGATTCGTATGGACGGCCATGATCGCCGATGCATGATGATGATAATGATGATACCTAATTCCTAACGCTTATCGTTTGTCGTTTATTCAAGAGGGATTCACTGCATTCGGAAACTCCATATGCGCTTCACCCAAATTTGCCAGCAATTATCTGACAGACTTCCGATGCCTGCTCAAAACCCTATGCGCTGGCAAGGTCTTGAAATGGGGAAAGGGGGAAAAGGGACCTATGAAAGATGAATTTAACACCACCAGAATGATGTAAACATTAAGATGGGCAGCAAACAGGCCATTTTGTAATGTTGCGGGCTGGGACTGAACTCAAGATATCATAACCTGAGTTCATGGCTCTGCCAACTAGCCCGCGTAAGACTAGACTAACGCTCAGAATATATCAACGTAATCTTACCTGGAGGAAATGTAATACATGATTTTAAGCGTTTGTTAAGACTTAACAGACAAGCCGGTTCAAGTACCCAGGCAGCCCTTTCACAGAGGATGGCAAACTCGACAGGGAGAAAGAGACCAGAACACGAAAGGCCAACAATGTCAGTTTCCAGCTTGATATCTTTTGAAACGCCACATCTCCATGCAGACCAAAGCTCAGCAGATCAACACAACCTTTTTGCTAACCCTGACGTACACGTGCCAAGACCTGGACACTAAGAAAAGCCCATGCAGACAAGAATAACCATCTGGAAAATGAGGTGTCTCAGTTGAGCAGCAAACAGAAAAGACATGATAAGAAATACGATCATCTGGGAAATGGTGGGAGCAACACTAGACCATCAGCACATCAGTTACAAACTATTTTCAAAAGTCACTTGATAGAGGTGACGCCCCTATATTCAAATTTAAGATGTGATGATGCTGATCTACTTCTTCATCTTTTCCCTTGACTCGGTGCACTAACAAACTGTTCACTAGATTCCTCCAGCTCTGTTAGTTGTACACCAAAGCCTGAGCCTTTGCAAATGGTGTCTCTGTCTATTCCTTAATGTTGTCAGTCCATCGCATATCCCCCCCCCCCCTCTCTCTCAACAGTTCTAAGGAGGATTGATTAGCGAGGCCATTTGGATCTTGTTACATGGCCATACTAACAGGGTTTTTTTGTGTGTATTAACTGAAATCAGCAGATCATAATATATATCACTGATACATAGGGAAAAGAACTAGATAGAAACTGACAAAATGGAGACTGATTGCATTAACCAACACTGACTACAGCAGTTAAAGTTCTGGCTGGTAGATTTGGTGGAGTCATGCCACAGTTAATAGATGAGAATCAGACTGGATATATCAGAGATCAAAACATAGCATATTTTATTTGAACAGTTGACATTATCATCAACTATCTAAATGAAACAGTTAAAACGGCAATTTATTAGCAATGAACGAAAGCACTGGCATCAAATAGATTTCATCATCTGCAGACAACGTGATCTGCGTGACTTCCATATCACCAGAGCAATGAGAGGTGCCGAAATCTCAACAGACCACTTTCTCCTCAGATCAAAGTGAATCTCAGGTGCGAAGGAAAAGAAGGCCCCAGGGCAAAAAAACTCAACAACAACAAAAACAAACAAAAAACTGCAAGTTTGGAAAATCAATAACCCTGGCATAACAGTTGCCTTACAGAATGAACTCTCAAAGTGTCTAGAGCAAGTTGACTTCACCAAAGGAGAGACAGAAGAAAACTGAGCCAAATAAAGAAATGAAGTTGACACCACCGGCAAAGAGACAATAAACGTCCTCGAGACATCACCAGGACTGGTTTGATGATGATTCTGAAATTCAGTATTCTTGCTGAGAAGTATGCTGTACACAAGAATAGGCTGGTGGACAAACAGTCTGACTCAAAAGTGGGACAAGTTCCACCATCTCAGAGGAAAAGTTCAGAAGTGGTTGCGCCCCATGAAGGATGGATGGTGAAAAAAGAAGGCAGAGGAAATCCAGGGTTATGCTGACTCAAAAAATGCCAAGCTTGAGGGAGATGTGTGGACCACCACAGAGAAGTGCAGTCTCAATCCGGAACCTGCAGGGTGAGCTCCTCACTGATGATAAGGCAATAAATAAGAGATGATCAGAGCACTTTTAGCAGCTCTTTAACATACCTTTATCAATTGACCCCAGTGTCATTGAAGAGATCCCAGCAAGACACCTATATATGGAACTTGACGACCCACTCACGGAGAATGAAGTGATAGGAGCAATTGCAGAATTGCAATGTGGTAAATCAGCAAGCTCTGATGGTATTCCGCCGAAAGCTTTTAAGGAAGACATTTTTTCAATACCAAATTCCTGTGGGGCGACAGTCATTTATGTAGTGATATTGTCTGGTCCAGGGGCTTTATCCACATTATGGCTGATCCTTCGACGTTTTTTCTTATGATGTGTTCTTCGTTTCTGTCATCGTTAAAATTGTCTTCATTGTACTCTTCCCATCTATCAAATATTATTTTATCATTTTCCATGATAAGCGTACCATCTTGTACATGTCTTTTTCCCGTGGGCAATTTCGTCAATGTTTCTGCACATAAATTGAGGATCAGTTTTGTGTCGGTCTTCTATTTCTTTGCACTTTGTTTGCAGCCAAGGTTCCTTATTTTCATTGCACGTATTCCTGATTTCCTTGTTTATCTTTTGTATTCTCCCTCTTTTTCCTTTGCCTTCTTCCACTCTCCCATCAAGCCTAAAAACATTTTGTCATCCAGTTCTTTTTTGCTTTTCTGTCAACTGTAGGGATTTCTTCACATGCTTCATTTATCGAATTTATCAACTTTGTCCATTGTTCCTCACTGTAACAAACGTCCTCCAGAGCACTGAATTTGTTCGGAACATGTATGTTAACATTTTCACTAGTGACTTTTGTAACTGATGTAATTTTTGGTTTGTTTTCTTTTCTTTAGTTTCAGCCTAAATCTTCCCATTACAGGATTGTGGTTACTGTTGCAGTCTGAGCCTGGCAGTGTTTTTGCTCTCAATAGTTTCTAAATTTTTTATTTATCAGAATGTAATCAGTTCGATTTTTTTGTACTCTGCTGGATTCATCCATGTCTATGTTCTTCTGTTAGGCTGCTCAAACCAGGTGTTTCTTACTATGTATTCATTTGTTTATGACAATTCAACAAGTTTCTCTCCCTTTTCATTCTGTGTGCCAAGGCCATAGGGTCTAACTATGTCATCCACTCTCTCATGTCCCACTTTAGCATTAAAATCTCCCATTATTACTGTAATATCCTGTGATTTGCATTGCACCTTGGCCGACTCAAATACTTCATAGAAGTTGTCAATTTCTTCCTGAGTACTTATACATGTTGGTGCATATACTTGGATGATTTTATTGAATGGCGTGCCATCCAACTTAACTAGCAAAATTCAGTCTGACACAGCCCAGTATCCTTTGATAGACTTTGACTTGTTACTTTCTCTAATGAGGCCTACTCCTCTTTCATGTGTGTTTCCGCCAGAGTATATAATTGTATACTTGCCTGATGTCATCATGTCTGCCCCCTTCCATCTCACTTCCCATAGTCCTAAAATATTGACGTTAAGCCTTTCCATCTCAATTTTGACATTTTAAAAATTTTCTCCTTTGCAGCAGTGCCCTTACCTTCCAGGTTGAAAATTTAATGGGTTTTTTATTTGATTACGGTAGCTTGCTGATGGCCGGGTGTCACCTGCAACATGATGGTCCCTACCAGACAAAGGTGCTCACAGGAGTCCCTATTTAAGTCGTTTTCCTTCTTTTTCGCATTTTGGCTGACCATGACAATCTTGGGAGTATACGATGAGGTTTTCCGTTGCTTTCCATCGGTTTTTGTACGGACTCTCCGCTGGCCTTTGTCGTTCCCACGACTACCCACAAGGCAGTAGGGGTGATTTTGTCAGGGTTTATTCATTTAGACTTAGTTTCTCCCGAGATAAGCACGAGGCAGTGGTGTTTTATTCCATTAGGGTTTATGTGTGATCATGAACATAAACATACTTTAAAATTTATCAATTTCCAGCTTTTCTCTTTTTTTTTCTTTTTTTCCTCTTTCGTTTGACTGTCTTAATGTAATACTCCATTATACTACTCATACTTCTAAGAGTCCTCGTCCATCGGTGTTTCCCGCTCATATTTCACACTAGCCATTGGAAGCTCTTTGCTGAGGAAAGCCACACTTGACCCCAATCAGCTTAAAAACTACCGGCCAGTTTCCAACCTCTCTCTCATCTTATGATTCACAAAATTTGTTTTTTTTTAATTTTTATTTCTTATTTCTTGACATCTCTTCTTACTCCACACAAGTCTATCTATACACCTGGTCACAGTACAGAAACAGCTTTAGCTGGGTCTTCAGTGATCTTTTTGCTGCAGTTGTTGTTGCTTTTGACACAACAGACCATGACGCATTATTCTCGTCTCGATTTATATGGAATCTGTAACACTGTATTATGTTTTAAATCCTATGTCAGCAAGCGCACCTAGAAAGTCTCAGTGGCATCTATTCTCTTGAAACATCTCTAAACTATGCGGTCCCAGAAGGCTCGGCTCTCGTACCTATACTAATCCAGAATCTGGTGTTAGTTCCTCTCATTCTCTATTACACGAAGGCTTCAGCGAAATGATAAAAAGGATGTCTGGACTTGTTCAGGGTTGATGAAGATAAGAAAGTAGTGGCAAGGGCATGGGCATAGTCCTCATAATGCCAGCACAATTGAAGTTCATTATACCACCACGTAACTCCCAAGTATTCTTGGTGTTCCGGGACACCGTTTACTTGTTACAGTTCTGTATTACAGCTCATGTGACCTGTGTCCATAGATACTTGTCGGTGTGAACGAGACCCAGGACTGCTGGAACTACTGTGTGGACAGTCTACAGGGTTTCCTCATGCCAGCCGCTGTGGGTCAACAGTACGTCAGCAGTTACTTCTCTTTTGCCGCTGAAGACAAAGTGTCTCATTCATTTCCCAGTTTTTCTCTTTTGTTTCTTTAAGGGACATTGCTTCAGATCAAGTGCAGGGATGTGAGTGTGTGTGTGTTTATGTGTGTGTTTGTCTCTCTGTCTCTGACAGAAATGAACAAATCATAATGATGATGATGATGACAATAATAATAATAATAATAATAGCAACAACAATGACAACAACAAGAACAACATGCAACAACAACAACAACAACTATAATAATGATAATAATAATAACAATAATGATGATGATGATGATGAAATAGTAATAATTAATAATAGTAGTAATAATAATGATAAAACCACAAATCTCTCGTATAGCACTATTCTCCAAATTAATTTGGACTTGCTGAGCATTACATATTTTACAGGGCAGAGTGTAAATACACATGCACTTATGTCACACATACATATACATCAGAATACACATAAACAAATATGCACAACAATGTCCAACCATCCATACACATGTATCCATGATCACAGATGCACACTCACAAATAACTGCACGATGCTACACGATCGATGGTTAGAAATAGAAGCAAATATTTGTGGATAAGCAGCCTTGATATTAACAGTGAAGGCCTGGGTGACCAGTAAGTCTTTAACTGTGACCTGAAATGCAAAAGCGCCAGCAGAACCCTTAGATCAGCTAGCAGCGAGTTCCAAACAGACGGTGCACCAAAACTGAACAAAAACTGCTTTCCAGTTGATTCAAGATTATGTTTCTAGCATCATCAGAAGCTTTGCTCTGAGGATCTCAGGGTTAGTGAAGTTTGATATGTGCAGAAGCAATCTGAAAGTTAAGGTCGTGAAGAGCCATCAAAATGACGGTGTATAAGGCTTGCAAATTTATTCTGGCTGCGAGATTAGACTGGAAAGCACTGGAGCTCTGAACAAAGGTGTAACACAATCATGCCTTCCTTTTTCATGTTACACTTGCTGCATTCTCCTGAACCCTTTGCAGTGGAGAACACTGTTTTGCTGTGAGGCTGGCTGGCACGGTATTACAGTAGTCTAGCCGGGAAGTCACAAAACAGGAGACAAGTCGTTTACATGCTGTTTAGGACAGATATAGACTGATGGAAGCTATCCTCCTGAGATCTAGATAAGACCTATGGTAGATGTTGCTGACACATTCTTGCACAGACAAATCTGCACAATTCTGGACAGGTTACAATATGCACACTTGATGGACGCTAAATATTAAGAAATATCTGGAGGTTATGTCGACGTCATTTCTTCTATTCTTACACACCTTGTCTTTTCATGTTTTTCTTTACATTTTTCTCATTTTTTATTTTCTTTCTTTTATTTGTTTTGATATACAATTGTGATTCAGTGTTTGTTGCACCATCACTTTTAACACAAGAGACTATCAAGTAAAGTTAATGTAGACATATTGTCATAGCTCCAGGAGAGGAGAAGAAGATTTGTCTCTTGACGGAAAGACAAAAACAAGCACACAAATTAGATCTTTTACTCGAACAGAATAACCTGTTTTGAAATACAAAACAAAAAAGAAACGTGTGAGGAAGAAATGTAAGATATATAAATAAATAAATAAACAAACAAATAAATAAACCACGGCTGTTTCAGTATCCCCTTTCTCGCCTTTTAGTTTGGTCGGCCAGCATGGCACCAGATGTCAGATATCAAACGTCCGCCCTTACCCCGTAGCTATATGTTTCCGCATTCCTTAGTCTAGTGGCAAGGGAAACAGGATTAATACTGCGCTGTACAGTGATTAAGCCATTTTATCATCAACTTTGGCGTTGTGTAGAACGAAATTGTGCACTCTTTGTCAATTCATTTTTTGGAATCCTTATTGTTTATTTATCATTTGAACGAGTGAGCTATAAATAATTCATTTGGTTATATTGTTTGAGTTTGTGCTTCACTTATAGAGAGTGTAAGTGAGTGTCATCATTTCTCACTGTGGGTGTGTGTTTGTTTTGGTGTATTTCATCTGCCTTTCTATACTGGAATTATTTCATGTGAAACGGGAGACAGTACGTGAGTGAAAATATTTTTAAGTTATTGTTTTCCTGTTGTTGTCTCTTTTGTTTTTGTTGCTGTTTTGTTTAATTTCTTTTGTCACTTTTGTTTTTGTTGTGTTTTTGTTTTGTTTTGTTTGTTTTGTTTGCTTTTTTGTTTGTTTTCTGTGTATGCTTTTGTTTTGTTTCCTTTTTTGTTTGTTTTTTGTGTATGTATGTACGTATGTGTGTGTGTGTGTGTGTGTGTGTGAGAGAGAGAGAGAGAGAGAGTGTGTGTGTGTGTGGTTGTGTTGTGTTGTGGTGTTGTGTTGTGTTGTGTGTGTGTGTGTGTGTGTGTGTGTGTGACTCAGTTTCGTCGTTTTATTTAGATTTTTTTTTTATAATGAAACTGGTTTGTTGTTGTTTTTTGCTGTTATTCGTTGTTGTTGTTGTTGTTGTTAGTGTGTGTATTTGCCGTATTTTAGTAGTTGTGCGTGTGTATCTGTGACGGAAGTGGTAATAAGAACTGGCAAATGGATGTCTGCTGGTTCTGTATTAAAAGACAGTTAATGTTGAGGCTACGTAAGCCTGTATAGTCAGCCTCTGCATTGTGTGAAAGAAGGCTGCTGCCTTGTACTGTGAGAGAAATCTGTGCCATATCAAAGTGATGGGATACTTACTAAACAAGCTGATAGCGATCCTTGCGGACAACCAAATGCTTATTCGGTAAGTTTGGTGTTGTCCACACACATGCAGCTAACATCTCTGAAAATATGAATGTTGTAAAAGTGCAGGTGCATGAACAGTTTGTCATTTAAATTGGATTTTTTTATTTTACATATGTGGTTTTCTTCTGTCAGTCATCTGATCTTTGCAAGCAAAACAGCTGTTATATCTAATTTTTTTCTGCATGCCTGATATCAGTTTCTACATGAGTCATTCCTGCGTTTGGTTATATTGTTCATTTTTCTCTTGGTGAAACTCAGACTTTGTAATTTAATGTTTTTGCAACCTACCCATGTACTACAACGCTATAAAAAGTTAACTGGCCTTGCTACGAGTCTCGTATCACTGACACCTGCGGTTCCCTTTTGACAGCTCAGCGCGTTGCACTCACACACTGCTCTATGCAGAGCGCTCAACTGGCCAGCTGCCACTTGACAGTCCACATCTGGTTATCGTTTATCTCTCCCCTCCCATCCCCCTGCCCTCCGCCGCTCCTGCTCTCAAACTAAAATCTTGCTCGGGAACAGCCGTGAAACAAATAAAGGACAAAAATAGAAAGAAGAAAGACTGTTAAAGGTTGGAAACAGCCTACAAGACTACTCCCACATGCGCTCTGTCAGTAATCAGGTACCTCAGAGGGAAGGTTCTGTGCTCCCAAAGTAGGTGACGCGTTTCGTTCTGTGTAGAACTCATCACACCTGCTGCAGAGGAGAAGGGCATCCACACACATGCAGATCAAGCCAAACCTAAGGTAGCAAGCCTCCACAAAATGTAGAGCAATAACCTAAATAACTAAAGGATGGCTGGGGAGCAGCGCAGGAGACACTCCCAAAGCACCCTGTCAGTATTAGGGAGCATAAGGACCTTCCCATTGAAGGACCTGAATTAGTGACAGAGCAACCTGAAGGCTTTCCATTGTTTTCTTTTTCTTGTTGTGCTTCCCCAAAGGTTTCTGTTTCCTTTTGTATTTTAGATCGAGTATAAGGTCTACTTGGTGTGGTTGTTTTTGTCTGTCTGTCTGTTTGCAAAGAAGTCAACCCTTCTATCCCTCTCTTGAGGCAATAACAATATACTCACATTTACTTTACGTAACAGTCAGTAGCTTGCAGTCATTCTCTTTTCACGAAACGACTATGTAATTCGTTTATTGTCTGTTTAACACAAATAAGCCATAGCTCATAAATGATCATGGCATTTGCGTTATGAAGCTGTGATGAACAGAGTGTTGTGTTTGGCACACAGCATTCCCTGCTGGAATTTTGCAGCCACCATATTATGGAGAACACGTTCCAATGTAAGTACATTTATGGCTAATTATTTGATAAGAATGCTGAATTGAATTACTGAAGATTAACAGAGTAGGTGACTGATGTATACAGGATCAGAATACTGGTAGAAGATGGCATAATTGTGCATGTATAGTTACCCTTTTTAAGAATCAGAACCATTGCATATAGTTCTGTTTAAGCATTACTTTAATGTTTAGAGTGTGATATGTCAGAGTGTAAGGTGGCAGGATGGATAAGGAGAGAAAAATATAGGTGGTGATGATAAGCTGACAAAAGAAATCCAGGGTGAAACGTTCATGACCAGACCAGTCAAGAAACGCATTCACTCTGGCTCACACAAACCCTTACATAACATCCTGCAAACCACAAAGATAACACCGTGGGATCACACGAGAATTGGCTCTGTAGAGGTCGATTTGCAAAGTTCTGTTTGTGTTGTGTCACTTCATTTGTGTTTATCTTCCACTTTGTGAAACAGATTAACACATTATACATCATGTGTAGAGCACAAGGATTTGTTATGGGATACATTATTTTGCATAATTTTAATTCAGATAGAAACTACGAGCAAATTAATTCACTGGACGATCCTTGCTTATACGAGTTCCAGTGTATTTTGAAATATTTAACCAGTTATAATTAATCCATGCAAAGATTCATGCAAATAACTAAATGGGTATTAATTCACACTTGTTTTAGAGAACTTTTTTTTCAAAACCCAGATCAGTTAAATTCTGAGCAGAAATTGACTGACAATCAGCCAGTAAAAACAATCGTTTTTGATTTGATATGAGCAGACGCTGCTATATGCACCTTGACCATGGCGTCGTGTGGTGATATGTCTTTTACTACCTAACTTACGGTAGCCATCTATTATAATGCCAAGTTTATTGACACAGGAAATTAGAATATTACAGAAATTATGTATTAAACTCCAACATTGCACAATCAGATTTTGAATCTATTTTTCTGAAAACACGGCAATGACGAGGCTGCACAGTTTAGCAAATGCCGCCACTTAAACTTGCTTTATCGCAAGTTTAATACTTAATTATTGAAAGCATTCTACAATCTGAGCAAAAGACTGCGACGCTAAACTTTTAATTGTATTATTAGAATTTCCATTAAATGTTTTTCTTATTTAATAAATTTTGATGATCATAATAGCTTCCTGGTGAGGAATTAGAACAGTGCTGATAATAGGCATCCATCTATCTCCTTAGGACAAGATCAGTCCTGTTGAAAGCGGCATCTGGAGTGGCTCAGTAATCTAATCCTCACATAACAGTCTCATCCACAGATATTGCTGACAAAGTTGGAGTGTGATTGAAAGCTTGAGTGTGCTGTCTCTGCTTTCTCTGTTGAGTTTTGTCCTCCAACTGTTGGTTTCACCTTTCCTTATGCCTCTTGACTCTTTCTCGAACAGTGATGCTAAGGGTTCGTCATAGGCAGAAAGGTGAAAGCTCTCCAGGCGATTCTCCTGCTGGCATACATTGTCCAGGTTTCAAAGCCATACAGCAGGGCTCCGAGGACACAAGCTTGGTACACCATGACTTTGGTGTTCAGGATCAGCTGGATGTTGTCCCACACTCTCTTGCTTGATTTGGCCAGCAGCTTTAGTAATGCGCTTGTTGATATCCCTGTTGGGCAACAGTTGCTGGTGATAACTGAGCCCAGATAAATCAAGTGGTCAGTGACTTCAAGCACTTCCAGCCTCATGCTGATTGATGGTATTGCAAGGATGTCCTGACTCCTGACATTTAGGATGACCTCCAGCAGCTGATCAACTGATTTGTCCAATCCTGCAAGTTTAGGCTGACTCTCGGCAGCAAGAAAACTGCTGCTATAAAGGATGAAAATGTATTAATCAATAAGAAACAATGAAATATCGCCTCTATAACATTTGTATTGAGGAAAGCACATTTTTCTGACAAAAAACAAACAAACAAACAAACAAAAACGGCAATGCATGTATTCCTAATTTAGAGTTTAAGGGGCTTTTATTTCAATATTTCTTAGCAATTAAACTAATTCTTATGGTCAAGATCTTCTAAAAATGATAGCTGCTTCACACAACCTTGCTTTTGGTTCGATTGTAGCACATGACTACAAGAAGATTTTGTGTCTAAATGTAAAGTTTTCCTTCATAATTAGTCAAGTTTCAGTGCTGCTTTTTCCTGTCAGCTCCATCTGTTTAACCCAAGTGAGTGTTCTGTTTGGCTGTTTATTTTTCACATATTTTCTCTGACTCTTTTTCCTTTTTTTTTCTTTGGTCTGATATCACTTCAGTAAAAAGACATTGATGGAAAGAATGAACAATAATCGTTCTGACACCTTCAACCATGTAGTCAAAATAAAGATTTGGACTCATCCAATAGATGCATATTTCTTTGGCTTTAAACTGATGCGATCTAGGAAGCACTGAAATGATTCTTTTTGTGATTGTGAGTGAAATTAACACGAAAAACGGCTTTATGGAGTGGAGGTGTCAAAGTGACAACTGGTACGCAAAATCTGTGTTGTAACCTAATTGGAGCCAATAAATCTGACATCAATTTTGGCACGGCTGATGGGAATTGAACTTCTGATATTTGCATAAGGGGTGTTTAAATGTGAAAACAAAACATCAAAATTCAGGCATGCCATGTATAGATCTTTATTCAGCTATGTTGAGTAGCAGAAAGGACGTTACTCCTTTTTGCAAGAGGTGTATGTAGTGGAAAGATTACATAACGGAAAGGAGAAATGGTTGTCTCCCATTGCTATATAGTGTCATTTCTGTCATCAAACGTTTGAGAATTCACAACTTGGTGGTCATTAGTCCATTGTGATAAACACTTTGCCATGACAACTAGTGATACTGAATAACTTGACATTCCTATCAGGGGATTGAGATGTGCTGATATGACGTATATGGCGTTTGTGCAGGTCCATGAATTTTGGTGGTATTGGTCATGAGATTACACATGGATTTGGCAATCTGGGTCAGTGCGTTACCGAAGAGATGAGTTGAAAGTGATGTGTGTGTGTGTGTGTGTGTGTGTTGTGTGTGTGTGTGTGTGTGTGTGTGTGTGTGCGTGTGTGTGTGCGTGTGTGTGCGCGCGCGTGTCTGCATACACATAGGCATGTGTTATCTTGAAAGGTGTCTTTCCTAATGGGTATCACACGATGCTATACATCAAACAAAACCAGCCGTTAACGGATTTTATTTCAGGTCTCCTTTTAGTAAACATACCTACCGTATCTTTCAAGTGCATAAGCTCAGCTAACGCGAGAGACTACACTAGTTGCCAAAGGCTCGACCAGGTGAGTGAGGAATCGGTGAAAACGTCCACCATCATGTACCACTGTTGAGCTCACCACTATCCCAATGTTTTGTTCCGGTTCAAGTGACAGTTGTCTTCTTTGACGAAATAGGTTAGAACAGGGACATCTTTTGCCAACCACCAGGTAAAGGAGGTTTGCGGGTATTAGTTGTAAGATGTGGTAAGTATATTTATTGAAAGGAGATTTGAAATAGAATCCCCCATTTTATGGCACATAACTTACCTGTTATTGGTTGGAAGCAGAGATGGCATGCTGGGCGTAGACAGCAGAGGTGTTTCTGTGGGACTGAGACTCGTCTTTGCGTGTTTGTAAGATGTCCCCAAGGTAAAAGGAGATGAACATTACGGGAGAGCCCGTAAGTAGGTGGCGTCCAAGATTTCTGGTAGAGAGAAGTTGTGATGAACAGCTGTTGAACAGGCCCAGGCAAATATTTCATGGGTGCTGGGCCTGAGCCTGGAAATGTCCTTAGGGAGCCCACTAAGACTGTGTGCTTCACTGCAGCGCCTGCCAGAGGCAAACGTGACAAGGAAGACCGTTTTTTCTAAAAAGGTCTTTGAGAAAGGCGTCTTGGGGTGTGTGAAAAGGCAGGCCTCTGAGAAACTTCAAGACGAAAAAGAGGTCACAGAAAGGTGTGTTGCGAGGGCTAGAGGCCTCCCGTAAGAAGATGCCTCTGGAGAGATCTAGCAGAAGGAGAGTGTCCTCCAGGAAGGGACTGCCGATCTGACGTTAAGGTGGTGGAGATGGTGTAACGGTGGGCTTTGACTGAGGGAGAGGAAAGGTGTAGGATGGAGGAGAGGTAGGCAAGGAAGTCTGTGACATTGCGGGTGGAGGGGTCAATAGGAATATCCCCTTCCACACACACCATTCAGTCCACTTTTTTTTTAGTGGGAAGAGTCATCGTGCTGGATGCCAGCCCTGTGGGAGAGGAGTATGAAATCGACGATGTATTGGGTGAGCCCCAGTGTTGACAGTGAGTGCCGCAGGACATCGAGGCGCAAAGACTGAGTAGTTGTGGGTTGGGGTTTGGGATGCCTGACCAAGGTTGCAGGAGGTGTCGAGGCTGGATCGTAAATTTGACAAGTCGAGGTAGGTCAGATGAGTACATCTGGATACCAAGGGGTTGCCAGTCTGGTGCAATGAGGATGATGGTCTCACAATATATGGGGTTTTTGTATGACTTTTTTCTAGGTATAGAAGAGGAGGGAAAGCATACGAGAGAAAATTCCCCCGTTGACTGAGAGGGTGTCCACTGCCCATGCTTCTGGATCATAGACTAGTGTAGAAGCGGTACAGAAGTTGAACTTGGTTGCAAAGAGGTCTATAACTGGTTTGAACCACTGCTGCCAGATGGATTTCAGCGCTTTGGGACTGAGAGTCCATTCCATCTGGAGAACCATGTGGGATTGGTTGAGGACATCCGCTGGGATGTTTAATTTGCCCTGGACGTGTTTCATCACTGGAGAGATCTGGTGAGATAGGCATCAGAGGATGAGGGCTTCCACCCTCTGGGAGAGAGAGGTCAAGTGAGAACCACATCCATATTAATGTAGGAAGACACTGTGGTGTTGTCCATGCATACTTTACTCTGAAGTAGAGGAGTAAGTGGTGGAGTGCCAGGCTGACTGCCCCCATCTCAATCAGTTGATGTGAAGAGGCTTCTGATGCGGGGACCAAGAGCCTGGTGTGTTGAGGTGTGCTACGTGGGCTCCCCAGCCTTCTGACAAGACGTCCGAGAAACGTTCTTCCGTTGGGGGGAGAAGATGGAGCAACAATGGGGATTCCCTTAGTGATCCAGGGAAGGCCTAGCCATTGGTTGACGGCCCTTTGAAACCACGGTCGAAGGTTGATCTGGGAGTCCCAAGACTGGAGGTTTCAGATTAGCGTTATCGAAGTTGATGTTGGAGGGGGCGTTTATGAAGACGGCTAAGAGGTACGACGGGTTCCATCGATTCCATCTGGCCAAGGGCGGCTGAGAGGGAGTGGGTTAAACCATGTGTCGTTAAGAGAAGATCCCATAGAGAACCTTGGGTGCAGTTAATCCTGGTATAGGACGGGAATGTAGTGTTGAGAAGCGTTCCCATGTATAGGAACTGTTGGGCTGGGATTAGATCGGACTTGATAGTGTTGTTTCTGAAACCCAGCTTGTTGCAGAGGTTATGCAGGGTGGAAAGGTGGGAGTCACATAACTGGCAATTGGAAGCCAGGACGAGTTAGTCGTCTGTGTACCAGTGGAAGTGAATGCCTATGCGGGGATCAACAATTGCAATCTTTTGCACGATGCAGGTGAAAACCCAATGGGTGAGGGAGAGGCCAAAGGGAAGGGTGTTGAACTTGTAGACCTTAAAGTTGACACTGAAGCAGAGCCATTTCCTGTCTCGTGTGGAAGTAAGCATTCAACAGATCCACCCCAGTCTCTGGGATTAATGGCCTCCTAGATGAAACTCACCATTTCCATCCTGAATTTATGATCTTGAGGAAAGTGTTGTGGAGCGAGAGATAGATGACAGAATGCCATCCCTTGGTGGACTTGGATCGACGACAATTCTCCAATCAAACCCCTGTCCCTAATGGGTTATTTGGTGCTTTTCGTTAACATGGAGGTGATTTCTGCTTATAACGCTCTGAGTTGATCTGATGATTGAGGGAGCTGGGACTACAAGGCGAAATTGGAGAGCAGGGCTCTCTGCTGTACGCAGGTAGCTGAAAGCCCCAACAAATCATGTCCAACACCCACTGGAGGCTCCCATGTTATCCAGTTCATGGATTTTTGGGGAAAGAAAGCAGACCATGGCTGGGGCAAATGGATGAAGGGCATGACTTTGATAGTCATTGTTGATGTTTAGTGGTAAGGGGAGTGCTTGGGCTTGGGTAGATCCTGTCTGGTAGTGTGGTTCTGGAGGGTTCAGGCACGCTCTACTTGGTTATGCAGAGTGGCAACTGACGCTGGTCCAAAGAGGGAGCCCAGTGTGGGGAACTGGGCTCTGAGGAATGCGGAGGGATCGGGTTCATTGACCACCAAGTTTGAGATGTGAGAGTCCCTCCAGAGTAACAGGTGTTCACATATAACGTGCCAAAGAGCTTTGTGCATATTGGATATTTTGGACTGAACTCCGAAGGAGGCACGTAAGGTCCTGGAGATGAATGTTTTCTCTGAGGGAGAGGGAGTCCGCATCGAGGAGAGGAGGACGGCAAATGGCATTCAAGATGTCCTGTGTTACGACCTCTGGGGTCGAGCAGATATCGAGACTCCTCCGTGCAGTCCCCTTTGTTTGAGAGGTTAGTTTGGGGAAGAATGGAGAGGGCCCTGGCATGGTAAGGCAGGTTGTTTGGGTTCAGGAGTCTGGAGTTCAGATCACTGACAGACAGTGTGGTATCTGGAATGACGTTAGATCACACTGGTAGGTGCATTCTGTTGCAGGCGGGTGAGCATGGGATCGAGATGAATGATCCAGGCGTCCAGACACTAGTGAGGGTGAAGTCCTCTGGCGAAGGATCCGTGGGGTTTGCCCTGCATCTAGGCCACCAGCTCTGAGGTTGTTTGCGACCATGGTGGAGTTGGTAACAACACTTGATTTTTGCATCCAAAAACTTACAAACGTGCTCATGGAGGCGGCCATTTGCAATACGAACTCGACTGTCTTGTTGTAGGAAACGACCAAAACCGAAAGTAACTGCGCTGTTTTATATCGCTTTTTCTAAAATAAAAATTTTAGGAAATTTCAGCCATTTTGGATAAAGATGTACGTTGGATACAGGCCACCTTTACCTACAATGACAACCTGCTGTATAAAAACTACTCAATTTGGGGCGAAAAAAATACGACACATGAAAGATAGATTGACATTTTCCAATTTTCCCTCTGCAGCAATGTCCTTACATTCTACATTGCAATATTGATATTCTTTTTTTATTGCAGTAGCTTGCTGATGATCGGGTGCGACCTGCGTAGCACAACGATCTACCGGACGAAGGTGCTCCACAGAAGCCCCTTTTGACGTCGTTTTCCTCCATTTTCATAGTTTGGCTGGCCATGACAGTCTTGGGAGTATACAATGGTGGTTTCCCATTTCCTTCCATTATTTTTCTTAAGGACTCTCTGCTATCCTTTCAAATTCCCACGACTGCCCACAAGGCAATAGGGGTGATTTTCTGTCAGGATTTACTCCCTTATCTTAGTTTCTCCTGAGATAACTACATGGCAGTGGTGTTTTTTTTTTTTTTTGTGAGGGTTTCCACCCTTAGCACTGGTTTTATCCAAGACACCTACAAGGCAGTGGTGCTATTTACCCATAGCTGGGGGTCTGGTTTTTGGGCACCAGGGCATGTTCTCACGCTGCTGGGCCTGCGTGCCGCACTTCTGGGGGCCAGACCTCCTCCAAGTCCCTTGGGTTTAGCCTGAGTCTGTGAGATGCTCAGTTACCGCATGTCACCACGACGAGGCACAACGTAGGGCTTGCTGATGGAAAGGCTATGTACTGACAGAGACTTACGCATTCTGCTTTCCTTTTCGCTTAGCTGCAAGCAGTACAGCCAGCGGTGCAGCTGAAAGTGAGAGGTAACAAGCACGCAGTCACTAGCCAACATACTTAATGCGTCACATCAGCCATTGACACACTCCCTCCCCATGAAAGCCAATAAGTCTTGTCATAAAAAGATTGGGTGGCGCTGCTTTGCGGTAACGCGCTCTCAAAGGGAACAGCAGCCCAATGTTCACATGATGAATCTGCTGTGACAAAAGAAATGAATATGATAAATATGAACTGCTGAACTGTGATGAAAAGTTGACATGGTAATTTTTCTTTGAAAATCATGCTCCAGTGCTTCTTCTTTCAACTGGTTTGGTTTGTAGTACAGAAAGTGACTAGCTGTTGAATGATTTGTTTTGCAGTACAAAGAAAGAAGTGAAAGTAAATAGTCTGGTGAGATTTCTCTCTCTGAAACCTTCAGTAAATCACCTGGTGAGCTTTCCTCTCCCTGAGACCACAAGTAAATCACCTGGTGAGCTTTCCTCTCTCTGAGACCATAAGTAATTCACCTGGTGAGCTTTTCTCTCTATGAAACCATAAGTAAATCACCTGGTGAGCTTTTCTCACCCTGAAACCATAAGTAAATCACCTGGTGAGCTTTTCTCTCCCTGAAACCATAAGTAAATCACCTGGTGAGCTTTTCTCTCCTGAAACTATAAGTAAATCACTGTGAGCTTTTCTCTCCCTGAAACCATAAGTAAATCACCTGGTGATATTTTCTCTCCCTGAAACTATAAGTAAATCACCTGGTGAGCTTTTCTCTCCCTGAAACCATAAGTAAATCACCTGGTGAGCTTTTCTCTCCCTGAAACCATCAAGTACTTAATAATCAATTTGATCATCAACGTACTTTGTGATTTTTTTCAAAATCTAACGCTAAATAACGATATAATGATATATGAAAAGATCACATGATCTATGTATATGTCCAGGATTATGCGTGCATGCTCAAATTTGTTTGCTTGCTTTTTTTCTAATTCTGTCTCAGTGGGCGAGTGTGTTTGAGTTTGTATGTATAGCCTGTATGCTAGAGCGTGCGAGTGTGTATTTGTGTGTGTTTGTGTTTGCGCGCGCGCGTGCGTGTGTATGTATGTGAATGTGTGTGTATGTGTGTGTGTGTGCGTGTGTGTGTGTGTGTGTGTGTGTGTGTGTGTGTGTGTGTGTGTGTGTGTGTGTGTGTGTGTGTGTGTGTGTGTGTGTGAGACCATAGAGCGTAGAAGGAAGGAGAGAGGCAACAGTGGCCTTTCAGGCGTGCCAGCCGGCCGCCATCTTACGATGGCGATCTGCTCTGGCTGGCTCGCTTTAAAACTACCCTGTTTACAATATCACTTATGTGCCAGCCGTACACAGAACTAGTGACCGATCGCTAACAGATACCATCAGCATGAAAAAATATACTGACGTACTAGCACAATATACGTCAAAGTCATTTAAATGATAACTTATGAGTAAGCTTGTGTTATAAAGACTTAGGGAAAATGTGTTTTCTATAGCAGATTTGTACTGTTAAGAACCAACTTCACTCATGTGTAGCCTACGAAGTGTCCCCTTATTAACCCGCCCCTTTATGATCAGATCAAATCAGGTCATCTTACATTGACATTCCATTTCTTTACAAGCTCTACTCTGATGGAGGGAAAACTGAAAAAAGAATTGAAGAAAGCAAGAAGCATGGGATAATGCACATACTGGTGATGGCAGATAAAAGGAACTACAGCTGGACTTTGTATGTCTGTATGTGTGTATGAGAGAGAGAGTGAGTGAGGTTAGGGTAATAACAGGGATAGGGAGGGGCGGGACTAATTCCAGAACATTTCAGATACAAGAAACCATGTCTGTAGGATATGCTTTACACCAACAACCTAAATCAGGCCTTGCATCATCGGACGACTGAATGGTCCTGTGTCAATGCAAGCATGTCTGTTTGCTTTGGTACACGCTATTGCCTGGGAGATTCAGTCCCTCGTTGCCGTATACGTCATCATCATCATCAGGTGCCCTGCCGCATGGCGTTGGCGATCATGGACTTCCATCTGTCTCTATCTCTTGTTGCCCCAAACATCTCCTCCACCCTCCTCGTCTTCAGCCACTCTGCAAGTCCGTCTAGTATTTTTTCCCTGGGTCTACACGGTGCTCTCTTTCCCTCCAGCTTTCCTGTTGTGACCATTTGCTCCAGTTACCCTTTCCTCATAAAATGGCCCATAAATGTATACGTTGTTAACAAATGTTGGTTGATCCACGTCCAGATTTTGTCTTGGCTGTGGTCATCACCTTGCCGAGTGATGGGGGAGAAGGGAAACATTTGAATGTTCATCATCATCATCAGGTGCCCTGCCGTATGGCGTTGGCGACCATGGACTTCCAACCATCTCTATCTCTCGTTGCCCCTAGCATCTCCCCCACCCTCCTCATCCCCAGCCACTCTGCAAGTCCGTCCAGCATTCTCTCCCTGGGTTTATCTGGTGCTCTCTTTTCCTCCAGCTTTCCCGTTGTGACCAGGTGCTCCAAATCCCCCTTCCTCATAAAATGGCCTATAAATGTTGCCTGTCTTTTCCTAATCTTCCTTATGAGTGATCTACTTGTGTCTGCCTCCATCAAGACTGTCTCGTTTGTTTTCTTTGCTGTCTATGGAACTCTCAACATTCTTCTGAGAAACCACATCTCGGCTGTCTCAATCTTGCTCTGGCTTTGCTTGCTGAATGTCCACGCCTCGCATCCGTACAACAGTATTGGTTCTATATAACATTCAAGGACTCTCTTTCTGATGTTAATTGATAGGCATTTGTTGGTAAGAATGCTTGTCATCTTCTTGACTGCTGTTTTGGCTTGGCCGATTCTGCCGGCTATTTCCGATGTGCATCTGCTGTCTGATGAAATGATCGTTCCCAGGTATTTGAACTTATTAACCTGTCTCAAGGTTGTGCCATTTGCTGTTATTTTGCGTGAGGGGATTTCATGTTTTTTACTGATCACCATGACTTCAGTCTTCCTGCTGTTTAGTTCCATCCCCTTACCTTTGCTTTCTATTTCTAGTATATTCACAAGGTTTTGTAGGTCTCATTTTCTGCAATTAGCACGGTGTCATCTGCGTACCGAATGTTGTTTATCATTTTCCCTCCAACCTTTAATCCAGGGTCTTCCTCTAGGTTTCTCATGATGTTTTCGCTGTATAGTGAAAACAGATCTGGTGACAAAACACAACCCTGTCTGACTGCTCTTTTGATGTTTTGGAAAGAGCTTATATTGTTTTCTATTCTCATTGCAGCTGTTTATTCCCAGTACATATTCCTGATTATTCGTAGATCTTTTCCATCAATATTGAGTCTCTCCAGTTGGTTGATCAATTCTTCATGTCGTACCCGATCGAAAGCCTTGGTATAGTCAACAAAGCATAAATACAAATCCTTATTCATCTCAATTGACCTCTCTTTGATAGTTGTTAGGATGTATATGGCATTAATAGTTCCTTTCCCTTTCACAAATCTGCACTGTTCTTCTGCTATTTCTCTTTTGATTCTATTCCTTGTCCTCATCATGATTATTCTTAACAGGATTTTTGTTACATGATTCATCAAACTGGTTGTGCGATGGAGTTCGCATTCTATAGCCCCTGTCTTCTTTGGAAGTGCAATGAAAATTGATTTTGACATATCTTTGGGGATTTTTCCAATGTCATAAATTTCATTTAGGAAGACTGTTATTTTTTCTATGCCAAATTCCTCCAGAGCTTCAATCATCTCTGTAGTAATGTTGTCTGGTCCTGGGGATTTTCCTGGTTTCATCTTTTTCAGTGCTGCTCTAACTTCATCTTTCATTATGGGTGGTCCTTCAATGTTCTTTTTTATCATGTGTTCTTCGTTTCTGTCATCCTCAAAAAGGTCTTTAATGTACTCTCCCCATATGTCCAGTATTTTGTCTTTTTCCATAATCGTACCATCTTTTGATTTTAAGCAACCAGTTGATGTACATGTATTTTTCCTATGGACAATTTCTTCAATTCGTCTGTACATACCCTGAGGATCCATTTTGTGTCGGTCTTCTATCTGCATTTTGTGTTCAGCCAAGCTTCCTTAGCTTCATTGCACCTATACCTGATTTCTTTGTTTATCTTCCTGTATATCTCCTCGTTTCTCTTTGCCCTCCTCCATCAAGCCCAAAATTTCATTAGTCATCCAGCTCTTTTTTGCTTTTCTATCTGTCTTAGGGATTTCTTCACAAGCTTCATTTATCGAACTTCTCAACTTTGTCCATTTTTCCTCACTGTCACCAACGTCTTCCAGAGCACTGAATTTGAGTGTTACTATGGTTTAACACTTTTATGTCTTTTATATGTTTGCCAATCACCTAAACGTGCTACCCCAGTAAGTGTACGAGAGGGTGATTGTGCAGGCCCAAGTGGGCAAAGTGGATGTGTACGTTGGGGGGAGAGAGTGAGGGGGAGGGGGAGGAGAGGGATTCTAACTTTTTGATTTACTTACTTCAGTGTGAAAAGTTTCCGTGTCTTCACACATACGCAATCGCGTGTGTGTGCGCATTACGTGTATGTGTGTGTGTGTGTGTGTGTGTGTGTGTGTGTGTGTGTGTGTGTGTGTGTGTGTGTGTGTGTGTGTCCGTGGGCGCGTGTGAATGTATGTGTGTGTGTCTGTGTGTGTGCGTGCGTGTGTGTGCCCGTGTACGTGTGAGTCTGTTTGCATGTGTGTGTACATATGTGTGTGCATACATGCATGCATGTGTATATGTATGTATGTATGTGTGTGTGTGTGTGTTGTGTGTGTGTGGTGTGTGTGTGTGTGTGTGTGTGTGTGTGTGTGTGTGTGTGTGCATATGTATGTAATACGATATGACTCTGACAAGCCTCCAGACCAAAAGTTTCCATGCTAGTTTGGAAAGGACAAAAAAATCTTAAATCTTGAAATATTTATAGTACTGGCAACAGTGTCTATGGTCAATCACTAACTGAATATAAATACACACGGGATTTTCAGCATGCATATAATAATGTGCACTACCTAACAAACTGCACAACAGACAGTGAAAGTGGCAGTTGGTGAAGGACTTAAATTATGTATGCCCATAGCCCATTTTCAACTGTTAAAGACCCTCCCTGGAAGCTGGTATGTGTTAACAGGTATGCAAAACAAAGTATCGCTGGAGAAAATCTTTAACAACAACATGAAGGCTACAAGCAATAAAATATACATCCAGTTATTCACAAGTGCATTTTTATGGCTCGTGATAACCGAGCTTATGAAGAGACAGACAGACAGACAGGTAGACAGACAGACACAGAAAGAAAGAGTAATAGAAAATCTAGATTTTATATTTTTCAAAGTCACTTTAACCCTGGAGAAGCATCAAATAAAATGAGACTTGTGATATAAATGATTATTGACAACACTCACCGTTATGACACAAGAGATATCATCAACTCTCTGTCCAATCACAATATGACTCAACACATTTCTGAACCAACCCATCAAAAAGGTCACATTCTTGACTGGATCATTTCTCGTGATCACCACAATTCAGCTACTGACAACTGCTTAGTTCTTTCTACCCGTCTAACTTCAGCCCTTCCATCTGACCACTCTGCAATTCTCTGTTCTCTTGACATTTCTCCTCCTTCCCGTACCACGCGCACAGTGACTCGACGCAATCTCAAATCTATCGACCTCTCCACATTTTCATCTGATGCCTCCCGTCTCCTTTCTGAAAAGTCACATAACCTTGCCGATGAATTCTACACTACTTTCCACCATCTTCTGGACACTCATGCTCCAGCCACAACCCGTCTTTTACCTGACCGCTCCCCTACCCCCTGGCTCACTCATGAGATTGCCTGTGCAAAACGTGCCCGCCACAGAGCAGAGCGCCGCTGGCGCAAATCCAAACTCACTGTGCATAGGCAACTTTTCCAAGCCTCTAAAACAAAAGTATCCACCCTCATTGCATCTGCAAAAACAAGCTATTTCCAAACCAAAATCCTGAATGCTTCTTCTTCAAAAGAACTCTTCACAACCATGAATCATCTCCTTGGCACACGAAAAGATTTACCTCTCCCAACAAAACACACAAATGAGGAACTCCCATCTGTATTCTCCAAGTATTTCACCACCAAAATACAAACTCTTCGTGACAGGCTTGACAGGACACCCTGACCCTTCCTTCTCTGGCACACCTCTTACTACTTTTACCCCAGTCTCACAAGAAGAAATTCTCAACACAATCAGATCCATGTCGTTCAAAACCTGCGAACTGGATCCTCTTCCAGGTTCTCTCTACTCCGACTGTCTCCCTACTCTCCTCCCATTCATCACTGACATCATCAACACTTCTCTTCAAACTGGAACTGTCCCAGATTCTTTCAAGTCTGCTATTGTTCACCCTCTCCTCAAGAAATACAATTTAGACCCAAATGAACTGAAAAATTACCGGCCTATCTCTAATCTCTCTTTCTTGTCAAAACTGCTTGAAAAAGTTGTCCTCAACCAGCTGAACTCTCACCTGTCTGCCAATAATCTCCTCAATCCTTTCCAGTGAGCCTACTGCCAGTGCCATAGCACTAAAACTGCCATACTACACATTCTCAACAATCTCCTCCTTGCAACTGATACTGGCAAAGTCTCTCTCCTCACACTCCTTGATCTGTCTGCAGCCTTTGATACCATTGATCATGGTATTCTCCTTTCTAGACTTCATCATACTTTTGGCATCTCTGACATTGCTCTCTCCTGGTTCACTTCATATCTATCAAACAGAAAACAAACTGTTCTCATCAATGGCACTTACTCTCAACCTGCATACCTGACCTGTGGTGTTCCACAAGGATCTGTCCTTGGCCCTGTTCTTTTCACTCTTTACACCTCCCCCCTGTCCACCATCATCAACTCCCACTCTATAAAACACCACTTCTATGCTGATGACACCCAACTTCAAGACAGTGACTCACCTGACAATATACAGCGGCGCCTCTTGACTCGCACCACTGAGTGTTACTCGGACATTAAGAACTGGATGACATACAATAAACTTCAGCTTAACGACGACAAGACAGAAGCTATCCTCATTGGCACCCGTCAGAAACTTTCTCAGCTGCCTCCTCTTTCTCTCCCATTATGTAACACATCAATCCCAATTTCTGATTCAGCTAAAAACATTGGTGTCTGCATTGACTCTACCCTCTCCATGAACAACTTTGTTTCTCAAACTGCCAGATCTTGCTACTATCACCTCCATCGTATAAGCCTGATCAGGAAGTATCTCTCTGTCGAAACAACTGCAAAACTCGTTCTCTCCTTCA
>JAPXFY010000015.1:23447485-23497485 GCA_030674185.1 Monoplex corrugatus
CCCCTCCCCCCCCCCCCCAGCTTCTGACACAGTATATCAGGTATCTCGTCAAGCAATTCATTCAAGAGAGTATGGCATTATAATAATGACAACATGATGGGGTGTTCACAACCTGCAACAGGGGCAAACGTAGTGAAACTCCTTTCCTCTCCAGTCAAGCCAGCCAGGCGAACTTCTACCAGGTTTTGAATGAATGTTTCCGGGAAAAGAAAACAAACGCCATGACAAGAGAAGCAAAGACACTTTTTGCACACTCCTTTTGGCATAAACGCTACTACAGTGAGAAGTATTGTTATTTTCTGTTGTTTCATATTGTTTCAGTGTTAGACCAGTTGGGAGAGCAGGGTTGACGGTGGGGTTGCAGGTAACAGATATTGATTAGATCTGATATTGCACATTTAATGTCTCCTGATGAGTATTTCACCCGCCCATCTCACTCCCCAATAACTGTTGTCATGTTAACATAACCCTGGATGATATTATCCACCATTTTAATAGTATTTCTTTTAATGTGGTGGTGTGATTCACCATGGTTATTATTTTTTCCAGTTCATTTGTTTGAACACTATCATCTGGAATCATCCCCATGGACGTATCCCCTTGGCACCATTCTCTGGATGTCTTAAATCAGAAATCATCTCATCTTCATCTTGATTTAGGACAGCAACTGAAATCGTCATGAACTATGAGATCTACACCAAAGACAGAATCACAGATGAGTGAACTGTAGTGTGGGTGTGATTTGGGTGTTAGTGTGAGAGAATGCAAGTGAAATTTACCGTTTGTTCCCTTTGTTTCTATATCTTTTCATTTGCTCATTTTATCTAATTTCTATCCTTCCGTTTTCTTCTCTCAATTTAGATTGAGGGAAGGTGTAAAGTGGCGACGGAGAGGAGTGGGCATAATGCTGATCATGAATAAGGTTAACATCTCTACCTCTTCATTCGCCTGTGACCTCAAAGTTTATTTCAACAACGGTGACTTTTGACTTTACAAAAATAGGAAGGGTGTATAGTTTTACTGTTTTATATTGACCAATGAAAGATTGTGTGAAAGATAAACAATGGACAGAAAACTCAGTCATTAAAAAACATACAGAGAATCAAAGCCAGCTTATCTAAAATGTGTGCATGTAGGATATCTTAATGTATGTGAAACGAACGACCTGTACCTACATACTGATTATCATCTTCAAGTGCCTTGCCGCATGGCGTTGGCGATAATGGACTTCCATCTGTCTGTATCTCTTGTTGCCTCAAGCATCTCTTCCACCCTCTTTGTCTTCAGCCACACTGCAAGTCCGTCTACTTTTCCCTGGGTCTACCTGGTGCTCTCTTTCCCTCAAGCTTTCCCGTTGTGACCAGCAGGTGCTCCAATTCCCCTTTCCTCATAATATGGCCTGTAAATGTTGCTTTTCCTAATCTTCCTTATGAATGATCTTTTGTCTGCCTCCATCAAGACTGTCTCGTTTGTTTTCTTTGCTGTCCATGGAACTCTTAACATTCTTCTTAGAAACCTCATCTCGGCTGCCTCGATCTTGTTCTGGCTTTGCTTGTTGACTGTCCACGCCTCACAACCGTATAACAGTATTGGTTCTTTATAATATTGAAGAACTCTGTTCCTGATTTTAATTGATAGGCATTTGTTGGTAAGAATGCTTTTCATCTTCTTGAATGCTGTTTTGGCTAGGCCAATTCTGCTGGCTATTTCTGATGTGCATCTGCCCTCAGGTGAAATGATCGTTCCCATGTATTTAAACTTATCAACCTGTCTCAAGGTTGTGCCATTTCTGTTATTTTGCGTGAGGGGATTTCATGTTTTTTACTGATCACCGTGACTTCAGTCTTCCTGCTGTTTAGTTCCAACCCCTTACCTTTGCTTTCTATTTCTAGTATATTCACAAGGTTTTGTAGGTCCCTTTCATTTTTTGCAATAAGCACGGTGTCATCTGCGTATTGAATGTTGTTTATCATTTTTCTTCCAACCTTTAATCCAGGGTCTTCCTCTAGGTTTCTCATGATAGTTTCGCTGTAAAGTGAAAACAGATCTGGTGACAAAACACAACCATGTCTGACTCCTCTTTTAATGTTTTGGAAAGAGCTTATATCGTTTTCTATTCTCATTGCAGCTGTTTGTTCCCAATACATATTTCTGATTATTCGTAGGTCTTTTCCATCCATATTGAATCTTTCTAGTTGGTTGATCAATTCTTCATGTCTTACCCGATCGAAAGCCTTGGTATAATCAACAAAGCATAAATATACATGTAAATCTGTATTCATCTCGACTGACCTCTCTGATAGTTCTTAGGAGGTATATGGCAGTAATAGTTCCTTATCCTTTCACAAATCCACACTGTTCATCTGCTATTTCTCTTTTGATTCTATTCCTTGTCCTCATCATGATTATTCTTAATGGGATTTTTGTTACCTGACTCATCAAACTGATTGTGCGATGGAGTTCGCACTCTATAGACCCTGTCTTCTTTGGAAGTGCAACGAAAATTGATTTTGATATATCTTTGGGGATTTTTCCAGTGTCGTAAATTTTATTTAGGAGGACTATTATTTTTTCAATACCAAATTCCTCCAAGGCTTCAATCATCTCTGTAGTAATGTTGTCTGGTCCTGGGGCTTTCCCTGGTTTCATCTTTTCTCGTGCTGCTCTAACTTCATCTTTCATTATGGGTGGTCCTTCAAAGTTCTTTCTTATTATGTGTTCTTTGTTTCTGTCATCTTCAAAAATGTCTTTAATGTGCTCTCCCCATCTGTCTAATATTTTGTCTTTTTCCATGATAAGCATACCATCTTTCGATTTTAAGCAACCAGTTGATGTGCATTAATTTTCCTGGGAACAATTTCTTCAGTTCGTCTGTACATACCCTGAGGATCCGTTTTGTGTCGATCTTCTATTTCTTTGCATTTTGTTTTCAGCCAGGCTTCCTTAGCTTTATTGCACCTATTCTTGATTTTTTTATCTTCCTGTTTATCTCCTAATTTCTCTGCCTTCCTCCATTCCACCATCAAGCCTAAAATTTCTTTTGTCATCCAGTTCTTTTTTCCTTTTCTATCCATTTCAGGGATTTCTTCACAAGCTTCATTTATCGAATTTCTGAACTTTGTCCATTGTTCCTGTCACTAACGTCTTCCAGAGCACTGAATTTGTTTTGAACATGTACAATTAATTTTTGACGTATCATTTCATCTGTCTTTAAGAGTCCAAGATTTAGTTTGATGTTGCTTTTGATCTGTTTCCTTTTCCTTAATTTCAGCCTAGATCTTCCCACTACAGGATTGTGGTCATTGTTGCAGTCTGTGCCTGATAGTGTTTTTGCTGACAGTAAAGAATTTCTAAATCTTTTATTAATCAGGATGTAGTCAATCTGATTTTTGGTATTATCTCCTGGACTCATCCAAGTCCATTTTCTTCTATTAGGCTGCTCAAACTAGGTATTTCCTAGTAAGAACTCATTCATCTGTGCCCATTCTACAAGTTTTCCTCCCCTTTCATTTTGTGTACCAAGGCCATGAGGTCCAACTATATCCTCCACCCTATCTTGTCCCACTTTAGCATTAAAATCTCCCATTATTACTGTAACTTCTTGTGATCTACATTGGGCCTTGGCCATCTCTAATACTTCGTAGAAGTTGGCGATGTCTTCCTGAGTACTTGCGGATGTTGGTTCATACAGCTGAATGATGTTGATATCAAATGGCCTGCCTCCCAATTTGACCAGCAAAACTCTGTTGGACACAGCCCAGTATCCCTTAATTGCTTTTGATTTGTCCCTGTCCATTACGACGTCTACTCCTCTTCCATGTGAGTTTCCACCAGATTATATTACTGTATACTCTCCTGATGTTATCATGCCTGCCCCCTTCCATCTCAGTCCCCCGGGTCCCATAATACTAACGTTCAGCCTTTCCATCTCCCTTTTGATATTGTCTAATTTACCATTTTGCAGCAATGTTCTAATATTCCATGCAGCGATTTGGGTATTTTTTAGGTTGGTCGCAGTAGCTTGCTGACGGTCTGGTGTCACCTGCGCCGCATGACGGTCCCTACCGGACGAAGGTGCTACATAGGAGCACGTATTTACGTCGTTATCTTCATTTTTCGTCTTTTGTCTGTCCATGATTTTGCTGGGGAGAATACAATGGTGGTTTCCCGTTGCCTTCCGTCCGTTTGTTTACGGTCTCTCCGCTAGCCTTTGTCGTTCCGACGACAACCTACAAGGCAGTAGGTTGATTTTTTTCAGGGTTACCTCCCTTAGCCTTATTCTCTCCCGAGATTTCCACAAGGCAGTGGGGCTATTTACCCATAGCTTGGGGATCTGGTTCGTGGGCACTAAGGCATATCCACACGCCGGTGGACCTGCGTACCACAGTTGGGGGTCAGACCTCCTCCGAGTCCCTCGAGATTTAGCCTGAGTCCGTGAGGTGCTCAGTTACCGCATGTCGCCACGAGGAGGGATAACGTAGGGCTTGCTGATGGAGAGGCTATGTACTGACAGGAATAGACTTACGCATTCTGCTTTTCTTTTCGCATACCTGCAAGCAGTAGTGCTTGCCAGCGGCGTAGGCTGAAAGTGAGAAGTGACAAGCACGCAGTCACTAGCCGACGCATTAGACGCATCACATCTGCCTTTGACGCACATCTGCCTTTGACACTGATACATAAGATAGATTAACACAATCTTACATCCAGACAAAATCTGAAAACTGATTTCACATGTAAATGTTTAAGGCCATATATGTTATTCTATTTTGACCTTTCCAAGGGCCACAGGAGATAACGCGAATCCTATTTACACACAGATACACACATACTTATGCACGTTACCGCAAACATGCAATCAGAGACAGAAACACAGACACGTACATAAAAATGCGCGCATGCACACACGCACGCTCGCTCACACACTAGAACTTGCACGTATGTTCTCTCTTATTATATAAATACTTCTTTGAAATAGAAAAGAAAAAGAAAAAAATGGAAAAACAAATAAAAAAACAAAAAACAAAACCAACTAACCTGCCAAACACTTTAAATGGCCACATTTCTTTCCGACATTAAAAAAAGTGTTGGTACATGTTTCCAGAGTATCAGATGCTATAAATTTCTGAATTTGTTTGAAGAGTTGTGAATAGCGTTAAACGATAACAGCCCCCCCCCCCCAGCTCCCCCCTCCCCCCCCCCCCCTGAAAAAAAACTACTACTCACGTGTGTTTAAGTTACTGCACTTGCTGTCGATTGTGCTATTGGCAAGTTGGTCAGCAGCAACAAAAATGCCTTTATCGTCTTTACGGGGACAGCGTCTATATGGTAACCGAGGCATGGCTGCCTTATGTCTGAATGCTGGTGTCCAGTGAAGGACAGTCCGGATGATATCATCCTGCTTTCCTCGGACGACGTACGCAAACCATCTCACTGTCTTTTCATGCTGCTGGTGTGACTGCGTTAATTACAAAAGAAAATATTGCACAATCTCTATCCCACTTACACTTTACTATATAAGATGGGACTCCTGGTTTTGTCTTTTGTGATTTTTGTTTAGACACTTAGATGTCATTGAGAATTTTTTCTTTCCATTTTGTGTGTGTTAATCACATTCGTTTTCCTATATTTTCGACAAAAAAAAAACACCAAGAAACAAAAAAAACAAAAAAACAAAAAGGACAGGAAAATGACCGATTGCTTGCAACTTTGCTCCTTTCAGATTCCACATTTGATAAGAAAGTGTTTCCCTACCTTTATCGGTATGCCTGAGGGGTTGGTAATGTTTTTCACCATAGTGGTCACACTGTGATAGACAGTGGGGAGAAACCACCTTTGTACCCTATGACAGAGTTTCATTCCGTTGTTTCTTGACGATAGCAGCATCTAACAAAAATGGCGATGATGATAATAGTGATAAGTAGTCAGAAACTCGGGAGAGAGTTGGACAGCAGAAGGTCTTCAGAGGAGAAGCTCTCCCACTCCACAACCCCATCAATACCAACAACGTCAACAACAGTAACAACACTGCACTCTTACCTTGACGTTGCCCTTATTACCAACGTGTTAAAATATTTGTGTATTTTTTGTGTGAGCTGTGCTTGTTGCTGCTCAGTGCATAATATCATGATATGCATGATATCATACTACTGTATCTTCACACATTCATTATGTAAAACTTCCTGGAAATAGCAACAAGAACAAAAACAGCAACAAGATCTAGCAATTACATAATTATATTCACTGTACCTCACAAGTATAACGCCTCTCTCACTCTCTCTCTCTCTCTCTCTCTCTCTCTCTCTCTCACACACACACACACACACACACACACACACACACACACAAAACACACACACTCCCACGGACGCACGCACGTACACGCACACGCACACAAACGCACACACATGCGCGCGCACGCACACACATACACACACACACACACACAGGGAGAGAGCGATACATACATACTTTATATATATGTGTATATAGATAGATAGATAGATAGATAGATAGATAGATAGATAGATAGATAAGATGGATAGATAGATAGATAATACATACATACATACATACATACATACATACATACATACATACAACATACACACATAATACACACATAATACATACATACATACATACATACATACATACATACATAGACATACATAATTATATATATATGGAGAGAGAGAGGGGGAGGGGGGACCTGTGACATGAAATTTATCTGGTCTTTGATTAGAACCAGTCTGGTAGAGAAATTTATGAAGAGACAGGGTTAAAAAATATGAAAGATTCAGCTTTTGTTGTTGTGGCTGTTGTTCCTCTTGTGTTCCTCTTCTCTTTTTTTTTCTTTTGTTTGCTGTGTACATGGTGGCGGTTGGTTGACTCTTTCGATAGAGCCATGGACTCAAGATCCGATGTCTTGGATTCAGACCCAGCCATCAACATTAAAAACTGGCCTGTTCACTGCTCATTGTATTGCTTACATCATTCTGGCGCTTAGTATATAAAAGGTCCCTTATTTCCCACCTCCCTGCCCCCCTCCTATTTCAAGGCTTTGCCACCGTATAGGAGGGCACTATGTAACTTGGATCAAACGCGTATGGTATTGTGTGAGGGTGAAGAATCCCTCTAAAAGAAATTTCAAACTCCAATGTCAGGGGATGACTGTGGCCATCTTTTCCTATTCCTGGTGACTGCCGTGGAGTTTTGTGGTCAGCGGAGTCGTAGATGGTCAAACCTGTTGCTTGGTAGAGGCGATATCACTGCCATTATTATATGTTCAGCTGTCTGATTCTCACGACCACAGGTGTAAGTTGGTGAAAGAGTTTAAAATTGTGGGTCATGTGAACGTTGAACAAGCTGAGTCTCATTAGAACTACTCGCTGTCCGCTTGACAGAAGAGGGTAGTCGTTCCTTTCTGTCTGTAATTTAAGCTAGTGCTCGTTTGATGAATTTGTTCATATATCTTAAGATATAAGATTCTGCATGGTTTCAAATTATGGACATTTTATGAGAACTAAGCCTGTCGCTGCTCTGTATATGATTGTTCCAGTCATGCCATCTACAATCTATAGCTCTTTATGTGAAAGAGCTTTTTTTTAAGACAAAAGCAAACTCATATTGACTTGAACACAAGTAAACATTAGGTGCTCATGAATGTTTACCCCTACACTCACAGAATATTTTGTAAGCTTTAGCTGATAACATAGTATCATCAATGTGGGTTAAATTCAGCCAGTTTCATTTGCATTGAACAAAGGAATTTGCAGATAATCAGAATTCTCCAAGCTCTCCGTATCCTTTCAGTTGAGCCAGTATATACCAAGAAATATTTTAAAACCCAGTCAGTATGCCTTCTTTGTTTGCAATCCTTTCTGTAGGGTCCATATCTCTGCTCCACATTTTACTACTTTGCTAACATTCAGGAAAATTTCTGCACAATTACAGTCGTTTATACAAGTTTCTTAAAATAACTCAAAAAGGCCTTTTTTTGTCATGGTAGTTAGATCTTGGCATGTAAAATGGAAGCTCAGTTTTTTGCGAAGTAGATTCAAGCATTTGTATGCATTTACTACCGAAACTCTTATATTTCTGTAGCGCCATCTTTCATGAATTGGAAAGAAACCTCCCCGTTACGTTTTGCGGATTGACCCAAGTTCATGTTTGTCAGCGGCCCTATAGAGATTGTCCAACTGAGTCTATCTGTAGTCCACATATTGTTTTATTATCACACAGAGAGAGAGAGAGGCAAGAAGGCAGGAAGGCAGGCAGAGAGGCAGACAAGCAGACAGAGAGAGAGCAAGACAGACATACAGAGAGACAGACAGAAAGACAGACAGCCAGAGGGGAGGGTGGGTGGTGGTGAAGAGGGGAACACAGAGGAAGAGGGGGGAAAAGAGGTTGAGGGGAGACCTACAGGGGTCAGATCAGGTGACAGCGCGTGTCTCGATAGTTCATATTTGACGGTTTGTTCAGGAATGGTGTCAATAGAAGCAGATATCTCTGCCGCGTTTCCATTGGTCGTCTGTCTGCTGACGACTTTCTGAGCTGAAGCGTCTCTCCTGTGTGATTAATAGGCTCACACACGGCACATCATACAGCGACTTGGTGAGTTCTTTATGTTTCTAATCAGATGTCTAGTTGGTTTTAAGATTATTTTGCTTTGTTTCTTATTGCATGGTTTTAATCAGAATGTAGTTCTTTTATATTAGAGGGTAACTTGTCTGCTTTGTTTATTTTGTAACATTCTGAAATTAATTTTTTTTACAAATTGCAAACGATTTGTTTTTAGTTTTTTGTAATTTTTTGTTTTATGTAGGTATTTGCAATTAAGAGGTGAAATACACACCTGCTGAATAGATGAGTTATGTTCGTTTTCCAGTCGAAAACTCACAAACTAAAGTGGATCCACAGGACTTCTTTAATGCACAAGCCATTCTGTAATGTTTGAAATATTTCAAAATGTATTTAGCGTTTGTTGTTTTCTTATTCTATTTCTTTTATGTCTCAACAAATTTTAATGAAACTCAGGCTGATCTTAATAGGGAGAGCCACCTTCCTTTTTTTTTCGTATGTTTTCTCTATCCCTGAAAGTGAAAAAGGAACCACACAAACACGAAAATAGAATCAGAACGCCATGCGTATTTAATATAACAATACCAGACAGCCAAGAATCAGAATGCATATCTTACATAACAAAAACAAGACAGGCGCGATTGTCTTGACTTGTTATATCAAATACGTGTTCTGATCGTATATTCATGTTTTATCTAGATCTTGTTTGCTTGCAAATACATTGCTTTGGGTTTTTATGAAAGTGAAATTTTTCACACAATTTCTGCCACGGACAAGTCTTTTGGTGTGCTGGGTTCTTTTTACGTGTACTAGGTACACGTTGCACATATCTCTGTTTATCGTCTCCTCTGAAAGACGAATACCCTGTCTCCCACTCAAAATCTTGTGGAATGGCTGAGGAAGAAAGAAAAAAAATGATTTGTGATTCGAACCCAGAAGTGTAGCGTCGATCTCAGATGGCTTTAATCAATGGTCCACCAAATTTTGAGAGTGACCGAGATCACGAATGCTGCATGTGGATTATCTTTTTTCGTTTTGAAGCAATGTTTTCTCGGATGCATGTATCAGTGTTACTTTGCCTAAATTGTGCAGGCATTACGCTGCTGCTCAATCTTTGTCTAGGGTGGGTGTCCATACCTGGTATTTTCTTATTTCCATGACATGATAAGTCACCAAACAGTGATATGGCTAACATGATCGTTCATATGCAAATGTGATGCTCTGCGTGTGTATACATGCAAAGCTCCCACCAAGCTCACTCACGCAGGATTGAATTCAGATTGTTCGATCGGCAATCCCACATCTTAGACACCTGACTATCACGCCTGTATGCAGGTGGACATGGATTTAATTATCAGTCCTCCAATGATAAAAGTCTTATTGTGCCTGAAACACCCTTATTGCCAGACTTACCACCATTGCTGTGATACTGTCCGATAAGATCGCCTTGGCTTAAGAATGATTTCTTATGAAAGTAAAATCAATGGCAGGAAACGCTATCTACGAGCTCGTAAATCTCCATTCTGAGATACATTCGCCAGACCACTACATACCTCTATCATGACAGTTACAAGATAAGCCAAACAGGGTTAGTATTAAAGAAAGTAAAGATAGGTGTGTTGTTACAGTTCCAAGAGAGTGAAAACAGAGTTGTTTCCCATTCAGTGACACAAACAAAAGGCCAAAAACGGTCAGACAAAATGGAATTCTTTCATGAAAATAAACTTGTCTGATCGACAATGAAAAAAAAAAGGAGAAAAAAAAAGGGGGGGGGGGGGGGGGGGTAAAAAGAAAGAAAAAATAAATAAGGAATGTCTTGGGTTGGAGAGACCTTAGGCACCTTCCTGGAGTACTCTGTCAGTATCTAAGTCCTTCAATCGAAAGATTCTATGCTTTCAAAACATGTCCCATTGTGGCGTTAGGTAATTATTCCCTTTTGTAAATAACCACATAACTATATAAGAACTACACACGACTGCTTCCCTATATTAAAAAGAATCTGTATGCCTTTCTTCCAGTTTCTTTCTTTTACCTCCACCGGCTGTTCTGTTAGTTGTTTGGGTGATACCTCTACACTTAATAGATTTCTGTTACACTAGGTTTACGTGGCTCACTCAGCATACGTGAGACTGCCCCTCCTTTTGCCTTACCTGTCAATAGGTCTGAAGAATTATACATAAAACGAAACGTGTCACCTGTTTTAAGAACATAGAGCCTTCCCACTAGAAGCTCTGCATACTACAGTCCCCTAGGGGGGTCAACTAGGATGCTCCCCAATCAGCAGCATTCTTTCTTCTTTTCATTTTTTCAATTTCATTTTTTAAGTTGTCTTCCTCAAAGATTTCTGTTTCGTTTTGCATTTTAGACCAGACAGTATTTTTTATCGAATAAAAGGGTATTCTGTTTGCTTCTTTTTGTCTTTCTATGGGCTCCTTGGTAAGGGAGACCACCTGCATTCCTTCTCTAGAGGATTAACAATGTACCCATATTTACTATACTTATTATTGCAGCTCTATCAGTCATTCTGTTTTGGTATGGACCAGCAATCCATCACTTTAACCACTCGACCACTTCTTCAAAGCTGAATGAGGCTTCACTGTCAAACAGAATGGAAACATCATACATGAAGAAAACGCTACAGTTTAACAATGGAAATTGAGACAGTCACGTACGCACTCCAGTGGTAAGCTTTACTGGATGATGAAATGAAAGTCAAGCCTTCATCCTGACTGACACGGCGATGACCCTAAATCAAAATGGAATGGGAACAGTGGACTGGCACAAAGCAATGAGCTGTATCGACCTACAAAATCTCACATGACTCTGCTGCCCTGGACACGCTGGTGTTAGGGGAAATAAACGTACTGAGAAACTTGCAGGCAATGCCACCACAACAAACATTCTCCATTTTTGAAAGTTCGAAGTCCTTAGGCGCTTAAAATCGTACCTTCATGAACAAAATGTGAGTCATCATTATATTGAACATCTTACTCAAAAAGGAATAGATAGAAGTGGCCGAAAATATACTATGAAAGGAAAAAACCAAAGCTATCACCAATCAGACGAACATTGGTACCATCTCAAAAGTAACACTACGCAGACTTTTACAGCATGGAATGGAAATTGTTTGGGCTTTTCCTGAAACATAAACAAAGGAAAATTGAAGATAGAGAAAAGTCAAACTGGAGAATGGGGAAATTGTCACACTGTTTGTGTGTGATTGTGGTATGTTTGCCGATTTTTGTCATGACATTTGTCTACTTTTTGTTTATCTCCTTTTGCATCCGTGTGTGTGTGTGTGTGTGTGTGTGTGTGTGTGTGGGGTGTGTGTGTGTGTGTGTGTGTGTGTGTGTGTGTGTGTGTGTGTGTGTGTGTGTTTTCGTGTGTGTCTGCGTGTGTTTTCGTGTGTCTGCGTGTGTGTCTGCGTGTGTGTATGTGGGTGTATTTACTGCTATCTGTTAGACCTGTTTCTTACTTTTTTATTTATCGACCGGTTCCTTTATTACATCTACTAATTTATTTATGTATTTTCATTTTTTCTTTCCTTGGAAGTGGACGACAGACTGAAACGGCTATAATCAAGAAAATAATATTTTCATCTTGTTGATAGGCATCGGAGGCATTGTGTATTGATTGGGGGACTTAATGTGACATGGCACAAGTTTACCCTTAGTTGATAGTTGTGTTTTATTTAGTCCTTTCTATAATTTATTTCTATTTAGTTATTTATCCATCTCTTTATTCTATTCATTTTTTCTTTTCTTTGAAGATAAGATACAGAAATACACACGTCATTATAACATAATCAAGACTGTTCCAATGATGGACTGATACAATACTAGTATAAGATGCAAAACCCATGAGCCAGCTTAAAGGTGCAGGCTTAAGGTTTGTGCCACTGCACTATCATTCTGGATCTTCTCCATCACATGGGACATGTGACGTTAGTGCACATGGAATCCATTCCAAGCACGAAGACGTCCTCTTGAGAAAGTGAAACTGAAACTGAAATCAATATGGATCACACTTCGATTCATGGGGATTTTTGACACCTCCATGTGTTTGGAGCTCATGAAAATAATTGTGCAACAGGGGATTATCACACTTTGACAAGTCCACATACGCTCCAGATCTAGCAATGATTGTCTGACAGAATCATTAAGTCTACGCAAAACCCCCAGGCTCCGGCAAGGTCATAAAATTGAGAGGGGTGGGGTTGGGAGAGGACGGGATGTATCTGAAGTGTCTGTTGAGCAATTATATCAATAGCTTCAGGTGGATGCTTTGTGACCCTGATGCTGCAGAGGAGTGACGTAGCAAAAACCTCAAGGTTTCTAGAGACTAGCATTAAGAGGACAGTCTCCATCTCCTCTCTGTTGCTGCTTTATTTTCCTCATCCCTGAGTTGACCCAGTACTAAGAGGTACACTCAATCTGGACAACAGCAGTTATAATTGCAAAATTAATTATGTTGAGTTTAGGGAAGCTGTTGATCGTATCCAGATAATTCAGCTACTTCTCAGATTACGGGTTTATTCAGTTATATGAATCAATGTTTTCTGTCAGCTCTACTGTGTGAAGAGCAGTTTGAGTTTTGTCAGGATTGTACAGGGTAGAAGAGGTGATAGTGATGGTTGCTGCTTCTGTTTGTTGAAAAAGTAATATCAATGGAAAAAACACGAAAGCAATGCTGAAATAGATAACCTACTGAATGATGTCTGTATTCACTTGCATGGGTGCAATGTGTGTAAGTGTGTATGTGCGTGTGTTTACGTGTATGTATGCTTGCACACGCGCATTTGTGTGTATGTGTATGTGTATGTGTGAAACAGGAACAGGTCAAACCATAGAGAGGTACACGCTTGCTGGCTTGTACAATGGGAGACAAAGAGGGACAATTTCGGTGAGTGAAGCCTTTGGGATTGCGTTTGGTTTTTATGTCTCTTTTTAGATCTCTTTCTTTCTTTTTCAATTTGCCCTTTTTTTCTAAGAACGTGGAGATGTTTCATATTGACCAGAGAGGTGTATTTTTGTGTATCTGTGTATTTGTCTGTGAGTGTAATGTGTTACTAGAATTTTCTCAGCTGTTTCTTTAGTAAGTGAACACCAACCATGTGGACAGTTGAGGGTTCGCCAGTCCGTAACCTTGGAAGCAAGGGGGCTGAAATCAAATTCATATGAGCCAAAACTTTGTCAAAAATCAGCAATTTCAGAGATATGTAAACGCTACTATTTCAGAATCTGTTCCAAATATGTACACACTCTTTTCATGGTTTTACAGGTCTATTATATTGTTCGCAATTATAAAAGCTTTATTTTGACCAAAACAATTTTCAAGATCACGTGACTGAGAAAAGTTGAAGAGACATTGAGTAGCTAACATTTCATGTAAACTTTTCTCAGGCTTTTAATGTAATCACTTTTACTTTGATGCATTGTACGTAAGCAGTCAGTATCATTACAGAAACTGTCAAGTTGTATGAATACGCTTTTTTTTATCATAAAGATTATCATGTCATTTGTGTGAACAGCAACATCAAATTAAAGTTATATGTTTCCGTGGTTAATAAACAATATGATTTGTAAAAATAAAAAGGAGAAAAAAGGCTTAGTTAAACCAGTTTCCAGAATTATGACACCCACACCATACCCACCCACATACACTCACACTCACACACCACACACACACACACACACACACCACACACACACACACACACACACACACACACACACACACACACACACACACACGCTATTTTATTTATTATTTATTTATTATTTATCTATTCCTTTTTGAAGATAAGACACGGATACACATGTCATTACAATGTATACAGATCTTTCCAATGTTAGACAGAAACAATATTATTATAAGACACAAAATTCATAGACTGGGTAGGACCACGGGACCTGGCCAGCTTATGGATTTGTGCGCAGTCTTAAGACCTGTTCTATGAGCATTCTGGATCTTTTCCATCATATGGCACTTGTGACATCAGTGCATATGTAGTTCATTCCGAGCGAGGAGACTTAATTGCACTATCCTTTAGTGAAAAGCATTTTCAAATTTCAAATGTCTCTGTCTCTCTGTGTGTCTCTAGGTGCATGCTCTTTCTGTCAACAGGCAGGCAAGCCACCCCAGATGGCTGTATTTCTTTCTGGGCGTGTTTATGGCAGCTGCCATAGGGCTGGCCATTGCTCTGGGCGTCACCTTGGCGAATGATGACGACAATCAGTCAACTCAGACAGACACATCCAGGCCCTATCCAGTGACTGGAAGTCCTCGCCCGGAGACCGAGACACCTCACCCAGCAACCGAGAGACCCATAGCAGGTGAAGTTAAAACTTGTCTGATAACCGACTAGTTAACATGTCAACAAGAGAAAGAGACATACATTAGACACACAGATACACACACACACACACACACACACACACACACACACACACACACACACACAACACACACACACACACACACACACACACACACACACACACACACACAAATCTATATATACACCTTACATATATAAAGAAATAAATGAGCTTATTGAAAAAATCATTGCACAATATGCAGCATTTCCATATGCAAGAGATACCTTACCGAATATCCTAACTGAAGATATACATTTTACAATTTCTGACCAGTTGTTTTTGGATGTATTACTCATGGAAATTCGCAGTAAAACAATTGCATACTCTACCATGAAAAAGAAACAAAACCAGGAACTTGAAAACACCCTAGAAAATGAAATGAAATATCTGGAAGCAAAGTTACATAAACATGAAGGGGATCTCATCAATTTATACACTAAAAATGAGCAGTTGGTTGAAGTGAGACGTAAAAAAATTGAAGGTGTATTATTACGCTCCCAAGCTAGATGGGTTGGTGGAGGGGAAAAGATTACAAAATATTTCTGTGGAATGGAAAAAAGAAACTATGTTAGTAAACAAATGACGAAAATAGTGCGGGAAAATGGACTTACTATTAACAAAACTTTTGACATTTTGAACGAAACAAAACGTTTTTATGAAACATAAAAAAAGAGAAACAGACGACTGTAACATTACTGAGATGGTCGACAACTTACCAACATTGTCAGCAGAGGAAGCTACTGATCTTTAAGGAGAAATATCTCTCGATGAAGCGACATATGTTCTAAATAAAATGAAAAATAATAGAAGTCAAGGATCTGATGGCTTTACAGCAGTGTTTTTTAAAGTCTTCTGGAAGAAACACATAGGAGAGTTAACTGTGTGAGCTCTAAATGATGGTTTCCATAAAGGAGAAATGTCCTCCACTCAGAAAGAAGGCATTATTATTTGTATACCCAAAGGCGATAAACCAAGAGAATACTTGAGAAATTGTAGACCCACATCTCTGTTAAACGTAGTTTACAAAATTGTAACTGCGTGCATTTCTAAAAGAGTTAAAAGGGTACTATCAAAATTAATAAATGGAGATCAGTCTGGATTTATGGCTAATAGATACATTGGAAGCAATACCAGACTTGTCTATGATTTGATAAACTATTGTAATTTAAACAAAATTCCAGGATTGTTACTATGTATCGACTTTGAAAAAACTTTTAATTCTCTTGATTGAAATTGTATGCATAAGGTATTGTCTGCATATGGCTTTCCTGATGACATCAAGAAATGGATTGATGTGTTTTACAATAACGTTAAGTCTACGGTTCTAGTGAACGGTAATGCATCAGCATGGTTTGAAATAAAACGAGGTTGCAGACAGGGAGACCCTATGTCCACTTATTTGTTCATTCTGAGTGCTGAAATTTTAGCACTGATGATCAGAGAATATAAAAACATTAAATGAATCACCATTGGTGAAATGGAATATAAAATAGCACAATATGCAGATGACACTGAACTCTTTCAAAATGGAGACAGATATACGTTCGAACAAACCATAACCGTTATAGAAGATTTTGGAGAAAAATCAGGTTTGAAAATCAATACTGATAAAACTATTGTGGTGTGGATAGGAAGTATGTTAAACAGTAATGTTAGATTCATACTGCACCTCAAATTTGTATGGAATCCTGATAGTTTCAAAATACTTGGCATTTGGTTTACCAGTGACTTAAAGAGCTGTGAAAAGTTAAATTTTAACGAAAAGTTTAAAGAAATAAAAGCTTTGTTTGCAATATGGCTAAGACGCTTAATAACTCCACTGGACAGAGTTGCTGTTTTGAAGTCATTAGTTTTATCAAAACTAGCTCATCTATGGCTATTGCTGCCTAACCCACCTGACTATATTATCGAACAAGAAACGTGACAGAATAAAAAGAACTACCATAGTTAAATATGTTAAAGATGGAGAAATTGGTGTGACAATTATCAACAACTTTGTAAATGGACTAAAGTTAGCATGGCTTAACAGACTTCACAAAACAGAGCACAAGTGGAAATATGTTGTTTTTTTTATCATCTGTCTCCAAAAGTGATACAAAATAACCAATATGGTCCAAGTATATATGCAAAACAACATCATCATACGAACAATTTTTGGAAAGATGTTTTCAAAATATATGAAATATTTGGATACAGAATACAGCCCAAATGTTCAGAAGATGTTCTCTCAGAACCCTTATTTTTCAATAATAATATCAAAGTTGTGACAAATAGTGTAAAACAATCTGATTGGATTAATAAAGGTAATTATCAAATCAGACACCTCTTCGATGATACTTGTCATTTTTATTCATACGAAGAATTCACTGAAAAATACAACAAACATGTGAATTTCTGTAATTATTTCAGTTGCGTAAAATCAATCAAAGATTATTTAAAGAAAATTAATATCCCAATTATTAATAATAAAACGCAGCTGATTCCATGTTTTCTCAAAGCAATTAATTCACAAACGAAAGGAACAAAACTATTCTATGAAATTTTAACCAACGACGATAAGCGTCCAAATTGTTGCAATAAAGGGGGAATTAACATTTAGAGAAGAAATTAATTGGACGCGATGCTTTACAAGCTTACAGAACATTAAAGAAAATAAACTTAAATGGTTTCAGATAAGAGTCATCCATCCAATACTGGCTACTAACGTTGTACTCAAAGAAATGGGCTTAGTACAAAGCAATTTGTGTAATTTCTGCAATCGAGCAAGTGATAGTATACAACACTGCCTTTGGGACTGTCAGTATATACAGTTATTTTGGAATGAATTTGAAACGTATGTACAGACAAATTGCACAAATGTTAACAATTTAAAACTGTCAAAACAAATGATTATTTTGGGATTTGACAAAACTTTTAAAAGTGATAAACATTTTTATTTTATTCTGCTTTTCGCAAAATATTTCATTTATCAATGCAAATGTGAAAAACTGATGCCAAATCTGCACATCTTTAGAAAAAAACTTAAACGGAGATATGATATAGAGCTATATAATCAAAAGTTGAGAATAACTGTACAAAAGTACGAAATGGATTGGACGTACTACCGCCCAATTATTACTTTTAATAATGACTAATTATTTTTTCTAGTACGCACAGCCAGTTTCTGCAGACTATGACTTGACATACCGCAGTATTACAGTTATATAACAAATAAGACGTTATATAAATATAACAACACCCCAAACAAACAATGGGTTATTTGTTGCTGTTGTTGCTGTTTTTGTTTATTTTTTTCTTCTTCTTCTTCTTCTTCTTTCTTCTTCTTCTTCTTCTTCTTCTTCTTCTTCTTTCTTCTTCTTCTTCTTCTTCTTCTTCTTCTTCTTCTTCTTCTTCTTCTTCTTATCATTATTACCATTATCATTATTATTACTGTTATTATTTTCTCTGAGGAGTGTGTGCGGTTCTTTTCTTAAGACAGGTTTGATAGACTCATGCTTTTTTGTTTTACTTTATTGTTCGTGTCTTTATCAAAATATTCAAATGTCAGCTTGAGAGTGCGGTGTACAGATGATTGTACGGCTTTGGCAATTGGTATACACGTGTGTGTGTTGTGTGTGTGTGTGTGTGTGTGTGTGTGTGTGTGTGTGTGTGTGTGTGTGTGTGTGTGTGTGTGTGTGTGTGTGTGTACGCGCGTGCGTGCGTTCTTGCATGCGCTCGTGCGTGTATATGTGTATGTGTTTTGATCATAAATGAGCATACACATATCTGTATATTTGGATTGTCATGTATAATATCCATTTAAGTGTGTGTTCTACAAAAATGAAGTTTATATTTATGTTGTATGAATTTTTGCCTAAACTTGAATAAAAAAAAAATTGACGAAAAAAGAAAACTTCTTCATGTGTTTGTTTTTCAGAAAATTACCAAGGCCTTTGCGTCACCCCTTCCTGCGTGTATCGAGGTACTGTGTATACAGTGCACATGAGTGCGTGCGACCGTGTGTGTGTGTGTGTGTGTGTGTGTGTGTGTGTGTGTGTGTGTGTGTGTGTGTGTGTGTGTGTGTGTGTGTGTGGTGTGTGTGTTGTGTGTGTGTGTGTGAGAGATTTTAATATTTGTTTTTAAAATGTTGAATTAACAAAATTTCTTGGTGGGTACTATCGCACCATCAGATACATTGTGTGCGCGCGCGTTGTCATGCGTGTGTTTGTGTATGTGTGCGTGCCTGCGTGTGCGTGTCTGGTGTGTGTGTGTGTGTGTGTGTGTGTGTGTGTGTGTGTGTGTGTGGTGTGTGTGTGTGGTGTGTGTTGTATGTGTTGCATGTATGTGGATGTATGTATGTATGTATGTATTGTATTGTATACATACATATACACATACCTGCCTACAAGCATACCTACCTACATACATACATACCCACCTACCTCCCTCGTTACCTACCTACGTACCTACGTACGTGAATACATGCATACATACATACATACATACATACATACATACATACATACACACACACACAACATACATACATACATACATACATATATACATACATATCTTCCCACCTGTACACATACCTACCTACCTACCAACATACACACATCCTAACACCCTACATACATACATACTTACTTAACCACACACACACACACACACACACACACACACACACACACACACACACACACACACACACACACACACACTCATACATATATATACACATACCTGCCTACACGTATACCTACCTACCTACATACATACCCACCTACCTACATGCATGTCTACCTACCTACCTCGTTACCTACGTACGTACCTACGTATCTATGTATCTGCCTACATACATACATACATACATAATACATCCATATATACATACATACGTACGTACCTACCTACCAGAGTTTCTAGCCACCCTCCTCACCATCCTCCTGAGAGGACTGGTGGGGTTGCTGGTTTAGTCGCCAGCAATTCGACCCTGTGACAGGTAGTACTGGGTTCCAGGTTACCAGTAGCGGATACATCTATCCGACCTGACCTGGTGGAAATGAATTAGATCCATCAAAGGGCGCCAGTTCTGGAGAGCTACCCGCGGCCATCTAGCTAAGGGAGTAAACCCTGACAGTAAATCCGGTGTGGGGCCCCTAAGGCGGTTGGATGGCAAACTTTGTCACTTTCCGGCAGCTCCTGCGGCCGCGTTGGCACCAAAACGTAACAGCCCTGCTGTTCCTTTGGATCTGTCAGCGAGGTGGAGAGAGGGGACAAGTTGCATGGGCAACAGCCTGTCTTCCATATTACACTGCCCAGGCTTACATCCGTCCATTCATCAACAAACACTCTGCACCTACGACCTGGAGAGGACACTCCAGCCTCGCTACTAACAATAGTGTCGGCACAATACGGGCAGGAACAGATACCGGTGATAAGTCATTGCTCAACTGGCGTAGAGCTGACGCCAGGGGTTGCTTTTGACGGTGGGAGAGACCTTCGTGTCTTACTGGACAGCTACCGCCCGCCTAAGCTGGGCAGCCCCCAGCCAGTTAGGTGCTGTCCCGCCACGACCTGCCTTCTTCATTGGGTGCATGAAGATTAGGAGAAAATCTGACAAGCAGGTCGTTAATTACCGCACCAAACAAAAAGAAAAATTCAAATTCAAGAAACGGATCAGGAAAAGGATCAGCAGTGAAACTGGGCTGTTGGAATGTCCGAACAATGATGCCTGGGCTCTCCCAAGATCTGCAAGACATCAGCGACGCCAGAAAAACCGCCGTCATAAACAGCGAACTAAAGAGGCTCAATGTGGACATTGCCACTCTGCAGGAAACACGGCTGGCTGACCAGGAACACTAAAGGAAAGGGACTACACCTTCTTCTGGCAAGGAAAGAGTTCTGATGCCCCAAGAGAGCACGGAGTAGGCTTTGCAGTAAGGAACAGCCTGCTGAACATGATTGAACCAGGCAGCGGCGGTTCAGAACGACTCTTGACTCTCCGCCTCAACACCACCGAAGGCTATGTCACTCTCATCAGCGTTTATGCCCCAACTCTGTCCGCCTCTCCAGACACCAAGGATGAGTTCTACGAAAATCTTGCATCAACCATAAGGAACATCCCCAGAACAGAACAACTTGTTCTCCTGGGCGACTTCAACGCCAGAGTGGGTGCAGACAATGACTCATGGCCCCTCTGCCTCGGTTCCTTTGGAGTGGGGAAAATGAATGAGAATGGACAGCGACTGCTTGAGTTTTGCGCCTGCCATGAACTGTGCATCGCCAACTCCTTCTTCAAGACGAAGCCTCAGCACAAAGTCTCCTGGAGGCATCCCCGCTCAAAACATTGGCACCAACTGGATTTGATCCTAGTAAGACGTGCCGCTATCAAAAACGTTCTCCACACTCGCTCTTATCACAGCGCAGACTGCGACACAGACCACTCTCTGGTATGTTGCAAGATCAGGCTACAACCAAAGAAGTTCCACTGCTCAAAGAAACAAGGGAACCCTCGCATTGACGTCAGCAAGATGTCTCAGCCAGATCTTGTAGAACAGTTCGCAGAGGCCTTTCAGAGAGAATACGATGCATTGCAGCCCAGAGACTCTGCCACTGAGAGATGGGAAACGCTACGAGACACCATGCACCGCATTGCTATGGCCACCTTTGGGAAGAAAACTGCGAAGTCCCACGACTGGTTTGAGGCCAAATCATCAGAGATGACTCCCACTGTTGAGGCTAAGCGTGCCGCACTCACCAAGTATAAGCGGTCACCCAGTGAGAAGAACCTGCAAATCCTCAGGGCTGCCAGAAGTAAGGTTCAGCTTAACGCCAGGCGCTGCGCAAACGAGTACTGGACAGAGCTCAGCGAAGAGATACAGAGTGCTGCTGAAAGAGGCAACATCCGAGGAATGTATGATGGCATCAAGAAGGCACTGGGACCAACACAGAGCAAGATCGCCCCCCTCAAATCCTCCACTGGGGAAGTAATCAGCAATCCTAGCCAACAGATGGAAAGATGGGCGGAACACTACTCCGACCTCTACTCCACACAGAACATGGTGTCCCCCTTAGCCCTCGATGCCATCAAGTGCATGCCGGTAATGGAAGAACTTGATGCAGAGCCAACTGCGGACGAACTCAGCAAGGCCATTGATAGCCTGGCATCAGGGAAGGCACCTGGCAACGACGGAATTCCCCCAGACCTCATCAAGCACTGCAAGACTTCTCTTCTGCACCCTTTGCACGCAGTTCTCTGTCAGTGTTGGAATTAGGGAGCTGTACCACAGGACATGAGGGACGTCAAGATCGTCACCCTGTACAAAAACAAGGGCGAAAGGAGCGACTGCAACAACTACAGAGGTATCTCGCTCCTCAGCATTGTTGGCAAAGTCTATGCTCGGGTCTCCTAATCCGCCTGCAGAAACTGGCTGAACGCGTCTACCCGGAATCACAGTGTGGTTTTCGAGCAGAGAGATCCACGGTAGACATGGTCTTCTCCCTTCGCCAAATCCAGGAGAAGTGCAGAGAGCAGCGGATGCCCCTGTATGTGGCATTCATTGACCTCACCAAGGCCTTTGACCTAGTCAGCAGAGATGGCCTTTTCAGGGCTCTCCGAAAAATCGGCTGCCCCCCCAAACTGCACAGCTTAATTGAGTCCTTCCACTCAAACATGAAAGGGATGGTGCAGTTCAACGGAAACCTCTCCAAGCCCTTCGACGTACGCAGCGGTGTGAAACAAGGCTGCGTCCTGGCCCCAACCCTCTTTGGAATCTTCTTCGCTCTCCTCCTGAGGCATGCGTTCAGCACAGCGCAAGAAGGGATCCACCTGCGGACCAGATCAGATGGCAGGCTCTTCAACCTCGCCCGCCTCAGAGCAAGGACAAAGGTCCGTGAAGCCCTCATCAGAGACATGCTATTTGCCGACGATGCCGCAGTTGTGACCCATACTCAGCGGGACTTGCAGTCATTAATGGACCGCTTCTCCCAGGCCTGCAAAGATTTTGGTCTGACCATCAGTCTTAAGAAGACAAACGTCCTGGGCCAAGACACGACATCTCCACCAGCCATCACCATTGATGACTACGAGCTTGAAGCCATCCATCAATTCACATACCTTGGGTCCATCATCACCGATAACCTCTCCCTTGACACAGAGGTCGACAAGAGGATCGGGAAGGCAGCCACAACACTAGCCCGCCTCACACAAAGGGTGTGGACAAATCCCAAGCTGACCACAAAGACAAAGATGGCTGTATACAACGCCTGTGTCCTCAGCACCTTGCCGTATGGCAGCGAGGCGTGGACCACGCATGCTCATCAGGAGAAAAGGCTCAATACCTTCCACCTGAGAAGCCTACGGCGCATACTTGGCATTTCCTAGCAAGACAAGGTGACCAACACCGAAGTCCTAACCTGCGCTGGCCTCCCAACCATGCATACCATGCTGAGACAGCGTCGGCTGCGCTGGTTGGGTCACGTTCGCCGCATGGAAGATGGTCGCATCCCAAAAGACATCCTTTATGGTGAGCTTGCCACAGGGCAGAGAAACATTGGCCGCCCACAGCTGAGATACAAAGACGTTTGCAAGCGTAACATGAAGGCGCTTGAGGACCTCGCAGACGACCGCAACAGCTGGAGAACTACTCTCAAGAAACAGCTGCGGATTGGTGAGGACAAACTGTCAGCTGCTGCAGCAGAAAAGCGAGTTCGCAGAAAAGGGATGACAGCCAACAGACCAGCATCAGCATACACATGCGACCGCTGCGACAGAGACTGCCTCTCTCGCATTGGTCTGTACCGTTAAAAGGGGACGCTGCTTGGACCAAGCAGACAGCCCATCTGGACATTAGAACGGATGTACTTTGTCCATGGTCAGTCATGACCGAAGGAGGCCTACTATGTACTACTACTATACGTACCTACGTACGTACCACATATATGCATACGTACGTACATGCAGACATACATACATACATACAGACAGACAGACAATGGGACATGCCTACGTGTATACATGCCTACATGCATACTTGCGTGCATACATACATACACACATGCATATATACATGCATACATGCATGCATGCATGCGTACACACACACGCGCGCACACGCACACACACTCATGTACACACGCATGCACGTACACACACATGCACGCACACACACGCACGCACACACACATACGCACACACGAACGCTCACGTGCGCACACACGGGCATGCACACACCACACACACACACACACACACACACACACACACACACACACACACACACACACACACACCACACACACAATTCTTTATGATCCATATGAAACAGTCTCCCTAATTCTCGTTTTCGTTTTGAGTCGAGGAATCTTGTAAAATGAATGTATCAGAATGTATACTAGCTTTGTATGCATTATGCAGTCTAACATTCCATGTGTATGTTGAACAGCTGGAGAGCTACTGCAGGCGATGGATAAAACAGTGGACCCATGTGACGATTTCTACCAGTACTCTTGTGGCAACTGGGTCCAAACACACAGCATCCCAGAGAGTGAATCTTCATACTCTCGATTCGGTCAGCTCAGAGACATAGTCAGGCTGGAGCTGAAAGGTAGGGTGCTACACCCGTTTTCAAATGATCTTATGATTAATCTATGTAAATGTTGCAGTAGAAAATACAAGATTACACACGTACACATTGACACTAAATGGCAGAATAAGGCACATCTGTGTCACAGAACTGAAATTTTAAATGAAAATATCATAACGTCCATTTTCTTGACACACAGACGATGAATAGAAAACATAGAACACACGCAAGATAAGCCTCAGTCCTACATACAAAAGACCTAGTGAAGGACATGTGAAGCTCTCTCTGTCTCTCTGTCTCTGTCTCTGTCTTTGTCTGTCTGTCTGTCTGTCTGTCTGTCTGTCTGTCTCTCTCTCTCTCTCTCTCTCTCTCTCTCTCTCTCTCTCTCCTCACACTACACACACACACACACACACACACACACACACACACACACACACACACACACACATGTGCAGGACAGGCACACAATGTACTCCATGGCTTGAATGCTTCTAGTGGTGCATTTACTGGTTGTTTGATTGCCTCAATGACTGGGAATGGACTGTCTGGCTGGGAAGTTTTATGGGTCGGTGACTGAAAAGCTTACCTTCCGTGCATGTGATCCTCTGTCTCTGTCTCTCTGTCTCTGTCTCTGTCTGTCTGTCTGTCTGCCTCTCTCTCTCTCTCTGTCTCTGTTTGTGTCTTTGTTTTGCTTATTTTCATAATGGCTTAGCATTTGGTATATCATTTTTTCTAGGTCTTTTGGAAAGGCCTTACGACAGTGCTAAAGAGAGCGCATCCATCAGGAAAGCCAAGAATTTGTATCAGTCCTGTGTGAACGAAGGTAAATAGAAAGGCTTCGTGTACATAGATCATCATCATCATCAAGTGCCTTGCCACATGGCGTTGGTGATCATGGCCTTCCATCTGTTTCTATCCCATGTTGCCGCAAGCACATCTTCCACCCGCTTTGTCTTCAGCCACTCTGCAAGTCTGTGTCCAATATTTTTTCCCTGGGTCTACCTGGTGTTCTCTTTCCCTCCAGCTTTCCTGTTGTGACCAGGTGCTCCAACTCCCCTTTCCTCATAAAATGGCCTATAAATGTTGCCTGTCTTTTCCTAATCTTCCTTATGAATGATCTTCTTGTGTTTGCCTCCATCAAGACAGTCTCATTTGTTTTCTTTGCTGTCCATGGAACTCTCAACATTCTTCTTAGAAACCACATCTCAGCTGCCTCAATCTTGTTCAGGCTTTGCTTGTTGACTGTCCACACCTCACAACCGTATAGCATTATCGGTTCTATATAACATTCAAGAACTCTCCTGATGTTAATTGATAGGCAGTTGTTGGTAAGAATGTTTTTCATCTTCTCGAATGCTGTAACATAGATAGGAGGAAATAATAAAACAAAATATACTGGCCACAAGTTATGTAAATGTTTAAGCCCGTGAAATCAAGGTGGAAAATAACAATAAGCCAAATTTGAGTGGCAGTGGACTGGGACAGGACATAGAGTTAACCGTTAATTAGAGACTTTATAATGGTGGGCATGAATCACTTATTTATTTAAGTAGAATCTATCTCACATTGACATATCTTTGGTTCATGTTGGATTGAAAAAAATGGAGCGTCATCTATGAAATCAGTTGATGAAAACAAAACAAATGTAAAAAAAAATAATAGCAAACTAAACCAGAAGTTCTTAAAATCACAGATTGTCCCATTTAAAGTTTGGGGAAGGGGGGTGTTTAGCAGCGTAAGTCATGTGAGTTTCTTGTTTAGAGAATATTTTCAACAGCACATAACATAACATATCTTACATGTGCTTTAGCTCACCTGATGCAGTAAACCATACTAACTGCAAAATACTCGACTGAGTGTCCGAGAAAATGGGGAAAAGAGGTCCACTGCCAGATTCCACTGTCACGGCCATCCCTTTCCGGATACCCAGTTCTGGCCTGAATGACCATGGTCCTCTTTTCGAATCATCCAGACCGTACTTTCTGTGCTCTGCAAAGTCTTTGTGTGCGTGGTTGTATTCCCCAGTTCACAGTCTCTCTAACTTTCTTTGTGTGTTCTCTATTTTGATCAAAACTGTTTGTCACTCATTCTTAACCTGCACTGTGCTCCCCCTCTGTTTTTTTTTAAAAATAGATCTTCCCTTTTCGGGTCTTTTCACCCCTTTTGGACACTTCTATTGTTCTATTGTTATTATTGGCCTGTCGTCAACTTCGGCTGATGGACAGTAATCCTTGATTGTTCAGTTCTTGGAGTTTCATCACTTTTCCTACCTAGCTCAGTTAGAAACTTTCTAGTGCCTTGTCCCCTGGCAGGAAAGCTCATTTTTTAACGTTATACTTCTTCTTCAGAACAACCTGCATGCCATGTACCCTCCAAAATGTTTCAATGAAGACAAAAACAACAGCCCAGTCCGTTCAAGATTCTTCCATTATTCCCTTCGACCTAGTTTCGCTGGAGCGCCCTAATTTCTCAGTCCTCAGTGTTTCACTTTAGAAACGCCATTCTCCACTTTACCACTATTTGGTTTGTGCCTGTTCTGGGCTTTACTCAAAGGAGTATACGCCGTTGTGTGACGTGGCACCCGTGTTTTCTTTAGTGCGCTATCACTGTGCTTTTGCTACCCTCTGAGGAGTTTATGTCGTGGTGTGTGCCCTCTTCTTTGAATTACTACTCCAGGCTCTTGGGGTACTCTTTCTTTGTGGTTCTTTTCACTAGTGCTTTGTGGATTAACTCACCTGTGTCGGAGCCATACGCCTTGTTGTCTGGCCCCGTGGCTCTCTTTTATATTAAGTCCTTGTCTGAAGCATGTCTCCCCTGCTCTTCTGGTAAGTAACACTTTTTTCTTGCACGTTTTCCCGGGCCATGGAATACTTTGAGCGTCCACTACAAGCAATTGTCAAGAGAGCCAGCCATCACAGAGATCATGTGTCAAGGTGGGGAGAAGCATTCAGTGTCCATCACCTAACCCAAACGACCCACATTAGTCCATGCTGACCATCTTACCTTCTCAAGCCTTTCTGACCACCAACCCACAGCAGGATGATCTACTCTCAGTGCTTCCTCTGGAAGGGAATGCCGGATTATATCCTTCCCACCCCTTCCAGAGCCTGCTTGTGACACAATATGCCATAGCACCTAGTTTTTGTCCATGCAAGAAGAAGAGCTAGAGGCACCAACGAGTCTCGCTCACTCCTCTCCTTGCACTGGTTGCCAGTGAGAGTCCTTCTCACCCATACAGGAGTTAATTGAAAGGAAACCTCTCCCTTCCATTCAGGATGTTAGTTGAAGGGAAACTTTCTCTCTTCCATTCAGGACGCCAAGCTTAGACCTCCCAGAGAGAAAGGTTGGCTCCACAAAGGGTGGACCCAAGATCATCACCTTCACACAGGCCCACGGAATACAGGCCATACCAACACTGGCCAACTAAATGGCTCTCACGTACCAGACCCCCCCCCCCCTCCATCCTGGGAGTCCCACGGATCATTTTCCTGGACGTTGTCGGGGCCACAAGTATCTTTCCCTTGGCCTGCCTACCACCACATGCCACCTCATCAACCCAACCGTTATTGGGCCCTGTTCAACTCCCCTTGACATATGGACCTGGTTCTCCTTCCCGGGAGCCCTCCACCCACACAACTTCGAACACACTGCAGAAGCCAATGTCCAGTCATTCTCGCAAATGGCTCAGTTTACCACCACTGAGCCCAGAGACACATCAACCTGGTTCCACAGACACCTTTACCCAACAAAGCCTGCAGTCGATCTCACCGCCCTTAGTGCACGGGAACACTTCCCTCTATCCCCTAATGTCAAAGACATATCGGATGTTGAGGATGAACCAGGTGAGAATCACATATATCTGCCACTGGCAACTCTGAACCCCTAGAACCTCAGAAATAGACAACCTCCCTTTCGACCATTGAGGAAGCCAGCATGGCTCTCTGGTCAGTCTTACCAGTCCACATGATTGCTGATTCTTCCTCTTCCTACAACTCTGCCCATTAGCATGAAACCCCCAGATGGACAGTCGCTGACTCCACCATGGTCGCCAATGAGCTCAGAGAGCTCGTCGGCCAGATGCAGGACAAACCCCATGGAATCTTCGCCTACCTAAAACCTTTGCTGGAGGATTGTGCTCTCACCAGTGCCTGGATGTCAGTATTCATCCCGATCCCTAGTTCACATGCCTGCTGCAGGATGCGCCTCCTGGTGCATCCAACTGTCATTCTGGACGCTGCACTTCATGTCAACGATCTGGACTCAAGACTTCTGCGCCCAAACAACCTGCCTTGCCACTCCAAGGCCTCTCTCCATTCCCCCTAAATTAGCCTCTAAAAACGAAAAGACCTAATGGAGGGGAATTGAGATCTACTCAACCCTCGAAACGTCAGCTACTAAAACTGCAAACCATGCAAAGGGCCCATGAACGGATCATGATGGATCAAGAGCGTGACCACGATGTCTGGACCCTTCAGAACCACGCTACCAGGAGAGATCTGTCCAGGCCCAGGCACCTACCCTTCAGGGCTCCTCCATCCTCTCAGCCCAGTATCAGCAGCTTCTCTAGAGATCTGCCCTGCCTTGGGCCACTACGTATCAACAGACCAGAAGCGAGGCTTTGCCAGGTCCATAAAGTCTTGCCAGGGCCAACAATGACTATGAAAGTCACATCCTTCACCAATAGCCTGCTCCCTTTCCTGAAAATCCTGGAATAGGAAAACATGAGAGCCTCCCTTTGGATGTTGGACATCCTATTACCTTCCAGATACCTTGGGCACAAGAGAAAGCTTCGCTCTCGACTTGCCCCCTGTAGTCCTGGCTCCCTCGATCAACAGATCAGCTCATGGCTTTATGGGTGGAGATCACCTCAATGCTAGCAAAAGTCGCCAAAGAATCCACACAGTCCTGGCCTATCCAGGGTGCTACATCGGGATCTTCCTCGTCCCCAAGTCCACCAGGGATTGCGTCCCGTCATTGGTGTATTGCCTCTTAACAAAGTCGTCAAATTTTGCAACGTCACCGAAGGGGAGATGGAGTATTAGACAATGCATACACATGCAAATGGAAGAGTAAACGATGGCGACTGGTCTTATGTTTCGATGTTTTGGATCTTGCAACCATTGTAGCCAGAGTAATCTGGTCCAAGAAGTTTTTCACAGAAAACCTTCCGAAAAAAGACAGCAGAGGGGCCTCTGTACATAAGATAGCAAGTTGGCTGAAGGTTGAACAAATCAAAGGAGGTTGATTTTGACCAGCCTTTCTATCCTCCTGAGGAAAGGCATCCAAACATGCGTGGAGACCTTTACTTGTGTGCCACCGTCAGTTACATCACAGATGAAAAAAAGCAACAATGCACATCCAGGAAGGCCAAAACAAATGCAGGAAACGTAAATAAGGTTGCTGTAGCAACTGTGACTGGCGTGATGACAAGAAAACTTCATCACCTTTCTTTAATTGGCATGCATGGCTTTGGAGCAGCACACCTTGAAGGTCTGTAAGCAGTGTGCAGTTAACATCAAAAATCCTCATTGGCACCCGTCAGAAACTTTCCCAGCTGCCTCCTCTTTCTCTCCCATTATGTAACACATCAGTCCCAATTTCTGATTCAGCTAAAAACCTTGGTGTCTGCATTGACTCTACCCTGTCCATGAACAACTTTGTTTCTCAAACTGCCAGATCTTGCTACCATCATCTCCATCGTATAAGCCTGATCAGGAAGTATCTCTCTGTCGAAACAACTGCAAAACTCGTTCTCTCCTTCATAATGTCTCGCATTGACTATTGCAATTCACTCCTGTCTGGTCTTCCTGCCTCCACCATTCACATCCTACAGCGCATTCAAAACAATGCTGTACGCCTTGTAAACAAAAAGAAAAAAGCTGACCACATATCTCCTCTCCTGGCACAACTTCACTGGCTCCCTGTATCAAAGCGCATACAGTACAAACTAGACACCATGTGCTACAAAAGCCTCAATAACGCAGCCCCCGATTACCTGTCAAGCCTACTTGAGATCTATGTTCCCTCACGTACCCTCCGCTCTGCCTCCGAGCCTCTGACTTTTCGCTTTCCACGCACTAAGCTCAATACCTATGGTCCACGAGCCTTCTCTGTTTCTGGTCCACTCTCCTGGAACAAACTTCCTCTCTCAGTCCGTCAGCAACCTACTTTTGTCTCCTTCAAGTCCGCTCTCAAAACTCACCTTTTCTCCTCTGCATAAAATCCTAACCTCACTCAACCCCCCTCTGCAACCTGTCTCCGCTCGGAGGGGAATCACTTTGTTTTAATATATAATTGTACGATATGATGTGCTCTCTGTGGTTTTCCATTGGTTTTATTCTTGCTTTTATTGCTTTTATTCTTTTCTCCCATTTGTGGCCATGCATGTGTGTGTGTGTGTGTGTGTGTGTGTGTGTGTGTGTGTGTGTGTGTGTGTGTGTGTGTGTGTTGCGTGCGTGCGTGCGTGCGTGCGTGCGTGCGTGCGTGCGTGCGTGTGTGCGTGTGTGTCTTTTCGGCGCTTGGATTTGATTTTGTCGAGATTTGCGCTATATAAATATGTAATTATTTGTATGCATGTGCGTACGTATGTATGTATGTATGTATGTATGTATACGCTTAGATTTATGTATGTATGTATGTATGCATGTATACGCTCAGCTTAGATTTATGTATGTAAGTATGTAGCATGTATGTATGCATGTATACGCTCATATGTATGTAGGTATGTATGCATGTATACGCTCAGCGCTTAGATTTGATTTTATCAAGGTTTTGCGCTATATAAATAAAATATTATATATATTATATAAATCATGAATTTAGTCAAACTTTGATGACACGTGTTCAGAGTAGAATTGAGGGGAGGAGAGGGCGACAGACAGAGGCGGATAGAGAAGAGTTAGGCCACACAAAAGGAATACAGAGAGAGAAGAGAGAGAGAGAGAGGAGAGTGAGAGAGAGAGAGGGAGAGCTGTGAGCATGAGAAATGATAATAATGAAAAAAAAATTGAGAACTTTCATTTTCAGGATAGTAACTGATCTTAGTAATGTTTCTCGTTTAGTTGGCTGTTCTTAGACCAAACCATATATTTTTGGAGATTTTAACAGTTGATCTTTCCACATGTTATTCCTGTTTTGTCAGTCTAGCGTGTGTGTGCATGCTGTCTCTTACAAAGACACGCCCGCACCACATGTTCACATCTATAGGCCTGCACGCATGATAAGAAACTCAAGCGAAAACAATGATCCGAAGTTTTTTTCTATATTTCTATATCTAATAGACCAAACGCTTTCTCTAAACAAACGCAATTCCGAGAATACGAATAAAAAATGTGAAGTGTGCTATCATTGATGACTTACAAAAGAGAATGAGAATGTGATTACAAAAAAGAAAAAAAGCATGGGTTTATGGACATCCATGACATAGGATAGGGTAAAACCATGATGACGCCTATACAAAAAATGATAGGTGTATTGACACACACGATGTATGAACAAAGTAAGTTGATGCGATTCGTTGCGATATAAAAAGTATAGGCGTGTTTACACCCACTATATTCGGATAGGGATAGTTATAGGTGGTGTGCGGACACCCACAATGTTCTTAACAAATGTTCATAGGCGACGTACGGTGAAGGTGAAATGTGCATCCACCCTTGTTCCTCAATTATCCAATGAAGTCTCGGAAGTCTGTTTGGTTTAGAACAACATTGTAGCTCCGCCTGGAACATTTTAATACTACGCGTATCGCACTATAGTATGTATGTGCCACTGGTATTTTGTAAAATCGCTAGCACAAGCATTTCATAGTATAAACGGAATATAATTCTGGTGAACAAGTTTACTTGTGTTGATCTTATTCATCTTTTGATGATATTTTTAACATAATGAATAAGTGATGATGATCATGATAATCATGATCATGATTGATGATGATAGCAGTGATAAGATCTGGATGATTTCAGTGTTATGAAGAAGATGGTGATGATGATCGGTAAGTTGATGATGTTAACGATAATCATAATGGGTGGTGATCTTAGAACAGTGATCGGTAAGTGAATGATGATGTTAATGATCATGATAATGGTTGGTGATCTCAGAACAGCTGGACAGATTAGGAGAAGCGCCACTCAAGGCACTAGTTCAGCAGCTAGGCACGTGGCCACTGACGTCACCAGGGTCTTTTAACTCCTCCATGGACCTGGAATCCGTTCTGGTCACGCTGGGCCTTGTGCAGCTGTCCCCTCTCTTAGATGTGACCATCTACCTGGACGAAAAGAACTCCTCACAGTACATCACATGGGTGAGTTTTATGTTTCTGTCGTTTCTTTTTCACCCTTGAGAGAAGTTTTTTTGTTGTTGTTTATTACAAGTTCCACATATCAAACCACTGCATCAAAATAGAAACTGGCGACAATGTACTAAGATTCACAACGAAATATTAGACGTAATTTTAAAGTTGAAGAATCAAAATGCAGTATCTCATCGTACATGACAGAAATCTACACTGGTGCGGTCTACAAAATGAAGCAGAAAACTGTTTTTCAAACGGTTTATTTTTCTGTATTATGGTGCATATTGGCAACTCTTGTGCCAATATATACCCAGAGAACATACAAACAGACAAAAAGAATTAGTAAGAAGCACCAGATTAGTAGTAATAAAAATACGGCCAATAACTAAAAAATTCACGTTGAACATATAGCAAGAAAACATGTTTATATTTTTTCAAACTTCAAAATTACTTTTCTTTTGCATCACGTTCAGGCGAACATCTTGACTGAATGAATATGAGTTTGTCTGAGAAGTAGAGCTACAAAGGTCTAACAGATTTGTGTATGGGAATATTTACTTTTGAAAACAAAGGTGGTTCATTTGAGATTTATTTCTCAGTTTCACATAACTTGATAATAATAACAATATAATAATAATTATGTTTGTGTAGTGCAAACAGTCCATGTCAAAGAATGCTAGTTGCATTTCATAGTAAAAAATTGGGGAATGGGGTACAGGTCCATACATTAATGCAGTGTAAATATGATCGTTTCATCAACATATTATACAATGACATAAAATCAGAAATATGTAATAGTGCTGCTAGTCTACCAAAAATACAAGAAAGAAAAAGATATAATTCATTTGATAAATACAAGTATTTCATACACATACATGAAAACACACACACACACACACACACACACACACACACACACACACACACACACACACACACATACATACACACACACACACACACACACACACACACACACACACACACACACATGGGGCCCACATGGTTGCCTTGGTGACAGGTGGAGATTTCATTGATGCTATCTTGGTGGTCAAGGGAGACTAATTTCTGTTTTGGGAAATATATCTCGGTAGGGCTTGTTTCCCTTGCTGCTTCTTTTCTCGTGTGTGTCTGTAGGTCTGTGTTCCAAGGGGCGAGTCAATCTCTGTTTCTGTTGAACCTGTGAATCACGCTTTTCAGGCGGATTCAGTGGATTGTGGGGCAACCTGAGTTCAGGTCTGATTTTGAGTTTTCGTTATACTAACTTGGAAATTTCTAGTCAGTTGGTCGAATATCTGTGTTGCTGGAAGGGTGTTAGTCCCTTTTCCTCCGAGATAATCTTGTTACTCGGTAACAGATTATAAGTGAACTTAAGATGTAGTTCTGGTTCACTTTCGAGATTATTCTATATTTTCTATGTTCACCCCGTAGACCAGTTGAGTGAGCTTGGCAAGGGTGATGTGGCGTCTGTACCCGTTTGTGCTGTTCTGTGCTGTTCAAATCTCTATGTCGTCTTGAGGAGCAGACAAAAATTCTGGTGGAGACCAGTGCAGTTCTGCGACTCTGATGAAGAGGCGACCCGCCTTTTCTGGGACCAATCCCGGGTTACCAGTCCTGAATCGTCTTCTTTGCATGCTGTTATTCCAGCAGTCTGATTTGAAAACCTTTGCCATGCAACCTCTACAGCACAGAATACACTCTCGACTACCTTTCATCAGATCTCCAGGGGAAGCACTGGCGACTCAGGGTGACTGCAGTTGGCTTCGGCGCGTGTGAGGAGAGAAGTCCTTTGGTCCCTCTTCGAGCTCCATGAGAAGTCACCAATTACACGGGTGGAATCAGGGATTTTCGTCCTTGTGCGTCTTGCTGCGTTGCTGCAGTTCCTGGCCGTCGGCGTTCGGTCAAATATTGGCCTAGGAGGGTATGGTGGCGACTGTGGACCTAATGTGTGTGTGCGTTGTTATGGGTATTGGAATTGTTACCTTCGTGTACTTCATAAGCTTTTGTCAGGGCTAAGTTTAATATTTACCTTGCCTTTTGCAACGTGATGGTTACTTATACCTGACTTCAAGTTCATTTCGGTTGACAGTTCAACACATTTTCACGGGTTTATGGGTTTTTTTTAAAATAATTTGATAGTGCACTTATCTCTTTGAGATGCCCCGTGTTTAATTTTGTGTGTATTTCTTGAGATACCCCATGGATGACATTTTGTGCAACGTATCTGTTTGAGATGCACCGTGGATGATTTAGTGTACCTTTTGAGATGCACCGGGGATGATTTAGTGTACCTTCTGAGATGCACCGTGACTGATTTTGTGTACCTTTTGAGATGCACCGTGGATGATTTTGTGTACCTTTTGAGATGCACCGTGGATGACTTGGGTATCTGTTTGAGATGATTTTTTTGTGTATGTGTCCAGTGAATAATTTTGTTTAAGATATATGTTAATGTAATTTGTGAACTCCTGTGTTGTTGAATGACAGTATTAAATATGGGGGAATGAAAAAATAGTTGTTTGTTGACCATTACTGTGTTGGGGTGATAAGGAACTAGGTCTGTAATTTCTGTCTATCCCTCTTAGCAAGATCAGGTCTTAGCGAGCCTGACAATGGCACTGGGATTGAGTTGTATACAGCTGGGCAAAAACAGAAGAATTTCTGCTCACAAGTATTTCGCGAAAACCGAGTTATGGTAAAGACAGAAGATCCTCGAAACCTGTGTACTTTACTGTTGTTACGGTCTACCATTGTCTCTATGCACGTAAAATGTATTTCAATTGATTTTGATTTTTTTTAATGTTAAGGACCTAGAATGTGGATTTTCCGTAACTTCTTTTATGGAAGGGAAGACTATTAGAATGGCGTGGACATACTTCCTTAAAAGGGTTGCTTGTAAAAATTTGTGCCAAACTCAGAACAGTCTCCCTTCCTTTTTCTTTGACTTTCTGCACACTCAGCCAAGATCATCGCTTTTATCCTTGCACGTGTGACATTGATTAAAATATGACTGTTTCTTGGTTGGCGCAGAGATAGCGCATGTACATATTGGTTTGACGGTACAGGTGCAGACTGCTCTCAAGCAAAATTGTGTGTGCGCAGGCTCCGTCTACCAGTCGTAAATGAGTATCCAACTTTCTTCAGGGTTAAGGAAGGTGAAGCAGTGAGGAAGAGGAGACGGGCTCTGCCTTCATAGTGCAGGTCTCGAGAAACGTTGAGGTCAATACCACCTCACTCCCATGCAACCTCAGAGTTCAGCGAGACAACTTTCCCCTTTGACTAGCAAATATTGTTCATGTAAAATCTTGAATAAATACGCCTGAACGTTTTTTAATAATCAGTTTTGTCGTTGTGTGAATGTGAATCTGAAATGCATAATGTCGTTGTTCTCTTCCCCAGTACTTTTTGTGTTATTTAAAATGTTTAATACTATTGATGATCCGCTTTTACAGTGCGTAATATTTTCATTTTGTTATAATACACTTGTTTAAATGTACGCCTCCATGGACGAGAGTTGGGTGTAAAAAAGAAAGCATTTGTATGATTTTGCCACTACTCTCGTCAATGAAAATGTCTTCTTGTTCTTGTTATTGTTTAAAATGTTTATGCATGTTCTCCTTCAGATCGACCAGTTGTCTCTTGGTATGGGTCGCGATTACATGTTGAAGGGACGTAACTCGTCAGAAGTCCTGGCCTATGAAGAGCTGAAACGTCAGCAGGCAGTGCACGTACTGGGTGTTGCTCCTTCTTCTGTCTTGACCCAAGCCATTAGTGATGTGATGGAATTTGAAATCAAACTGGCAGAGGTAAATCTGTCACTTTCTCTGTTCACAGCTACTCTCCTGATCTGTCCCATCCACCCATCTGACAAAAATTGTTGTTTGTTTATGTAATGTATTTATTTACAATATTTAGTTTTGGTATCCAATCTTCAGGGTTGATTCAGTGGTATTGGTCCAACGTCATTCATGCTGGTTCTTCAACAAAATCATCATCATCATCATCATCATCATTATCATCATCATTTGGTGCCTTGCCGCATGGCGTTGGCGATTATGGACTTCCATCTGTCTCTATCTCTTGTTGCCTCAAGCATCTCTTCCACCCTCCTTGTCCCCAGCCACTCTGCAAGTCCGTCAAACATCCTCTCCCTGGGTCTACCCGGTGCTCTCTTTCACTCCAGCCTTAAGGTTGTTACCAGTGTTCCAATTCCTCTTTCCTCATAAAATGGCCTAAAAATGTTGCCTGTCTTTTCCTTATCTTCCTTATGAATGATTGACCTATCTATGATAGTTCTTATGATGTATTTGGCATTAATAGTTCCTTTCCCTTTCACAAATTCACACTATTCATCTGCTATTTCTCTTTTGATTCTATTCCTTGTCCTCATCATGATTATTCTTAATAGGATCTTGGTTACATGACTCATCAAACTGATTGTACGATGGAGTTCGCATTCTATAGCCCCTGTCTTCTTTGGAAGTGCAATGAAAATTGATTTTGACATATCTTTGGGGATTTTTCCTGTGTCGTAAATTTCATTTAAGAGGACTGTTATTTTTTTTCTATACCGAATTCCTCCAGGGCTTCAATCATCTCTGTAGTAATGTTGTCTGGTCCTGGGGCTTTTCCTGGTTTCATCTTTTTCAATGCTGCTCCAACTTCATCTTTCATTATGGGTGGTCCTTCAAAGTTCTTTCTTATAATGTGTTCTACATTTCTGTCATCTTCGAAAAGGTCTTTAATGTACTCTCCCCATCTGTCTAATATTTTGTCTTTTTCTATGAGAAGCGTACCATCTTTCGATTTTAATAAAACCAGTTGATGTGCATGTATTTTTCCTGTGGACAATTTCTTCAATTCGTCTGTACATACCCTGAGGATCCGTTTTGTGTCGATCTTCTATTTCTTTGCATTTTGTTTTCAACCAAGGTTCCTTAGCTTCATTGCACCTATTCCTGATTTCTTTGTTTATCTTCCTGTATTTCTCCTCGTTTCTCTTTGCCTTCCTCCGTTCCTCCATCAAGCCTAAAATTTCTTTTGTCATCTAGTTCTTTTTTGCTCTTCTATTTACTACAGGGATTTCTTCACAAGCTTCATTTATCGAATTTCTCAACTTTGTCCATTGTTCTTCACTGTCACCAACGTCTTCCAGAGCACTGAATGTACATTTAATTTTTGACGTATCACTTCATCTGTCTTTAAGAGTCCAAGATTTAGTTTGATGTTGCTTTTGGTCTGTTTCCTTTTCCGTAATTTCAGCCTAAATCTTCCCACTACAGGATTGTGGTCACTGTTGCAGTCTGCGCCTGGTAGTGTTTTTGCTGACAGTAAAAATTTCTAAATTTGATTTTTATTATCTGCTGGACTCATCCAAGTCCATTTTCTTCTATTAGGCTGCTCAAACCAGGTGTTTCCTACTATGAACTCATTCATCTGTGCCCATTCTACAAATTTCCCTCCCTTTCATTTTATGTACCAAGGCCATGAAGTCTAACTATATCATCTACCCTATCCTTTCCCAATTTAGCATTAAAATCTCCCATTATTACTGTAACTTCTTGTGATTTACATTGGGCCTTGGCCATCTCTAATACTCCATAGAAGTTGTCGATGTATTCCTGAGTATTTGTGGATGTTGGTGCATACACCTGAATGATGTTGATATCAAATGGTCTGCCTCCCAATTTGACCGGCAAAACTCTGTTGGACACAGCCCAGTATCCCATAACTGCTTTTGATTTGTCCCTCTCCATTACAATGCATACTCCTCTTTCATGTGAGTTTCCACCAGAGTATATCACTGTGTATTCTCCTAATGTTATCATGCCCGCCCCCTTCCATCTCACTTCCCCTAGTCCTAAAATACTAATGTTAAGCCTTTCCATCTTCATTTTGACATTGTCTAATTTGCCTTTTTGGAACAAAGTTCTTATGTTCCATGTTGCCATCCAGTGCCAAAACATCCATGGGAAATAGCAATGTTGAGCCACCACTGGGTCACTTCAGTGGAGTTCAACAGTGCCTGTTCCAGCTTGCTATGTACACTGCTAACTAAGCCCCCTGCAGAAGACAGTAATGTCTCAGTCGTTGAACCAGATCAAGTGACTGTACAACCCCAGGCAAAGAGACCATCACCACTGTCTTTCAACGACTGCTCTGATGAACCACTGACACCAAACTTGAATTCACTCCAGGTATAGAAGCAATGGAGAAACCAAAACTGGTGTCACAGGAGATCAGGACATGACATCCATATGACTTTCTGGTTTTATTCCTATTGGTTAATTTGGGAGCATAGGGCCACAACAGCTGCTGCCTTGGACTCGGCTTTAGGCTGTTCTCTCCAGCCCAGCCAGTTTCCATCCAGTTGCAATCACCTCGTTTTCCATGCATCTTCACGTCGACTTTGGTCTGCCCACTTTACGCTTTCTTTGGAGTTCCATTCTAGTGCTTGTATTATCATTTGTTTGTATGTTGTTGTTTTCTTAGGTTTGCAGGCACACACATACTCGTGCACAGACACACACACACATACACACAACCCATATACATTTAGATAATATATTTCTACACACAAGTCACACATGCTTTAAGTCCAATTTTGTTAAGATATTTAAATCATGTAATCCTGATTGTGACAAGATTTTCGATCCATGAAATAGGCCAGAAATCTTAAATTATGAAACCCATCAGTCGATGTCACACCCTCCTCCCTTTGGATTGTAATGGAATTTCTTTTGTTTCTTTTTTCATTGCTACTACTACTACATGTACTACTACGATTATTATTCATAAAAAGAGAATGATTGCCAGAGATCTACCGCAAAATAATGCAATTGTAGATACTAAGATAGATTAGCATAGCCCTAAAAGAGGAAAGAAAACTTGTTTTCCTTGTTAAGTAAGAACTAACAACAAGAAGGAGACAAAAGACAGACAAAATAGACCTTTTATTTGTAAACGCAGTAAACGCTCTTGTCTAAAATACAAAGCAAAACAAATCTTTGAGGAAGACAACGCAAAAAAGACGAAAAACTGCTGAGTGTTGGTAGCAAATCAGAAGACTGACTAGGTTTCAATCCTGAAGGCCCTCGTAAAGGCCAGCTGTGTCAGTATTTAGGTCCCTCTGTGTACATGTATGTGATTGGGTAAATCATGGGTCGGCCATCCCCGACACAACGCGTCTCCAGGTGGCGGATAGTGCAATGACCCTCAGATATGAGGATCAGCTGCAAATAACCAATAAGCAGTCGCGAACCAAACGGTGACAGTATTCTAGGGGAGGCTGGGGTAAAGGGTGGTACCTATACTTCTATAAAGTTGTCTCGCAACCCAACAATGAATATTGTCAGGCGAGCAGGAGCGCCATAACTCCGACCACGAAGTCTTGGAAGCAAGGGATGGATGAATTAGGAGGCAAAGGCAGAGCACTGTACAACAATCAGTTTTACTTCACGGTCATGGGCAGAGGATTTCAAGGAAACAATGGCCAGGACACCTCACGTTATGTGCACTGCGCTTCAGGAAAGCAATGGCAACCTACCTGAAGTGTTTGTTCCCAAAACTGCATGGAATGACACAGGAAGAGAAAAACAACATAGTTCTATGTCTGTCTTCTGAGACCCCCAGGGAAGTAAAGAACTCGTTGGATACTGAAAAAAGAGGATCCAAGGGTGTGAAAGGCAGCTATGATGACAATACGTACGTATCTAACGGCAACTGTCGGAAGCAAACTTGTTGAGACACTTCAATAAAAATTAAGAAAAAGAAAGGGCTCATCAACATTGGCAATGGAATGTTCAAACCATGCTAGAACTGGGAAAGCTTCATCTTCTCTTACCAAAACTTGAAAAAATAGATATCACAGGACTGTGCTAGACCACGTGGAGTGGTAATGAAAAGTTCACCATTGGCGAACACGCAATCATTTACTGAGGGGAAAAAAGTCTGTATGGGGTCGCCATCATATTGGATAAACAACATACTGCAGCACTGAAAAGCTACAACACAATTACTGGCTGATTGATAACAAACTTAAGACAAAGCCAGTTGCCTTAAACAGCATCCAGGCATATGCCTCTAAACCACTGGCTTGTTTGAAGATTTTGTAATGATCTTCAAATTGCAAAGGACAAAATACCAAAAAGAGAAATTTGCACAGTAATAGGAAAAATGAATACCAGTGGGCGAAAATGAGGACAGTGTGGAACAGGATCTTAGAGGCTGGAAAAACGCTGTGAAAGAGACGGTACGTTGGCATCATTCTGCCGGGTCAATGAATTGAATATCACTAACAGCATTTTGATACAGCATTATCGAAGAGGATATACCTGGAAACTTGAAAAAACAGGCAATCATCATAAGAAAATAAAAATCAGAGATCAGATAGATTACATTATCATAGAAAGGACATGGAGCACTACTGTTCTTACTTCCAAAACAAAACCAGGAGCTGATATTGATCGGGATCACCACCTAGTCGTAGCAAAAACTAGACTCAAAGCAGATAAACAAAATAAAGCCAAGCTGGCCCCCAAGTTTGATCTAGAGAAACTGAAAAATCAAGACATTGTATCTGATTCTGAGATCAAAGTCAGCAATCATTTCAAGGCTTTAATCCAGGACAGGACATTACATGACCAGTATCCAGAAGAAATTTGAGCATACATGAAGACGACCTACGTTGAAGTAGCAGAAGAAAAAATTGGGCAGGAAAAAAAAAGAAAACCAATTAAGCCCTACATCAGTGAGGAAGTTGTGGACCTAGCCAAACAGAAAAGCAATGGCTCGCAAATCTGCAATAAAACTAGAATAAAAAAAACCTCAAAAGAGAAATTAAGACCAAAATTAGAAGAGATAAGAAAAATTGGCTGGAGGAAGAATGTGCAAAAATAAATGAACACAATGAATCCAGAATGTCCAAGGATCTATTCCAACAGATTAGGAAAGTTCAATCCACTAAAGTTCAATCCCGTCTCCTTTCTGAAAAGTCACATAACCTTGCCGATGAATTCTATACTACTCTCCACCATCTTCTGGACACTCATGCTCCAGCCACAACCCGTCTTTTACCTGACCGCCCCCCTACCCCCTGGCTCACTCATGAGATCGCATGTGCAAAACGTGCCCGCCGCAGAGCAGAGCGCCGCTGGCCAAATCCAAACTCACTGTACACAGGCAACTTTTCCAAGCCTCTAAAACAAAAGTATCCACCCTCATTGCATCAGCAAAAACAAGCTATTTCCAAACCAAAATCCTGAATGACTCTTCTTCAAAAGAACTCTTTACAACCATGAATCATCTCCTTGGCACACGAAAAGATTTACCTCTCCCAACAAAACATACAAATGAAGAACTCCCATCTGTATTCTCCAACTATTTCACCACCAAAATACAAACTCTTCGTGACAGGCTTGACAGGACACCCTGTCAACCATGCCCACCTGACCCTTCCTTCTCTGGCACACCTCTTACTACTTTTACCCCAGTCTCACAAGAAGAAATTCTCAACACAATCAGATCCATGTCGTTCAAAACCTGCGAACTGGATCCTCTTCCAGGTTCTCTCTACGCCGACTGTCTCCCTACTCTCCTCCCATTCATCACTGACATCATCAACACTTCTCTTCAAACTGGAATTGTCCCAGATTCTTTCAAGTCTGCTATTGTTCACCCTCTCCTCAAGAAACACAATTTAGACCCAAATGAACTGAAAAATTGCCGGCCTATCTCTAATCTCTCTTTCTTGTCAAAACTCTTGAAAAAGTCGTCCTCAACCAGCTGAACTCTCACCTGTCTGCCAACAATCTCCTCAATCCTTTCCAGTCAGCCTACCGCCAGTGCCATAGCACTGAAACTGCCCTACTACACATTCTCAACAATCTCCTCCTTGCAACTGATACTGGCAAAGTGTCTCTCCTCACACTCCTTGATCTGTCTGCAGCCTTCGATACCATTGACCATGGTATTCTCCTTTCTAGACTTCATCATACTTTTGGCATCTCTGACATTGCTCTCTCCTTTTTCACTTCGTATTTATCAAACAGAAAACAAACTGTTCTCATCAATGGCACTTACTCTCAACCTGCATACCTGACCTGTGGTGTTCCACAAGGATCTGTCCTTGGCCCTGTTCTTTTCACTCTTTACACCTCCCCCCTGTCCACCATCATCAACTCCCACTCTATAAAACACCACTTCTGTGTTGATGATACCCAACTTCAAGACAGTGACTCACCTGATAATATACAGCGCCTGTTGACTCGCACCACTGAGTGTTACTCAGACATTAAAACTGGATGACGTTCAACAAACTTCAGCTTAATGACGACAAGACAGAAGCTATCCTCATTGGCACCCGTCAGAAACTTTCTCAGCTGCCTCCTCTTCTCTCTCCATTATGTAACACATCAGTCCCAATTTCTGATTCAGCTAAAAACCTTGGTGTCTGCATTGACTCTACCCTGTCCATGAACAACTTTGTTTCTCAAACTGCCAGATCTTGCTACTATCATCTCCATCGTATAAGCCTGATCAGGAAGTATCTCTCTGTCGAAACAACTGCAAAACTCGTTCTCTCCTTCATAATGTCTCGCATTGACTATTGCAATTCACTCCTGTCTGGTCTTCCTGCCTCCACCATTCACATCCTACAGCGCATTCAAAACAATGCTGTACGCCTTGTACTCAAAAAGAAAAAAGCTGACCACATATCTCCTCTCCTGGCACAACTTCACTGGCTCCCTGTATCAAAGCGCATACAGTACAAACTAGACACCATGTGCTACAAAAGCCTCAATAACGCAGCCTCCGATTACCTGTCAAGCCTACTTGAGATCTATGTTCCCTCACGTACCCTCCGCTCTGCCTCCGAGCCTCTGACTTTTCGCTTTCCACGCACTAAGCTCAATACCTATGGTCCACGAGCCTTCTCTGTTTCTGGTCCACTCTCCTGGAACAAACTTCCTCTCTCAGTCCGTCAGCAACCTACTTTTGTCTCCTTCAAGTCCGCTCTCAAAACCCACCTTTTCTCCTCCGCATAAAATCCTAACCTCACTCAACCTCCCCCCCCCCCTCTGCAGCCTGTCTCCGCTCGGAGGGGAATCACATGGTTATAATATATAATTGTATATGCTATGCTCTCTATAATTTTCCATTGCTTTTATTCTTGCTTTTATTGCTTTTATTCTTTCTCCCCATTTATAGCCATGCGTGTGTGTGTGTGTGTGTGTGTGTGTGTGTGTGTGTGTGTGTGTGTGTGTGTGGTGTGTGGTGTGTGTGCGTGCGTGCGTGCGTGTGTGTGCGTGCGTGCGTGCGTGTGTGTGCGTGCGTGCGTGCGTGCGTGCTTGCGTGTGTGTCTGCTTCAGCGCTTAGATTTGATTTTATCAAGATTTTGCGCTATATAAATATTGTAATTATTATTATTATATTATTAAATTCCAACCCAGAAATGAGTGCGTCAACAGCAAAGAAGGCAACGTATTGATTGAATCAGAGCATGTTATGAACAGATGGAATGAATATGGAGCATTCTTTTTTAGTAACAATAGCCCCCAAGACACCCTATGCCCTGACCTGACCTGTCCAGGATCAGAGAGAGTGAGACGCACATGCACAAAGGGAAAGAGACAGACAGACACACAAACACACACAGGTTTCATCTGTAGTACATACTTACTTGCTGATTCGTCTTGCTTGCTGATTCGATATTTGAAAAGTGATGATTTTTCCCATTTCTCATCCACTGCTAAAAGAAAAAAAGAAAGAACAAATGGGCAGCTCACTAGATAAATTACCGCATAAATAGGCTAAATAAGTATAATGCATGAATTATATGTGTTTTTCAACTCTTTTTTATTGTTGGTAGATGACGCCCAGCCAGACGGATCGCCGGAATTCGGAGAAGTACTACAGAAAATGACCATGTCTCAACTCAGTGTGGCAATTCCTAAGGTATTAACAATTTCGTTTGTAAATATCCCTTTTTAAACATAGATTATTTCACATCAACACAGATGGATGTGTGTGTGAGTGAGTGAGTGTGTGTGTGTGTGTGTGAATAATATTTTCTTGGTTCTTTTATGATGTGCTTGACTGTTGAGGGTCACGAAAACATAAGTTTGGAAGTTAAGCTCAAAGGTCAAGATCACATGGACCTTAATAATGCCTCATAGTCAGCACACTTGAGGAAGGTGTGTGAATAGCACTCAGGAACTTCAGACTGTATTTCAAATACTTTCACTGAAGAGATAATTTACCATTTTCCCTGATGCGTATCAAGTGTTAGTGGAACTGAAACCTTTCTAAAGAACTACGCAGTGTGCGTTTCCTGGAACGATTTTTGTCTCTGCATGAAGGGATAGTGTTTAGGGTAATCGTATGTCTTTACAGTATATATTTATATATACATATATGTGAATATACACACACATATATATACATATATATGTATGTATGTTTGTATATATATATATGTACATATATATATATACAGAGAGAGAGAGAGGGAATTGTTTTTCATCGCTGTGATGGCTGTATTTAGGGCACGTGCTTCTCCTTCCAATCACTGTACACTGTTCACAGCACAAGTACAGAACGATACATATATCGGTACAGTGAACGAACCAGTATTTCAGAGGTTTCAATGTTCTTTTTTGGGACGGGGGGGGGGGGGGTTAGAAGGTATAATCATAAAACAATGCTTACTGGGACACAGGACTTGTACGTATAAATCATAAAGACTAAAAACCATACAAATCTACATAAAACCCCAAACCAATCATAGAAAACAAAAAATCAAAAACAGTCATATACAACTAAAAGGACAAAAACCCTGCCAGGATTCTACTGCCGAATTATCTCTGTGATAGGCCATTAGTCATCATCATCATTAAGTGCCCTGCCGCATGGCGTTGGCAATCATGACCTTCCATATACTACACGTCATTATTGAAGGGCCAGGAACGTTTTTGAGTCAATTTTTGAAAGGAGAAATAACCTATTTTCTCTTACTCTTTTCTCCAATTCGTTGCCGTAACTGAATGGATAAGAGCTCAGACAACATTGCAGTTTCCTTTTGGCACGTGTTTGGGGATTTGCCGATTTGCAATGGGCGGCCCAAGGAAGACAATTTCCACACGAAATTGTCGAATCTTCAGCAGGGTCTCTCTGACGACGCAGGCAAGGTAGCGACAAAATTCGCTTTGCACGTGCAAGGCAAGCCCTTTTTGAACACTACTCCAGCCAAAGTTGCCCGCAGACGAGGATAAAAAGGACCCGTTCTTGGTTCGTTTTAACCATGCTTGCAAGACGACGGATGACGGATGAGCAGCGGGGGAGAGCCCTCGCTCTGCTTGATGAAGGCCTAGCGCAGCGGGAAGTTGCTAGACGACTTGAAGTGTCGCATTCCACAATCCAGAGACTGCTGGAGCGCTTCAATGAGACTGGAGCAGTCCAGGAAAGGCGTCACACGGGTCGACCCAGAGTAACGACAAGACAGCAAGACCGCTACCTTGCCCTCTCCGTCCTGAGGGAAAGGGCATCCACTGCGGTGACCTTGAGGGGTCAGCTAAGGGACGCAACAGGTGCTAACATCAGCTGCAGCACGGTGAGAAGACGGCTACATGAGGCAAACTTGAGGTCACGGAGACCGGCCGTCCGACCCGTGCTGTCACCAGTCAACAGAGTGCGCCGCATGACCTGGGCCAGGGAGCACGTGACCTGGACAAGGCAACAGTGGGCCCGGGTCTTGTTTTCGGATGAGTCCAGGTTCACCCTGACCTTTAACGATGGCCGGGCTCGGGTGTGGCGACGTCAAGGGGAGAGGTTCGCTGACGCCACTGTCCAAGAGCATAACCGGTACGGCGGCGGGTCGGTGATGGTGTGGGGTGGCATGAGCCGTGGTACCCGGACCCCCCTGCTCCCCATTGACGGCATCCTGAACGGGGTCCGGTACCGGGACGAGGTTCTGGCGGCCGTGGCACTGCCTGCGCTTGTGGACCTTGGTCAAGGCGCCATCTTCCAGGACGACAATGCACCTGCGCATCGAGCACGCCTTGTGACCGACTTCCTGGAGCAGCATGAAGTCGTCCGTATGGCCTGGCCAGCGTGCTCACCTGACCTGAACCCAATTGAACACCTCTGGGATGTGCTCGGGAGGCGCATCAGGGACAACCACCCCCCACCGGGCACCCTGGCCAGGCTGGTCGACATCCTGCAGATCGAGTGGGCGGCCATCCCTCAGGACACACTCCGTACCCTTGTGGGGTCGATGCATCGGCGCTGTGAAGCATGCATCCAGGCTCGGGGCGGACACACGCGATATTGAAAACAGATTGGCCAAATCTGACACTTTCTGTTTTTTGAAAAGGGGGGGATGTTCCTTTAAATGCATGTGCTGTTCACTAATGGGTCATTGTGCTAATTTCTTTTTCCAAAACAGGTGTGGAAATGATGAAATAAAACATAGAATCAATTCTAAACATTGTCAATTATTTCAACTTAAAATTAGAGAGGAAGGAAGAAGTGGCCCTTAAATTATGATTAGGAGTATATGTATCTATCCCTTGTTGCCACAAGCACATCTTCCACCCTCTCTGTCCTCAGCCACCCTGCAAGTCCGTCCAGTATTTTCTCCCCTGGTCTACCTGGTGCTCTCTTTTCCTCCAGCTTTCCTGTTGTGACCAGTTGCTCTAATTCCTCTTACCTCATAAAATGGCCTATAAATGTTGCCTGTCTGTTCCTAATCATCCTTATCAATGATCGTCTTGTGTCTGCCTCTATCAAGACTGTCTAGTTTGTTTTCTTTGCTGTCCATGGAACTTTCAACATTCTTCTTAGAAACCACATCTCGGCTGCCGCAATCTTGTTCTGGCTTTGCTTGTTGACTGTCCACGCCTCACAACCGTATTACATTATAGGTTCAATATAACTTTCCAGAACTCTCTTCCTGATATTAATTGATAGGCATTTGTTGGCTGCGATGCTTTTCATCTTCTTGAATGCTGTTTTGGCTAGGCCGATTCTGTTGGCTATTTCTGATGTGCATCTGCCGTGTAGTGAGATGATCGTTCCCAGATATCTAAACTTATCAACCTGTCTCAAGGTTGTGCCGTTTGCTGTTGTTTTGCATGAGGGGATTTCATGGGTTTTTTTTTTTACTGATTACCATGACTTCAATCTTCTTGCTGTTTAGCTCCAACCCTTAGTGCATTAGTGCAGCGTAGTATTACATTAGGGTAGCTCAACATGGCCTGCAGCTTCTGCCACCATCTTGACATCAACTGGTTAATAGAGAGGCAAAGCGATGACAGCGGCGTGCATGATCAACAACGCCAGAAACCAAACTGAAAAGATGTACGTTTAACAGACTTTCCAGAGACCTAATTGTGTGTGTGTGTTTTTTTTTCCTAAACAGAGGGTTTGCCAAGCTTGTCGAATCTAACTCTCTTAATAAAACTAAAGAATTTTCCCCTGTTTACATTAATTACAAGGAGCATTAAAGAGACATGTAGTAGCATTCATCCTGAAAATGATAGTAACTGTGGGTTTACTCTTGTCAAACATGGAAAAATCAAAATTGATAGAATGACTTGGAAGAATATTGTGCCTCTAGGATCCTACATGAAGCCTCATACCATGTCACAAAGGACGGGCATGACTAGTCATCCATGGATGAACGGGACAGTCCATCTTTATCATCATTGTTTCATCAAGAACACAATAAAAACAAACTCAGATGGTACTTTTATGAACAGCATAGAATAAGATTATGTGTATATATATAAATATATATATATAATATGTATATATATATACTGCTCAAAACAATTGAAAGGCCACCTGCACTTTTTGTGTCATTTCATTAGACGTCGTATTTATAAAGAATGCAAAATTTCTCATAAATCTTTTCATTGCACTTGGTTGTATGCTTCAATAGTCCACCTGAGTTTACTCACAAATCAGTTCTGTCTCTTTCGTGCACATCGCAGGAGTCAGCTAAAGATAGGCATCAGCCCCACGAAAAATGGGTGCAAATCAAACAAATCCATATGACACAGCAGAATTGAGCAGTAGCAAGACTGCAATGCACGTGCAAGCCATGTCGATCGTGAACACAAATCATCAGTTTGGATGCACTGTTGCGTATTTGAGGTCGCGTTCGAGACACATTTCCAACCATGCCCCAAAGACGACGATTAAGCGATGTTGACCGAGGGCGGGCCATGGCGTGGCTACAGGATGGCATAGGGATCCGAGAAGTTGGTCGCCGATTAGCTGTCAGCCATTCAGTCATTCAGACTTTACGAGACCGCCACACTGAAACAGGTAGTGTTGCTGAACGAAGACGACCAGGACGTCCGCGGTCAACTTCAAGACAGCAAGACAGGTTTCTAGTCGTGTCGGCTTTAAGGCAGAGAACAGCCACCGCCAACACACTCAGGGCGCAACTGCGAACAGCTGTCAATGTTAATGTCAGTGACCAGACAATTCGGAACCGGCTGAGAGAAGGAAACCTGCGTTCAAGGCGACCCGCCGTCCGACCTGTCCTGACAGCTGCTCACCGCGCTGCACGCCTGGCATGGGCCCGACGTCATCTGGCATGGACAAGGCAGCAGTGGAGAATGGTGCTGTTCACTGACGAATCCCACTTTACCAGATCCTTCCATGACGGCCGAATCCGCGTCTGGAGGCGACAGGGAGAGCGGTACCACAATGCCACTGTGATGGAGCGTGATCGCTATGGTGGCGGATCCATCATGGTGTGGGGTGGAATGGGGATGGCCTACAGAACCCCCCTTTACCGTGTGCAAGGCAACCTGAATGGCGTGGGCTACAGGGATAACATTCTGCAGCCTCTCGTACTACCGGCACTGCAGGCCATGGGACCGGGCGCCATTTTCCAGGACGACAATGCAAGACCTCACAGAGCCCGAGTCGTCAACGACTTCCTGCAGCAGCAGCAAGTCATCCACATGGACTGGCCAGCATGTTCACCGGATCTCAATCCCATCGAACACCTGTGGGACGTGCTGGGCCGACGACTTCGAGATAACCACCCCCCACCAGCTGACCTCGGCCAGCTGTTCCAATTTCTTCAGCAAGAATGGCAGGACATTCCCCAATTGACTCTGAGGACACTGGCTAAGTCCATGAGACAACGATGCCGCGAAT
>JAPXFY010000015.1:23499985-23527485 GCA_030674185.1 Monoplex corrugatus
GCTAACGTCACCATCACTCAGGATACAGAAGTAATCATGTTTGCTGAAGACTACATGAAGTCTATGCTGAGTCTCTACGAAACTACAGACAAGCGTGAATATTTTGTTTCATCCAAAGTTTTTCATCCCCCCTCTCCCCTGTTCCCCTTTGTTTTCTTCTTTTTTCGTTTGTGGCCTGCAATCTCATGTTCGCTGGAATAGACGAGTTTGCTTTTTTATGTATGGATGTGTGACACTAAGGCAATGAAATTCCGTTATCGAGGGTGTGTATACTGTATATTTTGTGTTTTTGTAAGGCCATCAAATAGTGACGATGCGTACAGGATTTTAACAGAGTATTGACACACACATTAACAGGTTCTGATACTGGCAGGTCTGCATCCATTAGGAGGAAGTGTCCAGGCAGGTTTGAACCCACACCTCCAATTGAAAGACCAATGTTCTAACCAGTCGACTGTTGCGCCCATTCATTTTTGTTATTTAAAGCAGTATTTGTGTTGTATTGACTTCGTGTGAGCTAGGAGTTATTTTTCCTCAGCCATTTATGGTAACCAGGAACTGAGTTATGTCCCTCTGGTGAGGTTTGGTCACTGTTGTGTTTGTGCATAATTATCGTTGACGATATGGTTAAAATGTCACACGCTGTACTTCAGTCTGTGTCTTTCTTTAGAGTTGTAGTGCAGCTCATTTTTGCACCCTACGTTGGTGACCCTGACGCAGAACACTGTCAATAATGGCCGAAGGAATATCCTCTGAACCTGTTCTTGCTGACATAGCAACACAACTTCAAGCTCTAACTGCCCAGTCTAACCAGGTCAACATAGTGTCTATCATACTACTTGAATTTTGGAAAAAATCATGAGAGGTTAGGTTTGCAAGAGTGGAATGCCAGTTTGGTAACAATGGCATGAGTCAAGATCAAACAAAATATGAGAACAATGTGAGTGCACTTTACGTCAACACAGCAGAGGAAGTTCAGTTTATTCTAACCAGCCCATCAGCTGTTGTCCAATATAACACCTTGAAGACAGCCCAAGTCAGGACTTTTGGCAAGTCTCAGGTCCAAAAAGATGCTAAACTCCTCAACCTAAATGGACTTGGTGACAAACGCCCCACCGCCCTCATGCACAAGATAAAACCCTGGCAAGTCTTCCTGCAGCCATCTGAAGTATTCTTCTCGCAGGACATGATACTGCAGTCACAGAAGCACTTCTGAGGCGGTGGGATGCATCTGGAAGGCACGTGCTACAGGGTCTACAGCAAATTTCTATGGATCCAACTGAAATACATGCCATAACTTTGAGATCATCCACTGAACAGGATGTGGTGACACGTGTCGGTAGAGACTGTTTCTTCGATGAAGAAGCGACGTTCTCTCCCTTCAAAGTAGGCTTCTTTATATGTTTTCACTGTACCCTCATCCAAGTGCACCTCAACGTCTCACAAGCAATGACTCCAATTCAGCTATGGCTGCCCAACTCGAGCAGCGACAGGGCCTGGATTCCTCTCGCTTTCTTTTCCAGTAAATTTTCAGAAACGGAAAAGAAATACAGTGCCTTTGATAGTGAACTTTTGGCAGCCTACAGTATGATCAAACATTCCAGTCACTTTCTTTTGACCACAACCCCTTGGTGTCAGCTCTTTGGAATCAAACTGAAATCTTTTCACCTGCAACATTAATCCCAATCTTGAGGAACAGGGCATCTTCTCTGCAGGCAGCTTCATTCAATTTGCTAAAGACCAAGTACAGTCTGGCGAGATGGATTCTTATCCCACATCTACCACTGGCCTCAAGCTTCAAGACGTCCAGTTCCTCGTATCAACTCTGCTGTGTGATACATCCACTGGCGTCCTACGACCAGTATTGCTAAACTCCTGGACTCGCCCGGTGTTTGATCAAATTCTTAAACTTGCACATGCAGGTGTGTGCCCCACACAACAGGCCATCACCCAACGTTTCGTGTGGAATGGTATGAAAGCGTGACATTCGCAAATTGTGCAAGGAATGCCATGTTTGTCAAGCCTCCAGAATTCATCGACACACTCGGGCGCCAGTGGTGGAGCACCCACTTCCAACTGCCAGGTTCTGCAGTCTTCATGTTTACCTTGATGGACCATTGCAGACCAGTCAATGCATGACTTACTTCTTCGCAATCATTGACAACTTCACTAGATGGCCAGAAGCAATTCCTCTTCCAGATACCATTGCTTCTACCTGTGCTGCAGCTCTTGTCTATCACTGGATTGCCGAGTTTGGTGTTCCTCAAGACGTTACCTCTGACAAAGGCAGGCAGTTTACCTCAGTGCTTCGGGCTGAATGCAACAAGCACTTTGGCATTAAGCTCACACAACCACAGCCTACCATCCACAAGCAAATGGCACATTTGAACGTTTTCACCGTCAACTTTTGCAGCACTCAAAGCTCGCACTGTCAACCCCAATTGGTTTGCAGAGCTATCCATAGTGCTGTTGGGGATACACTCCTCTTGAGGGATGGATGCCGGTTGTTCACCTGCTGAGTTTGTCTACGGCTCAATTCTTTGCCTGCCTGTTAAATTTCTTCAGCCACTGGATGCATAAACCATGGAACGAGACACGACGTTCTTCAAACATATCCAGCACTTCAAGTGCACTGAGTTGCCATAAACTCCAACGTTCCATGGAAACCAGCCTTCCTATGTACCTTCAAACTTGGTCTCCACTGGGTAGGTCTACGTCAGAAACGACTCTCATTGTCACCCACTCTAACGTCACTATCATGGCCCCTACCGCATCATTGACACCAGTGACAAGTTCTATGCTCTTGACAACAAGGGCCCGCTCAAAGAAGGTCTCTGTGGATCTCTGAAGCTGCATTTGTCACGCTGCTCATGACTTCAGAGGACAAGAATGGATTTACCTGCTACTGAGGATATGCCAACATCATTGACGACAACATCCTCTGTAGCAAGTTCTGCAGAACCATTAACATCACCACCACCATCCCCTGCCAGAGACCCTCCTGTCACAACTCGCTCTGGCCACTTTTCACGTCCGCCACCAAGCTTTCGATGACTCTGATTTGAGTTTTGTTCTTCTGCATGTTATCAAAACAACTTGCTACGTAATTGTAGTTCGATGTGTTTTGTGAAGATCGTTGAAGAAATGGTTAAAATCTCAGCGCTGCATTTCAGCCTGCGTCTTTCTTTAGAGCTGTGTGCACCTAAATTTTGCTACTCTACAGTGTCATGCAAATGAGGAAGCAGAAGGGATGAGGACAGAACCAACAAAACAAAGAAACAACCCTTTTATGAATTTTACAAATGCGCAACACAACTCAAGCCACAAACCAACAACATAACTTGTGTAAACTATTAACTGAAATTTCAAACTATCAGTTGAGAAAGAAACAATCAGACAGTAAAGATGATACAGTTCGTCATTTTGCTATTTGACATTGAGAACAAAACAGACAAGAAGGGGAGGGTGGAGAAAAATAAAAGACAAAGAACAGAAAAAAGATATGAATGGCCAAACAGGGCCAATGAAGGACGCCATCAGCACTTTTAAAAACAGAAAAAGAAACGAAAAAGCATAGGATGCTCGTATACCTGCTTTTTAGTTTCAGTTTCTCAAGACGACGTCTCCACGCTTGGAACGTATTCCATATGCACTAACGTCACAGGTGCCATGGCTCAAGCCTTAAGCCTGTGCATAAAAAATATAATGGTGTGACAAATTTTAACAATGCTAAAATGATAGCTAAAAATGAAGATGATTGTGACTATGCTATAGAGTTCCACATCAGACTGAGGCTGTATGACAGGGCTGCTGCTCTATGCTTACTTTTATAGTATAGATTTGATATCAACTGGGCTCAAGAGATATGAACACATGTGGTGTTGGTGAAAAATTCGAGAAACACCTTCAACGACGCATCAGTGAAGTGGAGAAAACTCGACTATTTGGTCTGGATTTATCGCAATGAGTAAACAGTATGATCAGCTCTGAGCAGGATCCAAAAATAAACACCACAATGATACACGCTGTCGGGGTTCAAACCTACAGCCTCCCAATGAGAAGTCCATTGCGTTAATTAATCCGTTACAGTGACTGTTAATGTGCTGATTATTTCCAAAATACTGTAGTCACCATTGATTTACAATAACTTTATTGTGTGACTCACAGAATCGTCGCCAACTACTTGCTGATGCGTATCGTGAGTTCGTACTCAGGCTACCTGTCTAAGGACATTCGCGACCTGTCCGGGCCACTGAGGAAGGTCAGTATTATTACAGCTGTTGTTGAAGAGAGTGGTTCTTTGGTTGAGGAAAATCTGGCAAAAGGTTTTCGAGATTGTTTAAAAGGGATTCATTGTACTTGGATAATTTCATATGCGCTCCACTCACTTCTGCAAGTAATTGTTTGGCAGAGTCCTTCAGCATGCGCGAAACTGTCCTCATATAAGGTGATTTAGGTCTTGAAATGGTAATGGAGGTAGGGTAACCAATGCAACACTACGATGACACCAGAATAATCGGAGCGTTAAGGTGGCAGCAAGCAGACTCATTTCTATGTTGCAGGTTGTGATTAAACTCAAGACATCAGATTTTGAATCCATGGGTGTACCAACAAAAACAGAGCATAAGCTCAGCTGATGCAGAAGACTGTATCAGTTGCAAAATACTCGACATGGTCGAGAAATCGGTGACAAGACGTCCACTTTCATGTGCCATTGTCATGCCCACTCCTATCTGGTACCCAGTTCTGGCCCAAGTGACCATCATCCTCTTGGTCTCAGTACATCGAAGCGTCAAGACCATACTTTCTGTGCTCCACACAGTTTTTCTTTGTGTGTCCAGTTATTTTCCTTTCACAGTCCTAATTTGCTCGGTATTTTCGTTGTTTCAATCCAGAGTGTTCAGCACTCATTCTTAACCTGCACTGTGCTCTCCTTGTTTATTTTAACAGATCTCCCTTTTTTTCTCGAGATCTTTCATCCCTTTTAGAAATTTGTATTTTTGTTTTGCCCTGTTGCCAACTTTGGTTGTTGGATTGTAATTGTTAATCGTTTGATCCAGTGTTCCACCACTTGTTTCAACACTTGTTGTTTACCCAGTTTTGTCTGAAATTGTTTTTAGGGCCACAAAAGAATTACAACCCATGTGACCTGTGTCCATAGATACTTTACGGTGTGACCCAGACCCAGGCCCGCTGGAAGACCTGTGTCGATAAGGTGGGTGGATCGTTGATGCCAACCGCTGTGGGTCAACTGTACGTCAGCTCTTACTTCTCTTCTGCCGCTAAAGATAAGGTGTGTCATTCATTTCACGGTCTTTCTCTTTTCTTCTTTAAGGGAGATTACTTCATATCGACCATAGAGATGTGTGTGTGTGTGTGTGTGTGTGTGTGTGTGTGTGTGTGTGTGTGTGTGTGTGTGTGTGTGTGTGTGTGTGTGTGCGCGCGCGCGCGTGTGTATGCGTGTGTGTGTGTGTGTTTGTCTCTCTTGTCTGTGATGAAAATGTACTAATAACCGTCATCATCATCATCGTCATCACCATACTCATCATCATCATGACGATGAAAATGAGATTATAATAACAATAATAAAACTTTGCTAGGATAGCAAAATTCATTCGGACTGACGGAACACATTTTACAAAACAGAGTGTGTAATACATATAGAAGCACCAACATGTCAGAATGCACATTAACAAGCATGCACAACAATGTCCAACCATATATGTACACATACCCATGTCACAAATGTACACACACACGAATTACTGCACGGTGCTACTTGATCAATGCACGATCGTGAAGTAGAAGCGAATATCTGTGGATAAGCAGACTTGATATCAACAGTGAAGGCCTGGGTGACCAGTAAGTCTTTAACTGTGACTTGAAGTCCGAAAGGGAAGGCAGATATCCCTTAGGTCAGCCAGCAGTGAGTTCCAAACAGATTGTGTATTAAAAGCGAAAAAAAATCCGCTGACCAGCTGATTTAAGATTATGTTCTAGCATCATCAAAAGCTGTTGTTCTGAGGATCGCAGGGTTAGTGATGTTTGATATGTGCAGAGGCAATCTGGAAGTCAAGGTAGTAAAGAACCATCAAAACGACGATAGGTAAGGCTTGCAATTTTATACTGGCCGCGATGTTTGACTAGTAACCACTGGAGCTCTTCAAGCAGTGGTACCACACAGTCATGACTTCTCCTTTCATGATCAGAGGTGCCTTATTCTCCTGAACCATTTGCAGTGGAGAAGATTGTTCTGCTGGGAAGCTGGCTAGCATAGTATTACCATAGTCAAGCTGGGAAGTTATTAAATAGTAGACAAGTCGTTTACAGGCTGTTGTGGACAGATATAGTCTGATGGAAGCTATCCTCTTGAGCTCTAGGTAAGACCTATGGTAGATGTTGCTGATACAGTTTTGCACAGACAGATTTTGGTCAGTCTTGACCCGAGTCATTTCACAGAGATTTGGAATGAAATATCAGTACAACAATATTTGCACATTCACTGCCACCTAATCGCGGTAAAGCAGTAGTGCCAACAGGTATCACATTGTTTTATCGGTGCTCATCAACTTTAGTTTGTTGCTGTTCATCCAGGAAAACACATTGTCAATGCATGTCTGATCGCTACTTTGAATAGAGGAGAAATAATTTGTTGAAGAACATTTTGACAGTTCTGTGTCATCTGCATATATGTGAAAATCACAATCAAGGGGAGCAATCACATACGACACTCACCCAGTGTTTTCGTAAGTATTTTAAACATTTTTGGCTTGAAAGAGAGGGGAGAGAGGGGGGAGAGAGACAGAGAAAGAAAGAAAGACAGACAGGGGGGACCTTCTTGAAGACAGTTCAGTGGTATGAATATGATGCTACACTTTCATATTCCTATGATAAAACTCGCTCTGCCATGTTTTGCCCCTTTGTCTTGTTTACTTGTTTGTGTGGTTTAGCTTTTTGTTTTAATTCATCAAGCCATTCATGGGCACATCCATCTAAACAGTCATTCAGCCTTTTGTTTATTTATACTGTTCACCTTTTACTTAATATGTTAATCGTTCTTTTTTTCTAACTTCCAGGCTTTAGAAATGGTTGGTCGTATCCGGGAGTCCATGAAACAAATGATCAGAAACGTGAACTGGATGGATGATGCTACCAAGACTAGAGCTCTAGAAAAGGTCAAGACTTAAGATAGTTTGTACAAACGCTCATCACAATTGTGTGTGTTTGCACGTTTGTGCGTGTGTATGTATATACGTACGTAAGTACGTATGTATGGATGTATGGATGTACGTGTGTACGTATGTATGTATGCATGTTTGCATGCTTGCATGCTTGTATGTATGCTTGTGTGCATGTGTATGTATGAATGTATGTTTATTTGTGTGTTTGTATGTATGTGTGTGTGTTTTTGTGTGTGCATGCGTATGTACGTGGTGTGTGTGTGTGTGTGTGTGTGTGTGTGTGTGTGTGTGTGTGTGTGTGTGTGTGTGTGTGTGTGTTTGTGTGTGTTTTGTGTGTGTGTTGTGTGTGTGTGTGTGTGTGTGTGTGTGTGTGTGTGTGTTTGTGTGTGTGTGTGTGTGAGAAAAAGTTAGTAATATTTCTGTAAATCAAAGGCACCAAGAGTAAATGCGTGAATATCTGTATCTATCTGTCTGTCTGTCTGTATATCTAGCTATCTAGCTATCTGTCGATCTATCTGTCAATATGTCTATATCACGGACTGACAGATAGCTAGAGAGACAGATACATAGATAGATAGATAAATACACACACACACACACACACACACATATATATATATATATATATATATATATATATATATATATATATATATATATAAAATAGATAGATAGATAGATAGATAGATAGATAGATAGATAGATAGATAGATAGACTCGTAGATAGATAGATAGACTCGTAATAGATAGATAGATAGATAGATAGATAGAATTGTAATTGAACAGAGTTCAGGCGTTCAAGCAAATCATTACAAGAGATATGTTACAAAAAAGAAAAGCACGCTTTATGGATAAAACAGAAACACACTTTGGCCGAATGGATTCTTCCAAGCCTATGACAAAGAGGTAAAGAAACAATGACAAAACATCAAGACGTAAAATGTACCTAGCACTGTACTTACACGGAATCACGTGCACCTCATCGTATTTGTACACTAGACAAAAGCCGTTTGAATGGTCAAGATGAAAGAAATATGATTGTTGTGTTCAAAGTTAAATGATAACAACTGTTTTTTCTTACTGTCTAGGCTGATGCGATCATCCAGAAAATTGGTTATCCTGACTACCAGTTCAATGAAACAGTACTGGAATCATTTTATGGCGATGTAAGTCACAACGGAATCACTTGTTTTGTTTTCTTGTACTCTTAGTTGTTTACTTTTTTTTGTTACAGTCTCTGTCTCTGTTTCTGTCTATGTCTTTTGTCTTTCTCTGTCTGTCTGTCTGTCTGTCGTCTCTCTCTCTCGCTGTGTGAAAATATTGTGCTAGAAAATTCTTCTTTTCTGTCCATCTTTCTGTTTCTGCCTTGCTTCTTTTCTGTCATCTTTTCCTATCATTTTCTGCCTCACTGGCCCAGTCACCTATATATTTTCCATAAAGCCTTTCATGTATTCTTTTAGACCAGATTATATATGTCTGAGTGTACTTATATTTGTATTCCAATATTTAAGCCCCTGGTGATAAATTGGTTAGACTGGTCGACGCCAGGGGTATATTTATGATGATGTGCGCAAATGCATTGATATGTCTACCTAATTTTCCTTTCCTTTTTCTGGTCAAGGACGTTTTGAGATTGTTATAGCCCTGATACGGCTGTGTGCAGTTGGCTGGGCTTTAATTTAAACAAAAACGACAATGATAATGTGTGTAGTATATGTATTATATCTATGTATGTATACATAACTGTATGTGTATATAATACAGTTTTGTGTTTGTTATCATTGACGATTATGTTCGTAGTTATGATTGTTTACAAAACTTAAAAAAAGAAGCTTTGCGTGTGTGTTTTGGTTGTTTTTTTTTTTTTAGTTTGTCTTGTGCTGGCCTTCTGTTTCCTGGTGCTTTGTTTCGAGCAAAGTTTCCTTAGCTGCATTTTGCTTATTCTTTTTTGTAGTATTGTTTTTTCCCTTTACCTTCCTTCGTTCATCCATCAAGCTTAAAATTTCTTTTGTCATTCAGTTTGAGACGTATATGTGAATCAGTGCACACAATGTAAACATGCCATGAGCAGACTGTTCAAAAAGATTTCAAACATCAGCTTCGAAATCAACCTCATCTGGTAAAATATTAAAGACAACATATTTTACCACATGATGTTAACTTCCGAAGTCAATATGTACAGAACTATTAGTACCTGACAACCTCCGACCCCACTCATTCGTGCATATACGCACACAGAACATCAAATATGCACCTGAAGATCTTGTAAGTCGCGTCAGTGTCCAGAAACTTAGGGGAACACGAGAACAGCTACCATACATATCACTAGAAACAGAACGTGACTGTCTTAATAGCGAGATAAAACAACAACAGCAGCAACAACAACAATAAAACACCCATACGCTTAAGAGCCCATTCGTATATATATATATTCGAGTGTACACGGGAGTCAAAGACCCCAAAAGGGAAAAAAGTAAATGTCTTGGTATTTCTGTTTCTGGTTATGGACATAATCGTTAAGTTTTATATATTTTCAGGATCACATTTGTGAAAAAGTTACCAAATAGCATGGTGAAAGTAAATGATATTTATATGCCATGAACAAATCATGTCTGTGTTCAGGTGGATTACCAGCCGGAAACTTACTTCAAGAACGGATTAGATGCTGCCCATTTGTCTGTCATTCAGAATATTCTTAATCTGAACTTGACTCCCAGCAGAAAAGAGTACGTTAAGTATTATTACTCTGAATATTGTGTATGCTGAGATAAAGAGTGGGTGTGGCAGGGGACAATAACGGAAATTTTTTGTGGAGTGTGTATGTGGTGTTGTGTGTGTGTGTGTGTGTGAGAGAGAGAGAGAGAGAGAGAGAGAGAGAGAGAGAGAGAGGAGAGAGAGAGAGAGAGAGAGAAACTGGTATTCAAAGACGTCTTCATCTGCAAAATGATACACGAAATTGTTGTTATATTGATAGATAATAGTGCAGCTATGCAATACCTGTACATATGATTTTAAGATGGAGAAAATGTCGTCTCCTTTTTTTCTCAGTCTGTCTACGGTTCGTCTCCTTTCTTCTCAAGCTCTGCGTATGTGTTTTGTCGCTCGCTCGTGTGCTCCTCCTTCCCTCCCTCATCCTAAATCGTATTTTTTCGTACGTTGTTATGTGCGCATTGCACTCGTTGCCATCTCTATGTAAATGTTTTGTTTATGACTTATGATATGTTTATGCAATGTTTGTGTGCACTGCACGTATTGCTGGCTGAACGTAAGTGTTCTGTTGTATATAACTTTTAATGTATGGTTGCACTGCACTTTTGCTGGCTGAACGTAAGTGTTCTGTTGTTTATAACTTTTAATGTATGGTTTATTGTCAGTATAATACGTGCATTGCACGTATTGTCAGCTTTGTGTGCGTTTTGTTGTTTATAATTGTCTTAATACGTATTTTTGTTCAATGTATTGTGTGTATTGCACATGTTGTCAGATTGTATATTGGTCATGTGATATTTTCCTCCCAGACTGCACAGTTGTTTTACAGTTACGTTTCCTTAGATTGCGTTATGTAATTCAGCAACTGGGGTGTCTTGATTTGAGTTGCACAGAACCACTGTCACAGAGAAACATGTATATGTGTATGTGCAGGTTAGCTACAACATATATCTGCACTTAACCATTACAGTGTCTCATTTTTTAATTAGATTTCTCTTTCCTGTCGCTGTTTTTGTTCTGTCACATTTTGTTACCTTTTTCTTACTAAGTTTTCTGCATCAATATAAAAGCAAAAAAACTAAAGTTTGCATGTTGCGTTATTTCTTCCTTAGAGAGGGTCTTTGATTTTATTCTTATGTGATTGTTTGAATGTGTTCGTTCTGCTCTTCTGTTTTTCTTTGAGCAATCGGTGGAAAAACTGTGCCAATCATTGATTCGTTTTACTTTGTGAGGCAGTGTGTTATGATAATTGTGATAGTAGTAAATTTAAAAAGATTTTGTTATTTAACAAAATGTTAAACAGATGCTGCTGTTTATCATGAAGAATATTGTGATGAACTTAAAAACACAGATGATACTGACGATGAACATAATGGCAGTCAGCATGGTTAAACAACATGAACTCTAAAAAACGCACCAAAACTAAACAACACAGTCAACGTTTCAAATAGAGAATGCAAAGCTTAATCTAGATTAGCACATTTTTCTACCAAGTGGCATTATTGTACGCCCGTGTTTACTGAACATTTACTTCAGATTACATAAATATCTCAATGTTTCCTTCTTTATCAAACCTGTATAGTATTTTTTCATGTGTGACATTTTGGAAACTTGTTTGTGCTCTAATAATATTATCATGATCGTTTATATGTTTTAATCCTTACACGCTGGTATTGCCTCTATGCCAGTAAAGTTGGCTGAAAAGTTTGTCTTGTTGTGTTTGACATTTAGGTATAAATACGATTTATGTAATTTTATTGTAGGTATTAAAATTAATGAAAAAATAAGTATTGCATGCCTCACTTTAATTTTCAGTTGGAGTGATTCAGCATCGACAGTCAATGCCTTCTATTCATCATCGAGGAATGCTATCAGTAAGTCAGCATTTCTGTTTGTCTCCCTCTGTCTGAATAAAACCCATAGCTTGGTTGCAAAACTCAAAGACCATTTACATTTTTCTAGTGTCTATTCTTTCGGGCAAAGCACAAGCTGCAGCTGCATCTGTTAATGTCTTGACTTGTAAGCTTGTCCATCAGCTTCCCACAGGAAACTGGTGGGTAGGATGAGGTTTAAAGGTTAATGTAAGTATGGTGGTAGTGATAAATCTGTACGATTCTTTGCAAGATTAATGTTATACTGGACAGGTTATAATGTACACTTTTGATGGACCCTAAATGTTAAGACATGTAATGCTAGAGGTTATCTGAACGTCATTTCTTCTATTCATACACAACTTGTCTTTTCATAGTTTTGTCTACTTTTCTTTTCTTTCTTTCTTTTATAAATTGTGACATATAGCTGTGATTCAGTGTTTGTTACACTATCATTTTTAGTACAAGCGACCATCAAGTGAAGTAAATGTACACATATTGTCATAACTCCAAAAGAGGGGAAGAATGGTTGTCTCTAGACAGAAAGACAAAAACAAAAGCAAAAACAAAAACAAGCAGACAAAATAGACCTATACTCGACAGAATAACCTGTTTGTTTTAAAATGTAAATGCAGCAAGAGAGAAATCTCTGAGAAAGACAATGCAAAATAAATAAATAAATAAATTGTTTTTGCCTTTTTGTCTGGTTGTGCCATTGCAGAGGATATAACTCTTCTTTCGTTCTCATGGGGCTATAGCAATTTATATATTATATATATATATATATATATATATATATATATATATATATATGTATATATATATATATGTATATATATGTGTGTGTGTGTGTGTGTGTGTGTGTGTATACATATATATATGTATATATATAGAGAGAGAAATGTGTGTGTGTGTGTATGTGTGTGTGTGTATGTGTGTGCGTGTGCGTGTGCGTGTGCGTGTGCGTGTGCGTGTGCTGTGTGTGTGTGTGTGTGTGTGTGTGTGTGTGTGTGTGTGTGGTGTGTGTGTGTGTTTACTTCACGTGACAGTGAGAAGCTGGCAGTTTCTCTTTTAACAAACGACTTTGTAATTCGTTCAGTCTCAGTTTAACATAAACGAGCCATAGCTAATAAATGATCACGTCATATGTGTTATGAAGCTGTGTTAAACAGTATGTTGTTTTGCTACTCAGCATTCCCTGCTGGAATCTTGCAGCCACCATTTTATGGAGAAGACTTTCCAATGTAAGTATATTCATGGCAAATTATTCGATAAGAAATATAAAATTAAATTACAGAAGATTACAATGGTTAGTGAGTGATGTACAGCGTCAAAACATTGGTAGGATTTGGCATACTTATCTATTCATAGTTGCCTTTTTCAGAATCAGAACCACTGTACACAGTCCTATTTAAACATTACTTTAATGTTTAGAGTCTGATGGTGTTGGAGTGTAAGGGGACAGGATAAATAAGGGGCGAAGACTATAGGTGGTGATGGCAGCCTGACAAAGGAAATCAAGGGGAAAAAGTGATGATGGTAGTCCTATTTTATTCCCAACCGTTCATGACCAGATCAGACGAAAAACGGGTTCACTCTGGCTCACAACCCATCCCCTTCCTTACTTTATGTACACATCGTGTAAACCGCCAAGATAATACCGTAGGACCTCTTGTGAATTGGCCCTCTAGGGGCTGATTTGTGTTGATGTCTGTGTCGCTTTAGTTGTGTTTATCTTCCACTTTGCGAAACAGACGTAACATATTCTACATCAGTGTAGAGTACAAGGATTGTTATGGGTTACATTGCTTTGGGCCCAGTTTTAATTCAACTAGAAACTACGAGCAAATTAATTCACTGAACGAACCTTATTAGGAGAAGTTCTAGACATCTTTGTAAGTATTTTGCCATCATGATTAACCCATACAAAATTTCATGCAAATATCTAAATGAATGGCAACTTAAAGTTTTAAAACATTTTTTAAGTAAGTGGATCAGTTAATTATTCTGAGCAGAATCGATCGACAATGAGCAACTCATTTTTGATTTGGGCAAACACTGTCGTGTGGTAAAATATCATGATACTTGACTTATGGCAACCATTTATTATAATACTGAGTTTACTGACACAAGAAGTTAGAATATTACTGAAATTCTGTGTCTGAGTCCAACTTTGCGCAATCAGAATTTGAATCTATTTTCCTGACAACACGACAGTGGCTGAGTTAAATGATTTAGCAAATGCTGCTATTTAAACATGCTTTATTAGAAGTTGAATATTTGATTATTTAAGGCATTCTGTACTCTGAACAAAAGGCTGGTTAAATTTTTATTCTATTGTTATAATTTCCATGAATTCTTTTCTTATTGATAAATTTTCCATAATCGTATAGCTTCTTGGTGGGAATTAGAACAGTGCTGATAGTAGACATCTATCTCATAAGTTAACGGTAGTGCCTTGGTTGGTCAAGAATAGTCCTCTCCCCGTGGGGATGCCGAGGGACTATTTCAGTATAAGCAGTATCCCCACCTTCTGGAAATTCTGTGTTGGAAATTTTCTAATTTTCTGTCACTATCTTTGTTTCCGCCGAGTTCCATTGCTTTTCGTCATTTCTTCCTATCATTTTCTGCCTTACTGGCCCATTCACCTGTATGTGTATGTTAAAATCTTATCTACGTGCTCTTAGGATTAATAACTGTGTACATGTATTGAGTGCTGATATGAGGCAGCAATTTTAGGTAAATTAGGCCCGATTTTTGTAAACATTCCTTTGTATACAGCTACCTTCATGTATCTCTTTGTATACAGCTACCTTCCAGTATCCCTTTGTATATAGCTGCCTTCATCTTCTCTTTGTATATAGTTGACTTTCAACTTCCCCTTGTATACAGCCACCTTCCTGTTTCATTTTGTATACAGCTGCTTTCCAGCATACCTGTGTATAAAGCTACGTTCCAGCATCCTTTTGTATACAGCCACCTTCCTGCTTCCCTTTGTTTACAGCTACCTACCAACGTCGTTTTGTATACAACTACCTTCCAGCCTCCATCTGTGTGCAGCTAATGCCCAGCTTCCCTTTATATACAGCTATCTTCCAGTTTCATTTTGTATACAGCTACCTTCCAATTTCATTTTGTATACAGCTATCTTCCAGCCTCCCTTTGTAAACAGCTACCTTCCAGCTTCCCTTTGTGTAAAGCTACCTTCCAGCGTCCTTTTGTATACAGCTACCTTCCAGCTTCGTTTTGTATACAGCTACCTTCCAGCTTCGTTTTGTATACAGCTACCTTTCAGCTTCGTTTTGTGTACAGCTACCTTCCAGCTTCCCTTTGTATACAGCTACCTTCCAATTTCCCTTTGTAAACAGCTGCCTTCCAATTTCCCTTTAAATACAGCTACCTTCCAGCTTCGTTTTGTATACAGCTACCTTCCAGCATCCCTTTATATACAGCTACCTTCCATCTTCCCTTTGTATAAAGCTACCTTCCATCTTCCCTTTGTATACAGCTACCTTCCAGCTTCCCTTTGTAAACAGCTAGCTTCCAGCTTCATTTTGTATACAGCTACCTTCCAGCTTCCCTTTGTATACAGCTACCTTTCAGTTTCTTTTTGTATACAGCTACCTTCCAGCTTCCCTTTGTATACAACTACCTTTCAGTTTCTTTTTGTATACAGCTACCTTCCAGCTTCCCTTTGTATAAAGCTACCATCCAGCTTCCCTTTGTATAAAGCTACCTTCCAGCTTCCCTTTGTATAAAGCTACCTTCCAGCATCCCTTTGTAAACAGCTGGCTTCCAGCTTCGTTTTGTATACAGCTACCTTCCATCTTCCCTTTGTATACAGCTACCTTCCAGTTTCTCTTTGTATACAGCTACCTTCCAGCTTCCCTTTGTATACAGCTACCTTCCAGCTTCCCTTTGTATACAACTACCTTCCAGTTTCTCTTTGTATACAGCTACCTTCCAGCTTCCCTTTGTATACAGCTACCTTCCAGCTTCCCTTTGTATACAAATACCTTCCAGTTTCTCTTTGTACACAGCTACCTTCCAGTTTCACTTTATATATAGCTACCTTTCAGCATCCTTTTGCACACAGTTACCTTCCAGCTTCCCTTTGATAAATGTATTCCGAATGTACATATTTTTCTTCAGACTATTAGATATAAGATTCAAATCCGACCAGTATAATGCCAAAATAATCTTTTACTTGTCCGTCTTGAATGCTCAATGGAATAACTACATGTTAAGCCATCGTTTTCTCAATAGAGAACAGATGCATCTTGATGACATATTTTCAATCATCAATCAATCAATGTCGAGCTTGCTCGGCTATCCATGACACGTTTCCTCCATCCTTCTCTGTCAGACATTGCTGTAGGTAGTTCATCATACTGACAGCCTGTATCATCGATCAATTGGTCGATGGTCTTCTTTGGACGTCCTGGTCTTTGTTTGCCGTGACTTGGTCTCCATAGCAGAACATCTCCCACCAGTTCTTCTTTGCTACGCCAGCAGTGTCCCGCGAAACGAGTCTTTGTTGACGTATTGATTTACTGATTGGTGGGATCTTACCATATAACTCTTTGTTAGTTGGATGTTCTCTCCAGGATTTGTTCAGGGATGCACGCAGCATTCGTGTGTATGCTTCATCAATCTTCTTCTCCAATGTCGTTGTTAGGGTCCAAGAGATTGAGCCATATGTAAAAACGGACTCTATTCCTGCTCGGAAGAAGTTCCTTTTCAGGTTGTCTGGCAGACTGGATTTCCAGATTTTGTCCAGTTGATTTAGAGCGCCTCAGGCATTTCTGAGTCTGGTGTTGACGTCTTGTTCTGTGGAGTCAATGTAGCTGCCAAGGTATTTAAAGTCTTGAACTTGTTTGATCGCATCTCCATTGAGACTTCTCATACCTTCTGTTGCGTCTTGATTCAGACAGATGAACCCTGTTTTGTTCGCATTGAGGTGGAGCCTGATCTCCGTTGCTGTTCTTTCGATATTGTGAAGGAGAGATTTTTTATCCTTTAGGAGGTCTGCGAGAACAGCCAGGTCATCAGCATAATCCGCATCTGTTATCTTTTCCGCAGGGTAGCGTCTGCTCTTCTGTTTTGTGAGGGTAAAGCCGAGTTTTTTGTTGTTATCCACTGCTTTCCTCAGCATATAGTCGAGACAGATGATGAAAATGTAGGGGGCAAGCGTATCTCCTTGAAGGACTCCAGCAGTGATGTTGAAGAATTCTGTGTCTCCGTCAGGGGAGCGAACCATAGAGCGGGTATTCTGATACAGCATCATGATGTCGTTTATTGTTTCCTTGGGTAGTCCATATGCAGTTAGAATCTCCTTCATTTTTCTTTGGTGGATCGAATCAAAAGCTTTAAAAAAGTCGATAAATAGGAGAACAGCTGGGAGGTTTTGGGTTTTTATGCCTTCCAATATGCGTCTGATGGTGAGTTTTTGTCCAGATGTGGATCTGTTTTGGTGAAACCCGTTTTGGTTTTTCCTCAGAACTGGGTCTATTTCCGGCTTTATCCTATTTAGGAGCATAAGATTGTAGATCTTTGGAGAAATTGCAGTTAATGTGATTCCGCAGTAGTTCTATGTGATTCCGAGGTCACCTTTCTTGGGAAAAGGAAGTAGGCATCCTTTAGTCCATTTTGTCTATTGGGTCTTGGTTATAAACGTTGTTGCAGCATCCCAGCAGTATTTGGTGAAATTCCTCTATTTTCCATACTTCCGCTGGTATCTCATCGCGTCCACATGCTTTTCCACACTGAATGCTTTTCACTGCTGTCAGTAGTTCGTCCAACGTAAATGGTCCTTTCTTGATATTCAGCTCCTTCATGAAGACTGGAGTTATTTCTTCTTCAGAGATTTCTGGGGTTTCCCGAGTAGGTCTTGGAAGTGTTGTTGCCACAGTTTTACTCGCACTTCTTGGCTAGATGCTTTTAGCTTAGCTCTGTTACAGCTTTTTCTACCAGTAATTTCGTTCACGGTTTTCCAGGTAACAGCAGAGTTTTTGTTGCTGACAGTATTTGTGATCTGGTCGATCTTGCTTTGTAGGTCTCTATGAGAGCAGCACGAGCATTATTGAAGTAGAAGATGTTCTCAGGGGATGGTTGAGAGTCTTTTAGTTGTGCAGCTTCTTGTAGTTTCTTGCGTTTTTGACAGATTTCCTCATTCACCCAGGGAGGTTTTTTTTTTTTTTTTACTTTGGGTTTCAGTGGGATAGTGTCTGTAGCTGTTTCTTTACATGCCATTTCAAAGTGGTTGTATGTCATGTTAGCAGTCTTTGCTGAGGCTGTATCTTGTAGGGCAGCAAATCTATTTCTCAAACTTGTTATGAAGATGTTACGAATTTCAGGGTTGTCATTTAGATTTGACCAGTCATATGGAGTAATGTTGCAAGATTTCTTTTTATTTTCTCGAAGGTTCAATCGAAGTCGAGCAGACACGATTCGGTGGTCTGATGCAACACTGACAAACGAGTTGAATGCTCTGCAATTTTATGCACTATTTTTCCATTTCTTATTGATGATAATATAGTCGAATTGTGCTTTGCTCCCATTTGGAGATTTGTGTGACCATAGGTGACCTGGTCTTTTCTGGTATAGAGTGTTGAGGCATAAAAGATTGTTTTCATTGAGATAGTCTTTTCGCATAGAGCCGTTTCTGTTAGTCTGAGAGTGATATGCATATTTGAAGCCATCAAGGTTTCCAAGTTGTGCATTGCAGTCGCCACCAATAATGAGGATGCTGTGCTTCGGGACTTGTCTGGTGATTAATGTTATGTCCTGATAAAATCTTTTGACTTCCACTTCATCACTTACATTAGTGGGACTGTAACAGGAGATTCCGCTGACGCATTTACTTCAGGTATCTGTCCCTCCTTCTGAAGTGTACGGGCATTGAGAGTAGCTATGAAGATGTCTTTCTTTCCCTTCATCAGTCTTGTATTGAAGTTTCGAGTTTTTGGTATTTTGATTATTTTGGTCTCAGTAGCTGATTTTTCGACTGCAGCCAACACACCGTTGCAGGACGCGCTTCTTGTTTGTCCGCGTGACGTGCAATACAAGATGAACTTCTTAAAATTTGTGTCATTTCATTGCTTTCTTTAGCTAGACAAGCGTCTGTGGTCGCCACTCCATACAAGTGTGAGCAGTACAGTAGTTCATATTTTAAATCTTGAGATTCACGTTGAAAATTCCAAAGTATGAAATATTGTTATATATTTTCTGTATATTATACGTTGTCAGATGTCCAAAATATTCCCCTTGTGTGTATGAATTGATATTATTTTTCGTTACTACATTGTATGTTGATGTCTGTTGATCAAAAAACAAAGTGTGAATTAAACAGAAAAGGTGTAAAAAGAGAGAAATTCCCTGAGTTCTTAGTGCTTCAAAAGGTTTGTAGAGCAGGGACTCTTATATAAATGATGGCATGGTATTTAAACTTGAATAGTGAAAGCAGAGTGTGGCAATTTTGTACTCAGTTCTTGCTTTGACTGGAAATGAGTGTACTGAACCATTGTCAAGCTACACTGTTTTGGAATCACTGGAGTTGGATAGCATACCTTCAGACAGCGAAAGAGACACAGCTTGTTTGTAACATCAGCATGAAGACTTGAGCTTGTTCTGCGTAGTTGGAGATACAGGATTTTGCTAAAGTAGTAAGATGCTCTTCCAAGATAGGGATTCGTCAACAAAAACGCAAAACATTTCTTGTGAATTTGCTGCAGGTTGTAGTACAATCTGAGATAACTGTGGTCTTTGAGGTTACTTTTATAGATTTGTTTTTGTATCTATACACATGGGTTCGTTGTTCTGTTGTTGTTGTTGTTGTTGTTTTTTGTCAGTTTGTTTGCCTTCATGTGACCAGCTCCTACTCGTTATCCTTCATAGTGTATGAGTTAATCCACTCCCCCTCTGACACATGTCAAGAATACATCTGTACACATTCCTTTGGGACTTAAGTTAAAGCAAAATGTTCACACTGAACCACACGTGATACACGTGACAGATGCATTCTCCTTGGATTTTAAGAATCTCGTTTATACAAAACATTAACCCAATGAAACGTTTGTTTGTTTCAATCTTTATCTAATGTTTGTTTCAACTTGTCGTATCTGAAACAATGTTTGAAATATTATGGTAGCATGTACACTGAGATACAGATAGAGAAAGAGAGCAGGCATTTTATTGCTGTGTGTGTCTAATCAGACCATTCTGTCTTCTGTCAGCATTAAATAGCAGGAAAATGCACATAACACAAAGGAGAGATGGTTATCTCCCATTGCTATACAATGTCATTTCTATAACCAAACGTTAGAAAATTCACAACCACCACCACCACTACCTTGGTCATTAGTCCATTGTGATAACCACTTTGCCATGGCAACTGGTAATATTGAATAACTTTACATTCCTATTAAGGCATTGAGATGTGCTGATATAACGTATATGCTGTTTGTGCAGGTCCATGATATTTGGTGGTATCGGTATGGTCATTGGCCATGAGATTACACATGGATTTGACGATCAGGGTCAGTGCGTTACTGGAAAAATGAGTTGAAAGTGGTGCACGTCTGGGTATAGTTGTGTGTGTGTGTGTGTGTGTGTGTGTGTGTGTGTGTGTGTGTGTGTGTGTGTGTGTGTGTGTGTGTGTCTGTGTGTGTGTGTGTGTGTGTGCATACGTGTGTGTGTGTGTGTGTGTGTGTGTGCGTAGTGTGTGTGTACGTACGTGCGTGCGTGTGTGTGTGTGTGTGCGTGCGTGCATGTGTGTGCGTGTGTGCACGCACACGCACACAAGCATGTCGTATCTGGAAATGTGTATTTGCTAATGGGTATGACACGATGCTATAAATCAAATGAAAACGGATTTTATTTTTAGTCTCTTTTTAATAAATATGCCTACCAGATCTTACACATGCAAATGCGAGAGACCATACTAATTGCAAAATACTCGACCAGGTGAGTGAGAAATCGGTGAAAACGTCCACTATCAGGTGCCATTGTTGAGCCCATCCCTGACCCAATGTCTGGTCTAGGCTCACGTGGCAGTTGTCCTTTTCGACAAAATAGCTAAGAACAGGGATATCTTTTGCCAACAACCAGCTAGAGGAGGTGGGTGGGTATTAGTCGTGAGATATGGTAAGTGTATTTATTGAAGGGGGATTTATTGAAATCGGATTTGAAATAGAATCTGTTTATAGTACCAGATGGGTTGCAGTACTTTGGGACTGAGAGTCCATTCCATCTGGAGGGCCATGTGAGATTGGTTGAGGGCGTCCACTAGGATGTTTACCATGCGAGATTGGTTGAGGGCATCCACTAGGATGTCTAATTTGGCCTGGACGTGTTTCACAGCTGGGGAGATCTGGTGACATTGGCATCAGAGGAGGAGGGCTTGCGCCATCTGGGAGAGAGAGGTCAAGTGAGAGCTGCCTGCTTATGGATGTAACAGGCCACTGTGGTATTGCCCCATGCATAGTTTTCGCTGAAGTAGAGGAGGATGTGGTGGAATGCCAGACTGACTGCCCCCATCTCCAATTGGTTGATGTGAAGAGGCATCTGATGCGGTGAACAAGAGCCTGATGTGCTGAGGTGTGCTACGTGAGCTCCCCAGCCTTCTGACGAGGTGTCCCAGAAAAGTTCCTCCATCGGGGGGAAGGGTGGAGTAACAATGGGGACTCCCTTAGCAATCCAGGGAAGGCCTAGCCATTGGTTGACGACCCTTTGGAACCAAGGTCGAAGGTTGATCTGGGAGTCCCAAGATTGGAGGTTTGAGATCATCGTTGTTGAAGTTGACGTTGGAGGGGGCGTTTGTGGAGATGGCCAAGAGGTATGATGGGTGCCATCGATTCCATTTGGCCAAGGGCAGCTGAGAGGGAGTGGGCTGAAGCATGTGTCTTTAAGAGAAGATCCCGTAGAGAAATCTGGAGGCTTTTGACCCTGGTATTGGACAGGCTACCGACCAAAGTAGAGTGTTGAGAATCGTTCCTATGCATAGGAACTCTTGGAACTCTCAGTAGATTCCAGAGGGAAGGGCGTTGAACTTGTAGAACCTGGAATCCATACTGAAGCAGAGCCGTTTTCTGTCCCATGGGTGCACAGGGATATGAAGTAAGCACTCGACAGATCCAGGGATGCAGCCCAATCTTTGGGATGAATGGCCTTCTGGATTGAACTCGCTGTTTCCATCCTGAATTTTATAGTGTTGAGGGAAGGCATTGAAGGGCAAAAGGTCGATGATGGATGCCATCTGCTGGTGGACTTTGGGATCGAGAAAGATTCTGCTATAGAACTATGTAGATGTCTTGTCCCTGATGGGTTGTTTGATGCTTTTTGCTGACATAAAAGTGATTTCCGCATATAACGCCGTGAGTTCCTCCAGCGTAACAGGTGGTTCACCTATAACGTGCCAAAGAGCTTTGTGGTGTATCGGATATTTTGGGCTGAACTGTGAAGGAGGTACATAAGATCCTGGAGATGAATGTTTTCTCTGACAATGAGGGAGAGGAGGTCCCCGTCGAGGAGAGAACAGCAAATGGCGTTCAGGATGCCCTGTTTTAGGACCTCTAAGGCTGAGCAGAGATCAAGATACAACCAGGCAGTCTCCTCTATTTGAGAGGCTAGTTTTGTTTTGTTTGTTTTGTTTTGGTTGGGGAGAATTGAGAGGGCCCTGGCATGGTAAGGCAAGTGATTTGGACGTAGGAGTTGGAGTTCAACATGCAAGACAACCATGAGACCAGCCATGATTTCACAGCTTCAAGAAATACTACCATAGGAGATGGAACTTGTGTTAAACAATCAAACAAGATAAAGCACCTGGTCCAGACATCATTACCATCAATCTCCTAAAGGAAGCTTGCGATATCATCAAGGGCAAACTTGCTAAACTTTTCAACGAATGCCCAAGACAAAGCAAAACGCTGGAAGACTGGAATCAGGCAGTAATAACTCTCCTTCATGAAAAAGATAATCCAAAGGACCTATCCAACTGCCGCCCCATTAGCCTCTTAAGTTGTGTCTACAAGATTTTTACCAAAATCATTACGGACTTCATAATTTCAAACGTCCTAGAGGAAAACCAACCTAAAGAACAAGCTAGTTTCAGGAAAGACTTCTCAATAAACGACCACTGGCCAAGTAATTGAAAAATGCAACGAATGCCGAAAACCCCTCGTCATAATGCTTACTTGACTACCTCAAAGCTTTCGATTCTGTAGAGATTTGCAAAGTCATTGAAGCAGTCAGACAACAGGACGTAGATTCTGTGTATGTAAACGTCCTTCAGAAGTTCTGCAAATTTGCAAAATTGTTCATCCCACTTCACAAAGACTCTGAACTATTCAACCTAGAGAAAGGAGTAAGACAGGGAAACACAAGTTACCCTATATTGTTTACAGCTTGCCTCAAAATGGTCTTTCGTGATCTTGACTGGTCTGAAAAAAAGGTATTAGAATAGACGGAGAATATCTAGTCACCTCAGGTTTGCTGATGACATTATCATCTTTGCGGAGTCTCAAGCAAACGCAAAATATGCTGAATGAACTAAATGAATGCAGTAAAAAAAAAATTTTTTTTTAAACTAGGACTCATAGCAAACTTGAATAAAACAAAAATTATGGTCAACAACTACATCGAAGACCTAGGCGGAAAAGTACAGATAAAAAATGAAGAGCTAGAAATGGCTGACCACTACATTTACTTAGGCCAACGCCATTCAACAGAGGAAGAAATCGAATGTAGGATAACCCTTGGCTGGGAATCGGTTGGAAGAGCAAGCTCAGTTTTCAGGAATGACAAAATTCCAACTGTCTTGAAATAAAAAGTCTACGACCAATGCATTCTGCACACAGTCACCTATGGTGCAGAAACATGGCATCTAACGAAAAAACTCGCTTTCAAACGACTCAGTGGATCAGAGAAAGAACAAACGTGCAAGACATCCTGAAAACCATCAACAAACTGAAATGTCACTGGGCAGGACATCTCACCCGCAGAATGGACAATCGTTGGACAACAAAAATCACGTTCTGGATACTAAGAGACGGCACTCACAATAGAAGAAGACAGAAAACTAGATGGAGAGAAGACCTGGATGGATTTGACAAGAACTAGAGAGGAAAAGCGCTGGAACGAAGTGAATGGAAGCAGCTGGGTAACGCCTACGTCCAACAACGCACGTTAGATGGTTGAAAGATAAAAGACAGACCAGAGAGTCGCAATGACTTCCTCCAAGGTGGAAAGGGAGGCACTTCGTTCCTGAGATTCTAGGGGTTCAGAGTTGCCAGTGGTGGATGTGTGAATGTCATCCGGTTCGACCTCCACGTTTGAAACGTTCTCCACCTTGTGGGATGGATGGTAGTGGGAGTCCTGGTGGACTGAGGGCAGTATTATTGACTGTGGGCCTTGTTGGTGTGCAGGCATCTGGGGAGCCAGGTCGACGTGTCTTCAAACTGAGTGTCTGTGAAAGTCACATGTGAGGATGACTGGATATTGGCATCTGCAGTGTGTCTGAAGTCCTGAAGATGGGGGCTCCCAGAAAGGAGAGACCTGGTCCATAAGCTTGGGAGAGGGGTGGTGGTAGAGAGGGGCTCAGTAAGGGTTTGATTGATGGGTGGCATGTGATGGCAGCGAGGGCAAAGGAATGATGCTTGTGGCTTCGACAGTGTCCAGGAAAATGGTCCATGGGACCCCCAGGAAGGGTGTGGTCTGGTAGATGAAGTCTAGTTGATTGGCCAGAGGTGGTATGCTGATTGACCAGTGGTTGTGTGACCTTAAATCCGTGAGTCTGGGAGTTTGGTGATCTCAGGTCCACCCTCTGTGGTGCCACCCATTTCCCATGGGAAGCCTGAGCCTGACATCCTGGCTGAAGGGGAGAAGGGTTTCCCTTCATTTAAACCCAGCATTATGTGCGAGAAGGTGAGTGGGCGAGACACATTGGCACTATGGCATCTCATGCTACAAGAGGGCTCTTCAAAGGGAGGAATAGATATACTCTGGCATTCCCTTCCAGAGGAAGCACTGAGAGTAAATGGGTTCTGCTGTGAGTTGGCGATGAGAAGGGCTTGTGCAGGTAAGTTGATCAGTCAGAGCCAATGAGGGGCTTTTGGGTTGGTTGATGGACACATAATTCTCCATCTACACCGAGCGTGCACGACTTCTGCGATGGCTGGGCCTCTTGAGGACCACTTGGAGTGGATGCTCTGAGTAGCCCAGGCCCATGGCTTGTGGAAAATCTATAAGTTCCTTTGTTGAGTTCAACAGGTCCTGGAAATATTCTTTCCATCTCTCTTTGATTTTCGTTGGATTAATGAGGTTTTTCATCCTTATCACCCACATCATCATCACCAGGTGCCCTGCCGCGTGGCGTTGGGAATCATGGACTTCCATCTGTCTCTATCTCTCGTTGCCCCCAGCATCTCCCCCACCCTCCTCGTCCCCAGCCACTCTGCAAGTCCGTCCAGCATTTTCTCCCTGGGTCTACCCGGTGCTCTCCTTCCCTCCAGCTTTCCCATTGTGACCAGGTGCTCCAAATCCCCCTTCCTCATAAAATGGCCTATAAATGTTGCCTCTCTTTTCCTAAGCTTCCTTATGAGTGATCTACTTGTGTCTGCCTCCATCAAGACTGTCTCGTTTGTTTTCTTTGCTGTCCATGGAACTCTCAACATTATTCTTAGAAACCACATCTCCCACAATGACATAAAATCCTCAGAGTAACAAAAGCACAGAGCACAGTGAAGACAAAGACGCAAATCCTCAGACGGTAACAAGAGCACAGACATGGCTCACTGGAGAACACGCACGGTGCCATGTAACACAATGGCATATACTTCTTGACAGAGGCCCAGAGTGAACAAAGCAAACAGTGATAAAATGGAAAAAGCTGTTTCTAAATAAAACAGTAACGGGTGATGAGTTAGGTTGGCCCCATTAAAGTTGGTGAGGAGAACAAAGAAAAAATCTCAAATAGACTGAACTACGATCTGTGTCTTTCATGGAAATTTCTAGAGGGTATGTGAATGAAAGGGTCGAACAGTCGCATAATACGTGCTGAAAGAAAAGCATGTTCCAGATGGCGTTTAAGAGTTTCAAACCAAACTAGGTAATGAAACAAGTGGATGAAAACGCTAAGGATTGAACAAACGAGAATTACCGCCTGCCAGCCGAAATTGATGACAGGACAAGCAAAAAAAGAAGTGTCCAAAAGGGATGAAAGATCTCGAAAAAAGGAGATCTGTTTAAAGACACAGAACAGGGGGTACAGTGCAGGTTAAGGATGAAAGGTAAACGCTCTTGATCGAAACAAAGAAAAACAGAGTTAAGATTTAGAGCTGGGTAAAACGACCGGACACACAAAGAAAGACTGTGCAGAGCTCAGAAAGTACAGTCCTGTCACTTTGATGTACTGAAACAAAGAGGACAGTCATCACCTGAGCCAGGACTGGGTATTGAGGTAGGGGTGGGCCCAACAGCTGCACCTGGTGATGGTCATCTTTTCACCATCTTTTCGACCACCCTGTCCAGTATCTTGTGGCTAGTATGGTAACTCGCATTACTTGAATTATACACTTGTAGATAAGGTTGAGCTATGTACTCCTAAATGATTTTATAGTCGTTTGATGATTAGACTTTGGTCGAAGGTCTCTGTTCAACCAATGGTACATTTTCGTCCAGCTGATCATATGCGACTATCTCAAAAGGGCCAATGAGCAGCACATATTCTACCATATGATCTTAGCATCAAGCTGGAAAGAAAATGGTGGACACCAGATACATGCTTGATTTGTGCCAATATGAAGAAAATGTCACTGTATTTATATTAACTGCCTACTGACTGGGAAATGGGAAATGGTATCAACTGCTTTTTTTCAGTTACCTTCAGTCGTGATCTAGATCAGTTAGTCAGTGAACCACAAAGCTGAGTATGCATCGAGCTTGTTCCTCCTATTGACCCATTTTCGTGTCCAGCATCTCCTTCTTGTGTAATACCTCATGTAGGCAGCTGGCAATGCCTCTAGTCCATCTGAAATGTAAAATCTGCATCACAATCTAAATCATCAGATGAAAAATCTATCTGATGATTAAGTGGCAGGAGATCACGTTTTTACTTTACATGATAGGCACGTAGGAGAGAGAACCTTGTCCATTACCCAAGTCGAACAGTCTGGGGTGAGGCATCAACTAGTCATTTCAAACTGTTTGACTTGACTAGCTGGATCAAACTTGTAGCTGCATGGTGTTGGTGCAACATTATACAGATGGAGTTGTACCAACTGTAAATCATCATTTTTCAAGTGGTATTTATTAATGTACACCTAAATAAAGCCATGACATTTTGAGTCACATGGACCAAAATACAGGAAAATTTTAACTGATCCAAAAAGTGCCTTAACCAACCAACCATAAAAACCCCAATATGTTGGCTCAATGGTAGGAACATTCGCTACTAAACACCTGAACTTGGTTGCTAAGTAAATGAGTATATGACCAGGTTGGTGTTCTTGTTTGAACATACGGCTCTTGTCTGGCCAGTTGTCCATAAATACCTGTAAAGCAGCAAAGAAGAGAAGATGGGCACCGTCTTCACCATGTTGGCTCTGAGAGAAATGACATCTCTCGCTTCTCACTCACCAGCGTTCGTGCAGGGTTTGAGAAATCATTTGTATTTTTGCCAGCTCACTTACTGCATTATCAAAGCCCAGCCAGCAAACCACAATATATCTCTCACACATAGAAC
>JAPXFY010000015.1:23529985-23567485 GCA_030674185.1 Monoplex corrugatus
GTGTGTGTGTGTGTGTGCGTGTGCGTGTGTGCGTGTGTGTGCGTGTGTGTGCGTGCGTGCGTGTGAGTGGGTGTGTGCTGAGTGGGTGCGTGTGTGTATGACGTACGCAAGTCCGTGCATAAAGCATATTCTGTGCGCGCGTGCATGTTGTGAGTTTTTGTGTGTGCGCACACCTGCGTTTCGTTGTTTGTGTGCATGTGTGCATGTATGTATGTTTGTGAGGGGTGGAGAGAGAGGAGGGGAGGTTTACTGTGGATTACTGTTATTTACCAACGGTGTTGATTGTTGTAGAGTCATAGAAAGTGACGTCTTCTTGTAACTGCATAAACATTGTGGTCACTGGAGGGTCTGATGTGACACAGCAACAGACAGGAACCGCCATCTCTGTTTCTGGAATGCAGCAGTTAGCAGGTCAAGCATGCCAAGACGGACCCAGTCCTTGACAGTTAGGCCTACTTTGGCAGTCAGCTCTTTCTCTGTTGACCTTGTCATCAACCTCCTTCCAGAGCGTCATGTCATGGTGGGAGACCTGACCATACAAAGCAAGCTTGTGTTGTTTCACTGCTTCTCCAGTCAGAGGGTGGTTTGCCTTGTATTCAGTTGGCTGTTTCTAGGTCATAACACCCCAGTTTGGTGTAGTTAATGTTGTTTTTCACTTCACATTGTGTTCTTATGTGTTAAGATAGTGAATTTCCTGTTTATTGAAACTGAATATTACTAAAGTGGCGCAGTACCCAAGCTGCTTATTGTATTGGACTTGGAATCAGAATGTAGGCCTACGAGGTTCATAATGCTGATCCTGCATGCCTGGAGTCACTGTATCAGCTGTGCAGACCTGCAAGGTGCCTGAACCCCTATAGTGTGTATTTGCACGCAGAACATCAACTATACATGTTATTGATCCTGTAAGCCATGTCTGAGTTCCAAGGATTATGGAAACGCCAAAATATTCAGTGCATCCATCTTTCCTTATCTACACAAACAAACAAACCCCAAGAATATGACTGTCTGCATGGCGGGGTAACCCACCAAAGACGGAATATGCAAACAGTGCAGCAACATAACGCCTTTAACATGATGTGGGACGAACCGCCAGGACAACGTGCCTGTATGCATCAGAGAAAACTAAAAACACCAACAAAACATAAACATAAAAACAACACAGACACAATAAACCAAACCATGCCACTGGCACTACCCACAGCCCAGTCCACTCAATTGCCTACTTGTCTCTTTTTAGGCTCGAGGCACAAGCAGTGAAGGAGAGGAGTAGAGCAACGCCTCATAATCACAGCCCACAGACAAGTGAAGGTCTCTGATGCCTCAGTTCCCACTGACTGCTTGAGTTGTGGAAAACCCTATATCTACTTTTTGCTAACAATGTAGGTGGCGATTGTTTTGATTACTGAAGTTATTTGCTGAGGGTGGTGTTGTATGTATGATTTGCAGGGATTCAAGCAGTGGCAGTCATTGAATGGGAAACAGCCTGTGTTGCCTGGTCTGGGTCTCTCTCATGAACAACTCTTCTTCGTCAATTTTGCTCAGGTAAGGTCGCTAAAAGAATACAAACATACGTACGCGCGCGCGTGCACACACACACACACACACACACACACACACAACACAACACACACACACACCACACACACACACACACACACACACACACACACACACACACACACACACACACACACACACACACACACACACACACACACACACACACACACTTGCTCACTCAATCATGTGTGTACATACAAACCACCAGATGATGAGTAATAACTGTTTTTTTTATATGATGTTTTTTGTTCATTTCGTTCAGTTTCTATTTGTTTGTTTGTTAGTTTCATTTGTTTCTAAACTAAAACTATGAAAACTCAGTAATGCAAAACCAGAAACACAGAAAGAAAAATATGTATCATTAATGTAGAGAAAAACCTCAAAATGTAAAAATGTGATGAAGAAATAGGACGAGAGATTGTTATGAAGGGTGCAGCCCCCGTGGGGATGCTGGGTGTCTTTCAATACATGTATAAATGGTATCCCCACCTTCTGGAAATTCTGTGCCAAAGATTATGTCTTTTCTGACACTCTCTTTGTTTTTTTCTTCCTCATTTGCTTTATTTCTTCCTATCATTTTCTGCCTTACTGGTCCATTCACCTGTATGTGTTCAGTAAAGTCTTACTTTCTCTTAGGATTGATAATTGGGTACATGTATTAAGTACATTTTTGGCTCTAGAGAAATGAGCTAGATATGCGGAAGCTATTTTAGGTAATATAGGCCCGTTTTTATATATGTTTTAGTGTTATATTTAAATGTATATTCAGGTGTATTTTTTAATCCCCTATGTGATATATTGGACAGAGTGGTCAACGCCAATGGCATTTCCTTAGATTATATGCGTGAATGCGTTGATATGTGTGCTTAATTTTCTTTCCCTTTTTTTCATGTTGAGTATTGTGTATGTTTTGAAACGTTTATAGCCCTGATATGGCTCTACGCAGTCAGATGGGCTTTAAATAAAAATAACAATAGCAGTACCAAGTGTGCATGTGTGCGTATGTGATTCTATGTGTGTGTGCATATGTTTGTTCGTTTGTGTATGTGTGAGCGTGTATGTGCGATTGCGTGTGTGTGTGTGTGTGTGTGTGTGTGTGTGTGTGTGTGTGTGTGTGTGTGTGTGTGTGTGTGTGTGTGTGTGTGTGTGTGTGTGTACGTGCAGGGCTGGTGTAACCTAATAACGGATGAAGGGGCCAAGAACAGATTGCTGACAGACCCACACAGTCCAGGCAGCGTCAGGTAAGCCTGTGATACCATCAGTCACTTGTATACTTTAAGTTAATGATTTTGACTTTTTTCAAAGGACGGCTGACATTTTCCCTGGGTTATTCAGTAGGTGAGAGTCACGTTTTGTGGCAGATGAACAGTATCTGTGGATACTTTCTAAATGGGGAAACCATGACACTTTTAATACACGGATTGGACCTCTGCATTCAGAATTTCTTGCTTTCTGATGGGGATGCTCTGTGTGTAAAGCCACACACACGCCCATACTGAACAACAAGATCTCTTAAAGGTCTCGCTGACAGTGCAGGAGTTTATGGAGTGGAAATCAGTAACAAGAAAACCAGTCATGGTAACGGTACAACCAACAGCAGTGCAGAAGTCTACATGAATGACCGGAAACTGGAAGAGGTCGACAATTTCAGTTACCTGGAAGCTACCCTGACCAAAGATGGCAGTAATCAAAATACGGGGCTTCACTGTTACAACAGCAGTGGCCGGATTAAACGGAATCTGGAGAAACATCAGGGTCAGCTTTACCACTAAATACAGACTGTACAAAATACTGGTAGTCTTCATGCTCCACATAGCGTTAAATTTGGACATTGCTTGCTGACCTGAAAAGAGAATTCAAGCCTTTGAGACCACATGTCTGTGTAAATTGCTTTGTGTATCTTCCCTTGAACATAAGCTAAGTAAGTACATACATAACAAGATCGCCACCTCGGTGGGCCACATATATAGATAAGTGAGTACATACATAACAAATCAATACTTCGATGGGCCACATAAGATAAGTAAGTACATACATAACGATATCGACACTTCGATGGGTCTTCGTCGGATAAGTATGTGCATAACAAATCAACACTTTGGTGGGCCCACATAAGTAAGTACATACATAACAATATCAACACTTCAGTAGGTAAGGTAGGTAAGTACATACATAACAAGTTCAACGTCTCTGTGGGCTCACATAAGATAAGTACATACATAACCAGATGAACACTTCGGTGGGCCCATATAAGGTAAGTATATACATACCAAGATAACACCCCGTTGGGTCCACGTAAGAAAACACATACATAACAAGATCAGCACCTTGGGGATAAGTAAGTACATACATAACAAGATCAACACGTCGGTGGGCCACATAAGATAAGTAAATACATATATAAGATCAACACTTTGGTACACCCACATAAGTACCGGTACATACATAACACGATCAACACTTCGGTGGGCCCACATAAGTAAGTTTATACATAACAAGATCAACACCTTGGTACACCCACATAAGTACCGGTACATACATAACACGATCAACACTTCGGTGGGCCCCCATAAGTAAGTTTATACATAACAAGATCAACACCTTGGTGGGCCACATAAACCTCTGCTGGCAGCTGCGTGACGATGCAAGCTGCATGGTTTTGTCTTGTCGCCCACCATGACACATTGTGTAAGACCATTTTCCAGGACACTCTGGCAGGAGGCCTTTGCCACAGAGAGGTGAGTGGCAAAAATCAAAGACTAGACCAGTGTTTGGTCAAGAGAGATTCATCATGCTTGGACGATTTCATGCGTTTCACATAAACATGCCAGCAATTATTTGGGAGACTCCTTGAGCCTGCGCAAAACTCTGACAAGATCTTGAAATGGTGGGAGGGGGGAGAGACATGCACGTCCTATGAAACGCTACAACTCCAGAATGATTGAAAGATTAAGATGAACAATGAACAGGCTGGTTATAAATGTTGAGGGCTGAGATTTGAACTTGAAAGATCAGATCTCATCCAAGGCTGTGTCAAAAACAACCAACCAGCCCAATGTTAGTATGCCTTCACTGCTTGTTGCTGCACCTCAGACACAGGATGGAGAATTCTATCTGCTGCTGGGTCCCACGAGTTCCCCTAACGATGTAGACTATGGAACTAGAATAAGAAGGAACATTTAGAGGAGAAGTAATCCATTGATAGTTGAAAACCAAAAACGTGTTCTCATGAGTCCATGATAAAGTACAGTGAAGAGTCTTCTGATTAGTAATTGATATTCCCACTTTTTGGTCAATGATTAAATCAAACCATACATTATAATTTTAAGATAATGACCATTCTCATACAGTGCAGGCTATGCTGTTTTGTTTCAGAGTTCGTGTATCTGTTTCCAACTCTGAAGATTTTGCTGAAGCCTTCAAATGCCCTGTTGGGTCAAGAATGAATCCTGCCAAGAAGTGCGCACTGTGGTGATTGCATCACGTTGCCTTCGTCGCTACTGTTGTACAAAAACAAGTTGAGCTGGAGAATTAATTATCAGAAAAGTTATGTAATCTGTTGTTTTTTATCTTAACACAGTGAATTTGTTTCTTTGTTGTGTTTTGTGTACGCATGAAAAAGGCCATTTGGCCGATAATTTGCACCTGCTTTATTTCGTCAATAAACTTCACGTTCTCGTTTTATTTTCATAAGTGTCTTCTTTCTCTTTGCTCGAATGCTTGCGGTCAATTTAAATCAGTTTACGCTTTCATCATTGTTCAGAATGTTATAATAATAAAGATTAGTGCCTTTATGGAAGTAGATAATTTTTTGTGTAATTGCGAGATAGACACTAATGGTCGATCCAAGTGATTTTGTCAGGCTGTGTGATACAAAAACAAGATCCAAGTAATTTTGTCAGGCTGAGTGATACAAAAACAGAAATAGCTGCTTAAACATTGTCTTTGTAATATTTTATTTTGTGTTGTGCGATTCGTGTTTTGTTAACTACAAGAGTAGAAAGTTCTAATTTTTGTTAAAGGGAGATTTCTATTGTCTGTAACCTATCCTCGTGTGTTTTTAAATCAATAAAAGGAAGATTAAAAAACATGGAAGCAAAAACGCTGTGCCAGTGTGCATGTTATTTTTTGTGTGCGTTTGTACCATCTTGAGAAAACCGAAACTGCATTAGGCAGTATGAAGAGGGTCCTAAACTGAAATTTGTGTTCCCATCAATTTGGCTGTGTTCATGGACAGATCCTGATCACAGTTGCATAAGTCATAAAACCCAACAGGGACTCTGTGATATTCGAGTATAATCGGGTATGCTCGTACATTTAGGTCATAGGGATCCACAAAGCATCAAAAATTACCAGCAAGCATTTTCCTTCTGGTTCTGGATAAAACTGTCTATTTTTGTGCGCAGGAACAAACGAACGAACAAACAAATAAACAAACAAACAAACAAAAAAGCACCCTTAGAGCTGAAACACTCAATTTGACTGTACTGCTAGGTCAGGCAGGGTCGAATTCAAATGTGATTAGTAGTCTGTCATCCTAATCAACTTGCTTTTGTGTCTGTCCAACATTGCTCTTAAAGTGCATAAACCATTGTTTGGTCAGTCACAAAGTGCTTTTTGCAGTGACATATAGGACACCAAAAATATTATATCTGTTCCAACGGTGATTGATCTTTTTAAATCTAGTCAGACATAATTAGGAGCTTCTTTATAAGAAGCAATGAATGCATCCTGCGAAACAAAAGGAAACGACACGCATCTCGTGAAATGAAATTAGCTATCCAACTGTCCAGTAGTCAGTTCAGTCATCGACATTCTATGATGATTAAATTCTTTTTAGTATAGCAGCTTAACTAGTTCGCTAAAAGTTTGTTTCCAATGGTTTAGTTTATAAATCATTATAAACTATCAATGTTGTTATGTTTCTCTTTTATTAGTGGGTTGAGGAGCTGTTTGAAATCATTTCCCCATCTTGCCTTGATCTGATAGTCTTCATACAGTGTGTTACCGTCTTTTATCATTGATTGCAGCTGTGTTATCAAAGGGCTCTTTTCACATTTTCATTGCTTTCACACTTTTCTAAAAGTCTCTTGGGGATTTCTTTCGCAGTGCGGACAGGTTTTCCCTGTACCTTTTCCGTCATTGGTCTTTATATGCCTAAACCACAAGCTTGCAGTGTCTTCTTGCCAGTGTGTACTTCTTTCGTTTTGGACTTCACCTAGATCTTATAGAGCCTCTTCTTTTCCTGCACACCTTTCTTCATAATGTCATTTCATCAAGCAGTCATCTTCCTCTTTCTTCTTCCTATCCTCTTTTTACCACGTTATTCTTCCAGGATCTTCAGGCGTGCTGCTTTGAATGTTGTCCTGATATTTTCAACATCCATACAGTCTGTGTTGATGTTCTGCAGCTTTTCCTCGACTCCTTTCTGTACCTTCTCCCTGATGTCTTCCTCTTGTGGCTTCCTCAGGTTGATCTACTCTTCTGATTTCCTCTTTTGGCTTGCATATTTTTGCCTGTTAGTGCTCCTTACGACTATTGGTTGTGGTGTGTAGTACAGAAAGTGATTGGCTTCCGAGTGATTTGTTTCAATACACAAGGAAATGAGAATAGAAAACAATATAAGCTCTTTCCAAAACATCAAAAGAGGAGTCAGACAGGGTTGTGTTTTGTCACCAGATCTGTTTTCACTTTACAGCGAAAACATCATGAGAAACTTAGAAGACCCTGGATTAAAGGTTGGAGGGAAAATGATAAACAACATTCGATATGCAGATGACATTGTGCTAATTGCAGAAGACGAAAGGGACCTACAAAACCTTGTGAATATACTAGAAATAGAAAGCAAAGGTAAGGGGTTGGAACTAAACAGCAGGAAGACTGAAGTCATGGTGATCAGTAAAAAACATGAAATCCACTCATGCAAAATAACAGCAAATGGCACAATTTTGAGACAGGTTGATAAGTTTAAATACCTGGGAACAATCATTTCATCAGACAGCAGATGCACATCAGAAATAGCCGGCAGAATCGGCCAAGCCAAAACGGCATTCAGGAAGATGAAAAGCATTCTTACCAACAAATGCCTATCAATTAACATCAGGAAGAAAGTTCTTGAATGTTATATAGAACCAATACTGTTGTACGGATGTGAGGCGTGGACAGTCAACAAACAAAGCCAGAACAAGATTGAGGCAGCCAAGATGTGGTTTCTAAGAAGAATGTTGAGAGTTCCATAGACAGCAAAGAAAACAAACGAGACAGTCTTGATGGAGGCTGACACAAGTAGATCATTCATATGGAAGATTAGGAACAGACAGGCAACATATATGGGCCATTTTATGAGGAAAGGGGATTTGGAGTACCTGGTCACAACAGGAAAGCTGGAGGGAAAGAGAGCACCATGTAGACCCAGGGAAAAATACTAGACGGACTTGCTGAGTGGCTGAAGACGAGGAGGGTGGAGGAGATGCTTGGGGCAACAAGAGATAGAGACAGATGTTGGTCCATGATCGCCAACGCCATGCGGCAGGGCACCTGATGATGATGATGATGATACAAGGAAATAAATGAAAGTAAAGTACCTGGTAAGCTTATCTCTCCCCGAAACCATAAGTACTATTCAGTTAATTTGAACGTCAACTTATGCTGTGATTTTTTTCTCAAATCTGAAGCTACAGAAAAATATAATGAAAAAGGTCGATACCCAAACATGTGAAAAAGCACTGCGTAAGGATGGCTTATCACTTGAGAGACACTTTTATTGGAACCACTTCACGAGCTCTTGTGTATCTGCTGGAGAAAAGGCATCCTGTCATTTGAAATAGAAATCAACAAGCACATTGCCAAGACTGCTGAAGCGATGGCCAAAGTGAGCAAGAGAGATCTGGATAACAACCAGCTGTTCTTAATTACCAAACTAAAGGTGTACCAGGTGTGCATTGTCAGTACCTTTCCGTGTAGCTGTGAATCCTGAACAATTTACGCCAGGCAGAAGAACCACCTGGAAACCTCCATCTTTACTGCCCAGACAAATTCTTGGCATCGCATAGAAAGACAAGGTCACCAACGCCGCCCTGCTGGAGCAAATTGGCTTCCTCAGCAAGCATCTCCTCCTCTGTCCGTAGTAACTGTGAAGGCTGAGGCTTGTGCACCAAATGAAGGGCGGTTGCATACCCAAGGATGTCATGCATGGCAAGGTGGCACGGGACACTGCCCAGCGGGCCATTCAACACTGCACTTCAAGGATATCTGCAAGTACGACCTGAAACTCACAGACCTAAACTCAGCCAGGAACTGCCTGCAGACCGCAGCAACTGGTGCCATGCTTTTCAAGCAGGAGTAAAGAGGGGCAAGGAAAAGCACAACCAAAGCTGGAGGACAGAAGTCGACACAGTACATGTAAGCAGAGACAGCAAACTGAGGTTTGATATACTCTCTAAATGTGTCTTCAGTGCCTGCCAGAGAGACTGTCATGCAAGGGTCGACTTGCCAAGCCACCTTACACACTGGTCTCAGTGGGCCTGATCTTGATCTGCCAAGGTGGTTCCATTATCTCATTAGACGATGGTCTCTTACGTACCGTAGTTATGAAAAGGGAGCTTGTAAGAATGGTTTGAGTATGTTTTTAATCATGATTCTGGTTTTTAAAAGCATGCAAACAAGTAAGAGCAAACTGTCATTGTGACCATCACCACCAAACCCAACCATCTCCACAAATCGAAACAAAACATCTAACCCAGTCCACTCTATAATTGATATCATCTGACTCCATTCTTTTTTGACACCACTTCCCTTCCAATCCGTAACCCTCCTAATAACGTGCCTCACTTGGCTTCCCGTCCCCCCTCCTTTTCCTTAAGTCACAATTTTTTTTTCTGTGTCAGAAAAGGTATGTTTCTCACAGACACACCACTCCCACTCATTCCCAGCGAGTCAAGGAAACCACGAAAAAACGAGGACAGCTGATATTTTTTTGCAGGAGATGTTCGACCAGCTTCAAGAGATAAGCAATTACTTACAAACTCAGTGATTTATTTATCTGCTCTGCCATTTCTGTTCATAGTTTATCTTGGAGGAGAGGTCGATTTGAAACTGGTGTGCTTTCTTCTGGTACATGAAACAGCATTTCGTTTAAGTATCTGTTTCGTTATTTAACTAATTATTTATATTTGAGGGGATGTTCTCTTAAAAGATTAATTCAACAAGCAGCGTGTGTGTGTGTGTGTGTGTGTGTGTGTGTGTGTGTGTGTGTGTGTGTGTGTGTGTGTGTGTGTGTGTGTGTGTGTGTGTGTGTGTGCGCGTGTGTGTGTGTGTGCGAGTGTGTGTGTGAGAGAGAGAGAGAGAGTGCGTGTGTGTGTGTGTGTGTATGGGCAATATATACATGTATATATACATATATATATATATATAGATATATATATATATATGCATTGGCATAAGCAAAAGCTGTCAGTAAACATGTCTGAACGAGAATGGGACTCACTGACTCAATGCAACAATGCCTCACCACCAGAAAAACATTACCCCCCCCCCCAGCTCCCGATGCCACATATAGCCATCTCACCAAGCAATGAGAGACCATCCCAATGCTGCATGACCCACTCAAATCCAGCCACCAGCCACTTGTTCACAAGCAGAAAGGCAAGGTGATAGAGATGGCGAATCCTTAGATACAGCCACACACTGCACACTAGCCAGGTCTAGCTCAACTACAAGACCAAAACAGAATGAAACAGCCTTCCTTTGCAATAGTCTCTATTGAGTAACCTACCCAGCTGCCAGCTTGCACAGCTGCCAGGTCTTCTGCCCTTGCTGTAGTCTTGACACTTAGCAGTCAGAAGCTCTCAATATTGTTTTGCTTCGCAAAAGCATTAGACATTATGCTCCAGACTAGCCTAGTTTGCTTTTTGGCTAGGTTTGACATGTCCTCAAAGGGATCCCAATTTTGTCGTCTTTTCGATCTGTCAACAGGACTTTCCCTGCAGTCATCAGGTCTGATTCCTTGAAGGCAGCTGCAAAGTTTCAGGTCAAAGCTAACAAATAACACCCAAAGGTGTGGGATGGGATCCACAGCAACAATGCCCCACCACCAGCCAAACAATCAAGCACAGCCCAGGACACCATACGGCAGCCATCTCACCAAGCAGAAGGGGGCGTCCCTCTGCTGCATGATGCACTCAGGCCCAGCCATCAGCCACCCTACTCACAAGCAGAAAGGCAAAGGGCGGGGGGGGGGGGTATGATAACAAACCCAAAGGCACAGCCACACACCACACACCAGCCAGATCCAGACCACCTACAGACAAAGACAAAATGAAAGAGCCCTTCTTTGTTGTACTCTGGGATTTCATCTCTCTATTGAACAGCCCTCCCAGCTGCCTGTTCACATAGCTCTATTCCGCTATCAATAGTCTTTAACACTTAGCAGTCAGAAGCTCATAACAATATCTTACCATATCTTACCAGAACCAGTGGTGGGAGGGGGGTTGTTCAGTTGCCTATCAATCGACATCAACAAGAGAATATTTCATGTTATACATAATCAATAGTGTTATACGGATACGACGCCTGAACAAACAACAAGCAAAGCCATAAAAAGATTGAGGCAGCTGAAATGTGGTTTCTAAGTAGGATATTGAGAAGTCCATCAAAAAGCAAAAGAAACAAAACGAGACATTCTACATTCTTAAAAGAAGCAAAAACAAAAAGAACATTACTGAAAAAATATTAGGAACATTTACAGGGCATTTCATAAAGCAAGACAGATTGGAACACCTAGTCAAAACAGGAAAGCTAGAAGAAAAAAGAGCCTCAGACAACCTTAGGGAGAAAATATTAGACAGCTTTTGCATTGTGGGTGGGGGCAAAAAGGGTAGGAGATACACTTGTATCAACAAAAGACAGATTCGACTGGAGAGCCATGATCTCCAGCGCCATGCAGCAAGCACATAATGATGATAATGATGTGAAATACACGTGCAAATGTTTAGCACACTATATACCACGATTATGGCATATTTCTTGCTGTTTATTTTAGAAGTTCACTTTGAGGACTCTTCATCATCATCATCAAGTGCCTTGCCACATGGCGTTGGTGATCATGGCCTTCCATCTGGTTCTATCCCTTGTTCCCTCAAGCACATCTTCCACCCTCTCTGTCTTCAGCCACTCTGCAAGTCCGTCTAGTATTTTTTTCCCTGGGTCTACCTGGTGATCTCTTTCCCTCCACCTTTCCTGTTGTGACCAGTTGCTCCAACTCCCCTTTCCTAATAAAATGGCCTATATATGTTGCCTATCTTTTCTTAATCTTCCCCATGAATGATCTTCTTGTGTCAGCCTCCATCAAGACTGTCTCGTTTGTTTTCTTTGCTGTCCATGGAACTCTCAACATTCTTCTTAGAAACCACATCTCAGCTGCCTCAGTCTTGTTCTGGCTTTGTTTGTTGACTGTCCACGCCTTACAGCCGTATAAAACTATCGGTTCTATATAACATTCAAAAACTCTCCTCCTGATGTTAATTGAAAGGCATTGGCAGGTTCTGCTGGCTATTTCTGATGTGCATCTGCCGTCTGGTGAAATAAGCCAGACTGAATGATTGTCGTTGAGCCAGACTGAATGACTGGTGAAATAAGCCAGACTGAATGATTGTCGTTGAGCCAGACTGTATGATTGTACAACCACAATAAAAGAGACCAACACCACGGTCTTTCAACAACTACTCTGATGAACCACTGACACCAAACTTGAATTCACTCCAGGTATGGAAGCTTCAGAGACACCAACACTGGTATCACAGGAGATCAAGGCATGACATCCTTATGACTTTCTGGGTTTATTCCTATTGGCTCATTTGGGAGCATAGGGCCACAACAGCTGCTCCCTTGGACTCAGCTTAAGGCTGTTCTCTTCAGCTCAGCCAGTTTCCATCCAGTTGCAATCACCTCGTTTTGCATGCATCTTTACGTCTGCTTTAGTCTGCCTACTTTCCTCTTTCTTTAGAGTTCCGCTCTTGTGCTTCTTTTGCAATCTATTTGTAAATTACTGCTTTTCTTAGGTTTGCAGGCACACACACACAGGCACACACACGCACACACGCAAACACGCACGTACGCACGCACGCACGTCGCACACACACACACACACACACACACACACACACACACACACTCACACACATACACACACACACACACACAACCAGTATACATGTAGATAATGTATTGGTCTACACAGATGTCACATATATTTTAAGTCCAGTATTGTTAAGATTTTAATGTCATGTAATCCTGATTGTGACAAGATTTTCCCCCCATGAAATAGGTAGAGCAGAAGCCTTTAGTAATGAAACCATCAATCAATGTCACACCCTTCTCCCTTTGGATTGTAATGGTATTTGTTTTTCTTTCTTCGTTGCTACTGCTACTACCACATGTACTACTATTATTATTATCTATAGAAAGAGAATGATTGCCAGGGATCTACCACAAAATAATGCAAATGTAAATAGATTGTTCTTGCCTTAAGAGAGAAAAGAAAGCTTGTTTTCCTTGCAAAGGTAAGAACAAACAACAAGAAGGAGACAAAAAAGAGTCAACATAAACATTTTACCTGACACAGTAACTGTCTGGTCTAAAAAGCAAACGAACCTTTGAGGAAGACAACGCAAAAAAATATAGAAAAAAGAAAAAAAATGAAAAACTGCTGATGGTTGGGCAGCAGTTCAGAAGACCTGACTACTGTAGGTATCAGTCCAGAAGAGCGCTGTGTCAATTTTTAGGCCCCTCACAGTGTGTGTGGACATTCAGGCCCTTTCATTGATCAGGAGAATGAATGTAACCCAATTGGCGAGATGCTGCTCAACATATGTGCTGAGCGTGCAATCTTCATCACCAGTACCTTCTTCAAATACAAAATCAAGCATGTGAAAACGTGATACAAGTCGAATGACGTAGATTAATCTTCCCATTTGATTTCACTTTCACAAGGAAAAGATCGAGGGTTATAAGTAAAAATGCGAGAGCAATCCCAAATTACGTCATTTACACAGATGACAAAATTGTTGTTATGGTGCACACACCAAGAATAGTGAGAGCAAGTCCCTGTCACAAAACCAAATTAGAAATGATAAATATGAAAAAAAGACTAAAGAAAGTGTCAAGGCAGAAGTAATTTCAGACGTTTAAGAAGCCTTTATAAATTTGCCAAATAAAGTTGGTCCGATAGAAAAAGAATGGAACATTTTTTTTCAGACAGAAATTATTGACCTTTTGGAAAGGTGACTGCTTGGTAGAATGATTCAATCAAAGAAGCTTAAAAACATCAGGAGAATACACAGTGATATACTCTGGTGGTTATTCACATGAAAGAGGAGTAGGCATCATAATGGACAAAGACAAATCGAAAGCAGTTAAGGGATACTGGGCTGTGTCCAACAGAGTTTTGCTAGTCAAACTGGGAGGCAAACCATTTGATATCAACATCATTCAGATGTATGCACCAACATCCGCAAGTACTCAGGAAGACATCGACAACTTCTACGAAGTATTAGAGAGGCCAAGGTCCAATGTAAATCACAAGAAGTTACAGTCATAATGGGAGATTTTAATGCTTAAGTGGGACAAGATAGGGTGGAGGACATAGTTGGACCTCATGGCCTTGGTAAACAAAATGAAAGGGGAGGAAAACTTGTAGAATGGGCACAGATGAATGAGTTCATAGTAGGAAACACCTGGTTTCAGCAGCCTGATAGAAGAAAATGGACTTGGATGAGTCCAGGAGATAATACCAAAAATCAGATTGACTACGTCCTGATCAACAAAAGATTTAGAAATTCTTTACTGTCAGCAAAAATACTACCAGGCGCAGACTGCAACAGTGACCACAATCCTGTAGTGGGAAGATTTAGGCTGAAATTAAGGAAAAGGAAACAGACCAAAAGCAACATCAAACTAAATCTTGAACTCTTAAAGACAGATGAAGTGATACGTCAAACATTTAATGTACATGTTCAAAACAAATTCAGTGCTCTGGAAGACGTTGGTGACAGAGAGGAATAATGGACTAAGTTGACATATTCGATAAATGAAGCTTGTGAAGAAATCCCTGAGGCAGATAGAAAAGCAAAAAAGAGCTGGATGACAAAAGAAATGTTGGGCTTGATGGAGGAAAGGAGGAAGGCAAAGAGAAACGAGGAGATATACAGGAAGATAAACAAAGAAATCAGGAATAGGTGCAATGAAGCTAAGGAAGCTTGGCTGAAAACAAAATGCAAAGAAATAGAAGACCGACATAAAACGGATCCTCAGGGCATGTACAGACGAATTGAAGAAATTGTACACAGGAAAAATACATGCACATCAACTGGTTGCTTAAAATCGAAAGATGGCACGCTTATCATGGAAAAAAACAAAATATTAGACAGATGGGGAGAGTACATTAAAGACATTTTTGAGGTTTGGCAAATTTGCTCGTTGTCCAGTTGTCTTTTCCTTTCTTCACTTTTCCTTTATCTCTGTTTCAGAAAAAGCCCAAACACTTTCCATTCCATGCTGTAAGAGTCTGTGCAGTATTCTTTTGAGATGATACCAATGTTAGTCTGATTATTGATAGCTCTTGTTTTTCCTTTCACAGTAGATTTCCGGCCACTTCCTCTGTCTGTTCGTTTTTGGGTAAGACGTTCGATGGTATGATGACTAACATTTTGTTCGCGAAGGTAGATTTTATAGCGTCTAAGGACCTCAGACTTTCCCAGATAGACAATTTTTATTGTAGTGGCATTGCCTGCAAGTTTATGGGCCCTGTTCATTTCCCTTAACACCAGCCTGTCATTACCACAAAACACTCACATACACTCACACATACGCGTGCGCACGCTCACACACACCCACGCACGCACGCACGCACACACACACACACACACACACACACACACACACACACACACACACACAACACAAACACAAAAACAAGCACAAACACACACACACCACTCATGCACACACACATACTGTATACACACCTCACTGGCATAATTTCCGATAACATGTAACTTTTTAGTGCCTACTGCTGATTGTGTTTGTGGCTGTTGCAGTTTAACTAGAAGAAGTTCCTGTCAAGTTATTTCAGTGCCGCTAATGTCACCATCACTCAGGATACAGAAGTAGTCATGTTTGCTCAAGACTACATGAAGTCTATGCTGAGTCTTCGAAACTACAGACAAGCGATGAATATTTTGTTTCATCCAAAGGTTTTCTTCACACATACCCCCCCCCCCTTCTCCTCCGTTCCCCTTTGTTTTCTTCTTTTTTCGTTTGTGGCCTGCAATCCCACGTTCGCTGGAATAGACGAGTGGGCTTTTATATGTATGGCTGTGTGACACTAAGGCAATGACATTCCGTTATCGAGGGTGTGAATACTGTACGTTTTGTGTTTTGTAAGGCCATCAAAAAGTGACGATGCTTTCAGGATTTTTAACATGATATTTTGATGTTCTGCATGCCGAGGGATGGGGGAGGAAGGAAACATTTGAATGTTACTGCCCTTTAACAGTTTCATAAGTCTGTTATATATGAGAGAGGGGGTAGGGAGAAGGAGGAGGAGAGGGATTCTAACTTTTTGATTTACTTACTTCAGTGTGAAAAGTTTGTGTGTCTTCACACATACACGATCGCGTGTGCGTGTGCATTGTGTTTGTGTGTGTGTGTGTGTGCATGTGTGTGTGTGTGCGCGCGCTTGCGGGCGTGTGTATGTATGTGTGTGAGAGTGTGTGTGCACTTGTATGTGTGCGTCTGTTTGCATATGTGTGTGTGAATGACTGTGACCTCAAATTTTACTTTAACAACGTTGGCTTTTAACTTTACAAAAACTGGAAGGGTGTATAGTTCGACTGATATATACTGACTAATGAAAGACTGCGTGAAAGATAAACAATGGAAAGAAAACTCGATCATTGAAAAAACAAACATACAGAGAATGTAGGCCAGCTTATCTAAAGTGTGCACGTGAAGGATATCTTAATGTATTTGAACCGGTCGACCCATACCTACATACTGATAAATAAGATATACCACAATCTTACATCCAGACAAAGTCTGAAAAGCTTGATTTCAAGTGTTCGTTAACACCATAATTACATGTTTATCTATTTCGAAATGTTCAAGGGACACTCAAGATTACACGAATCCTATTGTACACACAGATACACGAGTACTTATGCACACTACCGCAGACATACAATCAAAGACAGAAACACAGACACGTTAATAAAAATGCTCGCACGCACGCACGCACGCACGCTCAGAGACTCGAATGGCACAGATGTTCTCTCTTATTATATAAACACTTCTTTGAAAAACAAAAGAAAAAAACAAAACAAAAAACAAAAAATCAACAACAAAAAACTAACTAACCTATCAAACACAAATCTAAATGGCCACATTTCTTTCCGACATAAAAAAGTGTTGGTACAGGTTTCCAGAGTTTCAGATGCTATATTTCTGAATTTGTTTGAAGAGCTGTGAATAGCCTTAAACTATAACAGCACCCCTCCCCCTCCCCCCTCCCCCCCCCCAAAAAAAAAACTAGCACTCACGTGTGTTTAAGTTTCTACACTTGCTGTGGATTGTGCTATTGGCAAGTTGGGCAGCAGCGAAAATATGCCTTTGTCGTCTTTTCTGGGACAGCGTCTGCATGGTACCCTAGGTATGGCTGTCTTGTGTCTTCATGCTGGTGTCCAGTGAAGGGCAGTCCGGATGATGCCATCCTGCTTTCCTTGGATGACGTACGCAAACCATCTCCATTGTCTTGTCATGCTGGTGGTGTGACTGCGTTAATTACAAAGCAAAATATTGCACAATCTCTATCCCACTTACACTTTACTATATAAGATGGGACTCCAGATTCTGTCTTTTGTGATTTTTGCTTATACACTTAGAGGTCATTGAAAAAATTTTCTCTCAAATTTAGTTTGTATAAATCAGATTCATTTTCTTATATTTTCAAAAAAACAAAAGCAAAAAAAAAAGGAGAGGGACAAGAAAATGACCAATTGCTTGCAAGTTCGCTCCTTTCAGGTTCCCCATTTCATAAGAATGTGTTTCCCTACCTTTATCGGTATGCCTTAGGGGGTGGTCATTTTTCATCATAGTGGTCACACTTCGATAGACAGTGCAGAGAAACCGCCCTGTTACCCTATGACAGAGTTTTATTCCGTTGTTTCTTGACGATAGCAGCATCTAACGAAAATGGCGATGATGATAATAGTGATAAGTAGTCAGAAACTTGGGGTAGAGTTGGACAGCAGAAGGTCTTCAGAGGAGAAGCCCTCCCACTCCACAACCCCATCAATACCAACAACGTCAACAACAGTAACAACACTGCGCTCTTGCCTTGACGTTGCCCTTATTACCAACGTGTTAAAATATTTGTGTTGTTTTTTTTTGCGTGAGCTGTGCTTGTTGCTGCTCAGTGCATAACATGATACGCATGATATCATACTATTGTATCTTCACACGTTCATTAAATAAAACTTACTGGAAATAGCAACAAGAACAAAAACAGCAACAAGATCCAGCAATTACATAATTATATTCACTCACTGTACCTCACAAGTATAAACGCGTCTCTCTCTCTCTCTATCTATCTATCTATCTATCTATCTCTCTATCACTCTGCCTCTCTCTCTCTCACACACACACACAAATACAAACACACACATACCCACGCAAGCACGCACACACGCACACGCACACACACGCACGCACACGCACACACGCACACACACACACACACACACACCACAGAGGGAGAGAGTGATACATATATACATATATGTGTGTCAGTGGCCAATGTGATGCATCTAGTGTGTCGGCTAGTGACTGCATGCTTATCATCTCTCACGTTCAGCCTGCACCGCTGGCTAGCACTGCTGCTTGCAGCTATGCGAAAAGAGGAGCAGAATGCATAAGTCTCTTCCTGTCAGTACATAGCCTCTCTATCAGCAAGCCCTACGTTATGCCTCCTCATTGGCGACAATCGGTAACTGAGCACCTCACAGACTCAGGATAAATCTCGAGGGACTCGGAGGAGGTCTGGCCCCCAGAATTGCGGCATGCAGGCCCACTGGCGTGTGGATATGCCCTGGCCCCCTCACGAACCAGATCCCCCAGTATGGGTAAATAGCTCCACTGCCTTGTGGACATCTCGGGAGAGAATAAGGCTAAGGGAGTTAACCCTGAAAAAAATCACCCTACTGCCTTGTAGGTTGTCGTGGGAACGACAAAGGCTAACGGAGAGACCGTAAACAAACCGATGGAAGGCAACAGGAAACCACCATCGTATTTTCCCCAGGATACATGTATTTATGGATGGACAAGCAAAAGGAAATTGAAGATAACGACGTAAATAGGTGCTCCTGTGGAGTACCTTTATCCGTTAGGGACTGTCATGTGGCGCAGGTGACACCAGACCATCAGCCAGCTACTGCAACCAAACCCAAACCAAAACTCAAACTCAAAAACACCAAAATAGCAACATGGAACATCAGAACACTGTTGCAGAAGTGAAAATTAGACAACATCAAAATGGAGATGGAAAGGCTTTACATTAGTATTTTAGGACAAGGGGAAGTGAGATGGAAGGGGGCAGGCATGATAACATCAGAAGAATACACAGTGATATACTCTGGTGGTTATTCACATGAAAGAGGAGTAGGCATCATAATGGACAAAGACAAATCGAAAGCAGTTAAGGGATACTGGGCTGTGTCCAACAGAGTTTTGCTGGTCAAACTGGGAGGCAAACCATTTGATTTCAACATCATTCAGGTGTATGCACCATCATCCGCAAGTACTCAGGAAGACATCGACAACTTTTACAAAGTATTAGAGATGGCCAAGGTCCAATGTAAATCACAAGAAGTTACAGTCATAATGGGAGATTTTAATGCTTAAGTGGGACAGGATAGGGTGGAGGATATAGTTGGACCTCATGGCTTTGGTACGCAAAATGAAAGGGGAGGAAAACTTGTAGAATGGGCACAGATGAATGAGTTCATAGTAGGAAACACCTGGTTTCAGCAGCCTAATAGAAGAAGATGGACTTGGATGAGTCCAGGAGATAATACCAAAACTCAGATTGACTACATCCTGATCAACAAAAGATTTAGAAATTCTTTACTGTCAGCAAAAATACTACCAGGCGCAGACTGCAACAAGTGACCACAACCCTGTAGTGGGAAGATTTAGGCTGAAATTAAGGAAAAGGAAACAGACCAAAAGCAACATCAAACTAAATCTTGAACTCTTAAAGACAGATGAAGTGATACGTCAAACATTTAATGTACATGTTCAAAACAAATTCAGTGCTCTGAAAGACGTTGGTGACAGTGAGGAACAATGGACAAATTAGAGAAATTCGATAAATGAAGCTTGTGAAAAAATCCCTGAGGCAGATAGAAAAGCAAAAAAGAGCTGGATGACAAAAGAAATGTTGGGCTTGATGGAGGAAAGGAGGAAGGCAAAAAGAAATGAGGAGATATACAGGAAGATAAACAAAGAAATCAGGAATAGGTGCAATGAAGCTAAGGAAGCTTGGCTGAAAACAAAATGCAAGGAAATAGAAAACCGACACAAAACGGATCCTCAGGGTATGTACAGAAAGATGGCACGCTTATCATGGAAAAAGACAAAATATCAGACAGATGGGAAGAGTACATTTTTGAGGATGACAGAAACGAAGAAAACATTATAAGAAAGAACTTTGAAGGACCACCCATAATGAAAGATGAAGTTAGAGCAGCACTGAAAAATATGAAACCAGGAGAAGCCCCAGGACCAGACAACATTACTACAAAGATGATTGAAGCCCTGGAGGAATTTGGTATAGAAAAAATAACAGTCCTCCTCAATGAAATTTATGACACCGGAAAAATCCGCAAAGATATGTCAAAATCAATTTTCATTGCACTTCCAAAGAAGACAGGGGCTATAGAATGCGAACTCCATCGCACAGTCAGTTTGATGAGTCATGTAACAAAAATCCTGTTAAGAATAATCATGATGAGGTCAAGGAATAGAATCAAAACAGAAATAGCAGAAGAACATCCTAAGAACTATCATAGAGAGGTCAGTTGAGATGAATAAGGATTTGTATTAATGCTTTGTTGACTATACCAAGGCTTTCGATCGGGTAAGACATGAAGAGTTGGTCGACCAACTGGAGAGACTCAATGTTGATGGAAAAGATCTACGAATAATCAGAAATATGTACTGGGAACAAACAGCCGCAATGAGAATAGAAAACAATATCAGCTCTTTATAAAACATTAAAAGAGGAGTCAGAGAATGTTGTGTTTTGTCACCAGATCTGTTTTCACTTTACAGCAAAAACATCATGAGAAACCTAGAAAAAGACCCTGGATTAAAGGATGGAGGGAAAATGATAAAGAACATTCGATACGCAGATGACACCGTGCTAATTGCAGAAAATGAAAGTGACCTACAAAACCTTGTGAATATACTAGAAATAGAAAGCAAAGGTAAGGGGTTGGAACTAAACAGCAAGAAGACTGAAGTCATGGTGATCAGTAAAATACTTGAAATCCCCTCATGCAAAATAACAGCAAACGGCACAACCTAGACACAGGTTGATAAGTTTGAATACCTGGGAATGATCATTTCATCAGACGGCAGATGCACATCAGAAATAGCCAGCAGAATCGGCCAAGCCAAAACATTATTCAGGAAGATGACAAGCAATCTTACCAACAAGTGCGAGTCAGGAGGCGCTGTGTATTGTCAGGTGAGTCACTGTCTTGAAGTTGGGTGTCATCAGCATAGAAGTGGTGTTTTATAGAGTGGGAGTTGATGATGGTGGACAGGGGGGAGGTGTAAAGAGTGAAAAGAACAGGGCCAAGGATAGATCCTTGTGGAACATCACAGGTCAGGTATGCAGGTTGAGAGTAAGTGCCATTGATGAGAACAGTTTGTTTTCTGTTTGATAGATATGAAGTGAACCAGGAGAGAGCAATGTCAGAGATGCCAAAAGTATGATGAAGTCTAGAAATTAGAAAGGAGAATACCATGATCAATGGTATCAAAGGCTGCAGACAGATCAAGGAGTGTGAGGAGAGAGACTTTGCCAGTATCAGTTGCAAGGAGGAGATTGTTGAGAATGTGTAGCAAGGCAGTTTCAGTGCTATGGCACTGGCGGTAGATAAACTGATTTGGTTTGAAAAGATTTCTTGGTATATACTGGCGCACATGAAACGATACAGAGAGCTTGGACAATTCTGATTATCTGCAAATTCCTTTGTTCAATGCAAATGAAACTGGCTAAAGTTAACCCACACTGATGATGCTATGTTATCAGCTAAAGCTTACAAAATATTCTGTGACTGTAGAGGTAAATATTCCTGAGCACCTAATGTTCACGTGTGTTCAAGTCAATATGAGTTTGCTTTTGTCTAGAAAAAATGCTCTTTCACATAAAGAGTGATAGACTGTAGATGGCAGGACTGGAACAATCATGTACAGAGCAGCGACAGGCTTAGTTCTCATAAAATGTTCATAATTTCAAACCATACAGAATCTTATGTCTTAATGTATATGAACAAATTCATTAAACGAGCACTAGCTTAAATTAGACAGAAAGGAACGACTACCCTCTTCTGTCAAGCGGACAGCAAGTAGTCCTCATGAGACTCAGCTTGTTCAACGTTCACATGAACCACAATTTTATACAAATACTTTCACCAACCTACCCCTGCGGTCGTGAGAATCAAACAGCTGAATTATAATGGCAGTGATATCACCTCTACCAAGCGACAGGTTTGACCATCTACGAGTCCGTTGACCACAAAACTCCACGGTAGTCACCAGGAATTGGAAAAGACGGCCACAGTCATCCCTTGAGATTGGAGTTTGTAATTTCTTCAAGAAGGATCTTCGCACTCACACAATTCCATACGCGTTTGATCCAAGTTACATATCGCCCTCCTGTACGGTGGCAAAGCTTTGAAATAGGAAGGGGGGGTGGGGGCAGGGAAGTGTAAATGAAGGGACATTTTATACACTAAGCGGACACATCAGAATGATGTAAGCGATACAATGAGCAGTGAACAGGCCAGTTTTTAATGTTGATGGCTGGGTCTGAACTCAAGACAACGGATTTTGAGTCCATGTACACAGCAAACAAAAGAAAAAAAAAGAGAAGAGGAACAACAGCAACAACAACAAAAGCTGAATCTTTAATATTTTTTAACCCTGTCTCTTCATAAAGTTCTCTACCAGACTGGTTCTAGTCAAAGACCAGATAAATCTTATGCCACAGGTTCCCCCTCCCCCCCTCTCTCCATATATATATGTATATCTATATCTATATATCATCATCATCATCATCATCATCATCATCATCATCATCATCAGGTGCCCTGCTGCATGGCGTTGGCGATCATGGACTTCCATCTGTCTCTATCTCTTGTTGCCCCAAGCATCTCTTCCACCCTCCCCATCTTCAGCCACTCTGCAAGTCCGTCTAGTATTTTTTCCCTGGGTCTACCTGGTGCTCTCTTTCCCACCAGCTTTCCCGTTGTGACCAGGTGCTCCAATTCCCCTTTCCTCATAAAATGGCCTATAAATGTTGCCTGTCTTTTCCTAATCTTCCTTATGAATGATCTTCTTGTGTCAGCCTCCGTCAAGACTGTCCTGTTTGTTTTCTTTGCTGTCCATAGAACTCTCAACATTCTTCTCAGAAACCACATCTTGGCTGCCTCAATCTTGTTCTGGCTTTGTTTGTTGACTGTCCATGCCTCACAACCATATGACATTATCAGTTCTATATAACATTCAAGAACTCTCTTCCTGATGTTACTTGACAAGCATTTGATGGTAAAAATGCTTTTTATTTAGACAGGCAGACAAAGGGACAGACGGACAGATAGAGACAGACAGAAAGACAGATTGAGAGCCAGAGGGGTGGGTGGGTGGTGGTGAAGAGGAGAATACCGGGGAAGAGGGTGAAAAGAGCTTAAGGTGAGGCCTACAGACATAAGATTACGGGACAGCGCGTGTCTCGACCGTTCATGTTTGACGGTTTGTTCAGGAATAGTGTCAATGGAAGCAGATATATCTGCTACGTTTCCATTGGTCGTCTGTCTGTTGACGACTTACTGAGCTGAAGCGCCTCTACTGTGTGAATAACAGGCTCACACACGGCACATCATACAGCGACTTGGTGAGTTCTTGTATTTTTCTAATGAGATGTCTACTTGGTTTTAAGATAATTTTGCTTTGTTTCTTATTGCATGGTTTTAATCAGAATATAGTTCTTTTAGATTAGAGGATAACTTGTCTCCTTTGTTAATTTAGCAACATTTTGAAATAAAATTTTTAACAAATTGCAAACCATCTGTTTTCAGTTTTTCTTAATTTTTGTTTTATGTAGGTACTTGTAATTAAGAGGTGAAATACACACTTGCTGAATAGATGAGTTATGTTCGTTTCCCAGTCGTTTTGAAAACTTAAGGCACAAGTGGTTTTGTAATGTTTGACACATTTCAAAATGTGTTTAGCGTTTTTTCATTTTCTTATTTTATTTCTTTTTGTCTCAACAGATTTTAATGAAACTCAGGGTGTTCTTAATAGGGAGAGCCACCTTCTCTTTTCGTATGTTTTCTCTATCTCATCACCATCATCAAGTGCCTTGCCATGTGGCGTTGGTGATCATGGCCTTCCATCTGGTTCGATCCCTTGTTGCCTCGAGCACCTCTTCCACCCTCTTTGTCTTCAGTCACTCTGCAAATCCGTCCAATATTTTTTTCTCTAGGTCTTCCTGGTGCTCTCTTTCCTCCACCTTTCCTGTTTTGACCAGGTGCTCCAATTCCCCTTTCCTCATAAAATGGCCTATAAATGTTGCCTGTCTTTTTCTTATCTTCCTTATGAATGATCTTCTTGTGTCTGCCTCCATCAGGACTGTCTCGTTTGTTTTCTTTGCTGTCCATGGAACTCTCAACATTCTTCTTAGAAATCACATCTTGGCTGCCTCAATCTTGTTCTGGCTTTGTTTGTTGACTGTCCATGCCTCACAACCATATGACATTATCAGTTCTATATAACATTCAAGAATTCTCTTCCTGATGTTACTTGACAAGCATTTGATGGTAAAAATGCTTTTTATTTTCTTGAATAATGTTTTTGGCTTGGCCGATTCTGCTGGCTATTTCCGATGTGAATCTGCCGTCTTGTGAAATGGTCGTTCCCAGGTATTTAAACTTATCAAACTATGTCAAGGTTGTGCCGTTTGCTGTTATTTTGCATGACGGGATTTCATGTTTTTACTGATCACAATGACTTCAGTCTTCTTGCTGTTTAGTTTCAGACCCTTACCTTTGCTTTCTATTTCTAGTATATTCACAAATTTTTGTAAGTCCTTTTCATTTTCTGCAATTAGCATAGTGACATCTGCGTATCGAATGTTGTTTATCATTTTTCCTCCAACCTTTAATCCACGGTCTTCCTGTAGGTTTCTCAGGATGTTTTCACTGTCAAATGAAAACAGATCTGATGACAAAATACAACATTGTCTGACTCCTCTTTTGATATTTTGGAAAGAGCTTATATTGTTTTCTATTCTCATTGCAACTGTTTGTTCCCAGTACATATTTCTGATTGTTCGTAGATCTTTTCCATCAATATTGAGTCTTTCTAGTTGGTTGATCAGTTCTTCATGTCTTACCTGATCGAAAGCCTTGGTATAATCAACAAAGCATAAACATAAATCCTTATTCATTTCAATTGACCTCTCTATGAAGGTTCTTAGGATGTATATGGCATTAATAGTTCCTTTCCCTTTCACAAATCCACACTGTTCTACTGCTAAGTCCCTTTTGATTCTATTCCTTGTCCTCATCATGATTATTCTTAACAGGATTTTTGTTACATGACTCAGCAAACTGATTGTGCGATGGAGTTCGCATTCTATAGCCCCTGTCTTCTTTGGAAGTGCAATGAAAATTGATTTTGACATATCTTTGCGGATTTTTCCGGTGTCATAAATTTCATTTAGGAGGACTGTTATTTTTTCTATACCAAATTCCTCTAGGGCTTCAGTCATTTCTGTAGTAATGCTGTCTGGTCCTGGAGCTTTTCCTGGTTTCATCTTTTTTCAGTGCTGCTCTAACTTCATCTTTCATTATGGGTGGTCCTTCAACGTTCTTTCTTATAATGTTTTCTTCGTTTCTGTCATCTTCAAAAAAGTCTTTAATGTACTCTCCCCATCTGTCTAATATTTTTCCATGATAAGCGTACCATCTTTCGATTTTAAGCAACCAGTTGATGTGCATGTATTTTTCCTGTGGACAATTTCTTCAATTCGTCTGTACATACCTTAAGGATCCGTTTTGTGTTGATCTTCCATTTCTTTGCATTTTGTTTTCAGCCAAGCTTCCTTAGTTTCATTGCACCTATTCCTGATTTCTTTGTTTGTCTTCCTGTATATCTCCTCGTTTCTCTTTGCCTTCCTCCGTTCCTCCATCAAGCCTAAAATTTCTCTATCTATGCAAGTGAAAAAGGAACCACACAAACACGAAAATGAATCAGAACGCCATGCGTATTTAATGTAACAATACCAGACAGCCAGAAATCAGAATGCATATCTTATATAACAAAAAACAAGACAGGCACGGTCGTCTTGACTTGTTATATTAAATACGTGTTCTGATCGTATATTCGTGTTTTATCTAGATCCTGTTTGCTTGCAGTCACGCTTGGGTTTTTATGAAAGTGAAATGTTTCACACAATTTCTGCCATGGACAAGTTTTCTGGTGTGCTGGGTTCTTTTTACATGCACTATGTACAAGTTGCACATATCTCTGTTTATCATCTCATCTGAAAGACGAATACCCTGTCTCTCACTCAAAGTCTTGTGGAATGGCTGAGGAAAGAAAGAAAAAAAAGTTGAATTATGATTCGAACCCAGAAGTTTAGCGTCCATCTCATTTGGTTTTAATCAATGGTCCACTAAATTTTGAGAGTGACCGAGGTCACGAATGCTGCATGTTAATTTTCTTTTTTCGTTTCAAGCAATGTTTTCTCGGATGCATGTATCAGTGTTACTTGGCCTAAACTGTGCAGGCATTACACTGCTGCACAATCTGCATACTTTTGTCTACGGTGGGTTAGGATATTTTCCTGTTTCCATGATAAGTCACCAAATGGTGACATGGCTAACATGATCCTTTTCAGTGACACAAACAGACAGAAGGACAAAAACGATCAGACAAAATGGACTCTTTACATGAAAATAAATTTGTCTGGTCGACAATGAATAAAAAGAAAAAAGAAAGAAAATAGGGGGATGGGTAAAAAGAAAGAAAGAGTTAATAAATGAGGAATGCTTTCGGTTGGGGAGACCTTAGGCATCCTCCTAGAGTGCTCTGTCAGTGTCTAGGTCCTTCAGTTGAAAGATTCTATGCTTTCAAAACATGACCCATCATGGCGATAGGTAATTATTTCCTCTTTTAAGTAACCACGTATCTATATAAGAACCACACACGACTGCTTCCCTAGATTAAAAAAGAATTTGTATGCCTTTCTTCCAAATTCTTTCTTTACCTTCACTGGCTGTTCTGTCAGTTGTTTAGGTGATGTCTCTACACTTAATAGAGTTCTGTTACATTAGGTTTACGTGGCTCACTCAGCATACGTTGGACTGCTCCCCTTTTTGCCTTACCTGACAGTAGGTCTGAAGAATTCTACATGGAACGAAACGCATCACCTGTTTTGAGAGCATAGAGCCTTCCCACTGAAAGGTCTACATACCAACAGAGTCCCCTAGGAGGGTCAACTAGGCTGCTCCCAATCAACAGCATTCTTTCTTCTTTTTTCTTTCTTTTTTTTTTAATTCATTTTTACGTTGTCTACCTCAAAGATTTCTGTTTCGTTTTGCATTTTAGACCAGACTTTTTTTTTCGAATCAAAGGGTATTCTGTGTGCTTGTTTTTTAGTCTTTCTGCCTTGGCAAGGGAGACCACCCTGCATTCCTTTTCTGAAGATTAACAATGTACCCATATTTACTATACTTATTATTGCAGCTCTGTCAGTCATTCTGTTTTTATAAAACTGTAAGCTCAGAACATTTACTAGAGAGCTTACAGTTTTTGTGCTTTGCATCTGCTTCTATGCTAGCTGAATGGGTAACGCAAACTGTGTTAGATTTGAGAAGTTCTACAATACATGGGAGATAATTCCTAAGAGTTATGTCCTTTGATTAATATTATTAAAAAAAATTCTCCCTGCTTCCCTCTTATTTCTTTGTAAACTGATATGCATTTGTTGGAAAGAATGCTTTTCATCTTCTTGAAGCAATACTACTATCAGATACAAAACCCATAAGCCAGCTTAAAGGTTTATGTGCAGGCTTAAGGCTTGTACCACTATCATTCTGGATCTTCTCCATCACATGGCACATGTGACGTTAGTGAACATGGAATCCATTCCAAGCACGAAGACGTCCTCTTGAGAAAGTGAAACTGAAACTGAAATCAATATAGATCACACTTCGATTCATGGAGATTTTTGACACGTCCATGTGTTTGGACTCATGAAAATGATTGTGCAACACTTTGACAAGTCCACATACGCTCCACCCAGATCTAGCAATAATCGTCTGACAGAATCATTAAGTCTACGCAAAACCCCACTCTCCCGCAAGGTCATAAAAATGAGAGGGGTAAGGTTGGGAGACAACGGCATGTATTTGAAAAGTGTCTGTTGAGCAATTACATCAATAGTTTCAGGTGGAGGCTTTGTGACCCTGAGGCTGCAGAGGAGAGACGTAGCAAAAACCTTAAGGTTTCTAGAGACTAGCATTAAGAGGACAGTCTCCATCTCCTGTCTGTTGCTGCTTTATTTTCCTCATCCCTGAGTTGACCCAGTACTAAATAGTAAACTCAAGCTGAACAAAAGCCATTATAATTGCAAAATTAATAATGTTGAGTTTAGCGAAGCTGTTGATTGTATCCAGATAATTCAGCTACTTCTCAGATTACAGGTTTATTCAGTTGCATAAATCAACGTTTTCTTTCAGCTCTACTGTATAAAGAGCAGTTCGAGTTTTGTCAGGATGGTACAGGGTAGTTGAGTGATAGTGATGGTTGCTGCTTCTGTTTGTTGAAAAGCTAACATCAATGAAAAAAAAAGAGGAAAGCAATGCTGATATAGATAACCTACTGAATGATACGTTTGTATGTGCATGTATGTGTGCTTGCACACGCGCATGTGTGTGTGTATGTGTATGTGTGAAACAGGAACAGGTCAAACCATAGAGAGGTACACGCTTGCTGGCTTGTACAATGGGAGACAAAGAGGGACAATTTCGGTGAGTGAAGCCTTTGGGATTTTGTTTTGCTTTTATGTTTCTTTTTAGATCTCTCGCTCTCTCTCTCTCTCTCTCTCTCTCTCTCTCTCTCTCTCTCTCTCTCTCTCTCTCTTTCAATTTCCCCATTTTTTCCTAAGAACATGGAGATGTTTCATATTGACCAGACAGGTGTATGTTTGTGTATCTATGTATTTGTCTGTTAGTGTAATGTGTTACTAGAATTTTCTCAGCTGTTTCTGGGTGGTCCTTCAGTAAGTGAACACCAAACATGTGGACAGTTGAGGGTTCGTCAGTTCGTAACCTTGGAAGAGAGGGGGCTGAAATCAAATTCATATGGGCCCAAAAATTGACAAAAATCAGCACTTTCAGAGATATGTAAACACTACTGTTTCAGAATCTGTTCCAAATATGTATAGGCTCTTTTCATTGGTTTACAGGTCTATTACATTGTTCTCAATTGTCAAAGCCTTATTTTGACAAAAACATTTTCAAGGTCAGAGTGACTGAGAAAAGTTGAAAAGATATTGAGTAGCTAACATTTCAAATAAGCTTTTCCCGGGCTTTTTAGTATAATCACTTTGACAGATTCATTGTACGTTAGCAGGTAGTATCAACCGTTCTTACAGAAACTGTCAAGTTGTATGAGTACACTTCTTTTTATAATAAAGATTATCATACCATTTGTGTGAACAACAACATCGAATTTAAGTTATATGTTTCCGAGGTTTAATAAACTATACAATTTGTAAAAATAACAGGAGAAAAGATACTTGGTCAAACCAGTTTCCAGCATTATGACACACACACACACACACACACAACACACACACACACACACACACACACACACACACACACACACACACACACACACACACACACACACACACACACACACACACATACACACACACACACACACTATTTTATCTATCTATTTATTTGTTCATTTATTTATTACTTATATATTTATTGTTTATTTATTCCTCTCTTAAAGATAAAACACAGATACACATGTCATTACAATTCTTTCCAATGTTAGACAGAAACAATATTATTATAAGACACAAAATTCATACACTGGGTAGGACCACGGGACCTGGCCAGCTTATGGATTTGTGCGCAGTCTTAAGACTTGTTCTATGAGCATTCTGGATCTTTTCCATCATATGGCACTTGTGACATCAGTGCATATGTAGTTCATTCCGAGCGGGGAGACTTAATTGCACTATCCTTTAGTGATAAAGCATTTTCAAATTTCAAATGTATCTGTCTCTCTTTGTGTCTCTAGGTGCATGCTCTTTCTGTCAGCAGGCAGGCAAGCCACAACAGATGGCTGTATTTCTTCCTAGGCGTGTTTATGACAGCTGCCATAGGGCTGCCCCATGCTCTGGGCGTCACCTCGGCGAATGATGACGACGATCGGTCAACTCAGACAGACACATCCAGACCACTTGCTGGCAATGAAAGGCCCTATCCAGTGACTGGAAGTCCTCGCTCAGAGACCGAGACACCTCACCCAGCAACCGAGAGACCCATAGCAGGTGAAGTTAAAACTTGTCTGATAACCAATTACTTAACATGTCAACAGGAGAGAGAGAGACATACAATAGACAGACAGATACAGACACACACACAAATATATATATACATTACATATACATATGGCTGTATATATATGCATATATGTATATGTATGTATATATGTATATGTATATGCATATGTATATAGACATGTGCACCTTTTATTTCGAGGGTGCTGCCTTTTCGCATGAAAGGTCTAAAATAATGCAAGTACACTATAATACACAGACAGAGTCTATACTCATACAAATGAACTTTGATAGCATATAGGCATCAAAATAATTCAAAATTGTAATATCAATAGTATTGAGTAGCGGAGAGAAGCTGCGTGGGGGGGGGGGGAGAGGTGGAGGAGAAACAAAAAATGAGATGATGAGCTGGATGAAATGTCAGGTTGAGGTTCTCACGAAACCTTGAAGTCGTAGCGGGTTGAGATAGTACAATACTCAGTATTTCTCCATTGTCAAACATTTTAAGAGGTTTCTGCCCACATCTTCCTCGCTGCTTTACTAACCAGCCATGAACTAGGTCAGGTATCTGTTTGCACCTGAGCATACATGTATTGGAGATAAGAAAAAGAAGAGACAATGTCGTAATCCTGCAGTCGAACGTGAGTCAGGTGATATACAGCAGGGTTAGGTCGCTCCACAGTCTGATAAACTGAAGACACAAGTCCTACTCTGGCCTATCTCGAACATGTGTGAGTCTGTGTGTGTGTGTGAGTGTTCGTTCTTTGATTTAACGTCTTTTCACTATAAGTGATATTAGACGGGGAAGGGAGGGGGAAATAAAAAAAATTTAAAAATAAAAGTGAACAAAATAAAATGTAGAATGATAGTTGGACGGGTTGGATTTGGGCAGAGGGAAGACAGAGGAAAAAGACATTAGTAGGTGGGGGAACAGTAAAATGGAACGAGAACTTAACACTAACAATTAACTTCAACAACGTGAAGGGAAATTGTAACACTAAAACACAAACCGAATAAAGTTAAAGTAATGCATTAACAGGACTGTGAACTAATGATTCTGAAATTCTAACTAACAAAGTTTGATCTGTTGTAATTTTTTTGGAAATGATTTTCAGAATACTTTTCTTGAGTAAACATTTTCGGTAAAAAGAACGTAGCATTTTGCAGTAGAATAAACAGTGAAACAGTGTGAACTGTTCGCCGCAAATACACTTGACATTTTTACAATATTTTGTTTTCAATGCGTTTAGCTGAATACGAAAACAAACAACAACAATCGATCTCAAATGATACATGGAAGAATACTGCAATTTTTTACATACATTTTGAACGGTAAGTTTTATCATTTGTTGTGACACAAACTGTTCATTTGAATGTTCATGAAATCGAGTCCATGAGGCTGATTCGAGCAAGTTGCAAACTTCTTTTACGGAGGTATGAACATGTAATTCAGAATTCTGGGCGCCTTGCTTAGCTGCTCTGTCAACTACTTCGTTGCCGTGAAGACCAACGTGAGAAGGCACCCAGCATAAACTGATATCTGTACCTTTGATCTTTAAACGATGTATAAGATGTATGCCTCAGTAATTAAATCAGGTCTGGTATCGGCATCAAAAGACCGTAAGGCATATAATACAGATTTTGAGTCAACAAAGAGAACTACTTTGAAAGACATGGGTTTAAGATTTACTAGATAATGCAATGCTTGATTAATAGCGACTAATTCCGCTGTAAAGATAGATATGTTTGCCCCAACGAAAAATGACTTTTTTATTTTACATTTTAGAACATAAAATGCTGGTCCAGCACATTTATTTTCTAAGACTGATCCATCGGTAAAAACGTGAAGGTGGGTACGGTATTTTTCATCGATGTGTTCTCTTGCTGTGGATATCGAAATGTTGACGTTTTCAGATTTCTTAGCGTTTGTATCATCATCATCATCAGTCCCGTAGTCTGGTTGACCGTTGGGGCACCATTGAAGATTTTGCAACCAACTTCCTCCACTCCTCACGGTCCTCAGCTTTCCGCAGAATGATATTCCATTCAAGGCCAGTCCACTCTCTGATATTGTCTTCCCATCTTTTTCTCTGTCTGCCTCTTCGTCTCCCTCCCTGAACTGTTCCTGCAAGACGGTCTTGGCCAGTCCAGATGATCGTGTGACGTGCCCGTACCACCTCAGTTTGCGTCTTTTCACTGAGGTCAGGAGGTCCTTCATACGGCCCGATGGCGTTTTCGATTCGGGTTTTCACTTCTTTATTGGTTATATGATCTATGTACGAGATACCAAGGAGTTTGCGGAAGCATCTCATCTCCATTGCCTGTATCCTTCTTTCAATGTCTGCTGTTATGGTCCATGTTTCGCATGCATACAAAAATATTGACATGACCAGGGAACGCATCAGTCTGATCTTGGAGCCGATTGCGATATTCTTGTCGTTTCCAGATGACTTTTAGCTTGGTCATTGCAGCTGTGGTCTGTGCAATCCTGGAAAGTACCTCGGCTTTGATCCTTCATCTGATACTATAGCTCCCAGATATTTAAATCTATGGACGGTCTCAAGTTTCTTGTTGTCTATGGTAATGTCAGTGCTGATGCCATTGGTATTATTTGTCATCAACTGGGTTTTCTCTGCACTGATCTGCATGCCATATGATGTGGAGGCCTCATCAAGATGTTTTATTCAAGCTGACTAGCTCTTGCTCTTGCCCAGCTAGTCCGTCAATGTCGTCGGCAAAACGCAAGTTTGTGATTGTTCTACCTCCGATGCTGACTGATCCCTCGTGGTCTTCAAGTGCGTCAGCCATTATTCTCTCTAAGAAGATGTTGAAGAGAGTGGGGGAGGCAGGCATCCTTGGCGTACTCCAACTGTGGTTCGGAACCATTCGCCTATGTTGTTGTCATGGTAGACTGCACTGGTCGCCTTTTCGTAGAGGCATTCTATGGTTCTGATCAGGTTGGCATTGATGTTGTACAGCCTCATGGTTGCCCACAAGGCTGCGTGCCAAACTCTGTCGAAATGCCTTCTTGAAGTCCACGAAGACGTGGTAAAGGCCTTGCTGGTGTTGCAGGTATTTCTCACAGAGCAATCTGAGGTTGAAAATTTGCTCTGTGGTACTTCTTCCTGGTCTGAAAACCTGCCTGCTCTTCTTTTATTATCTCCTCAGCTTGTGGCTTCAGTCTACTCAGAAGGATTTTTAGCATGACCTTACTTGGATGGCTGATCAGGCTGATGGTACGGTAGTTTTGGCATAGTTGTAGGTTGCCTTTCTTCGGGAGAGTGATGATCAGGGACTGGGTCCAAGGTGTTGGCCACTCACCTGTCCGCCAGATCTTATTGCAGATGATGAGTAAACATATCTATCATGGCCTCTCCTCCTGCCTGGACCAGTTCTGAGGGAATGTTGTCCATTCCTGCCGACTTGCCTTTCTTCAATGATTTTACTGCAGCTTCAACTTCTTCTCGCATGATGGGGTAGCTGTCGTTGTTGGTTGGTGGAGGAACGTCTAGCACCTTGGGATCTCCTGTTGTTGTGTGTGTGTATAATTCGGAGCAGTACTCTGTCCACCTCTGCAGAATCTCTTGATCTTCTGTGAGACATTTCCCTGCTTTGTTCTGTATGGTAGTGGTTCTGCCTTGTTTTGAGCTTGCTAGTTCTTTCACAAGCTGGTAGGCTTTTTTGCTGTTATTTTTCTGCAGGTTTGCTTCGATATCTTGGCTCCTGGTCTTTGCGATGTTAACACTTGACTGAAGCGTCTTTGAACCATGATGTAGTCGATCTGACTGTGGTATTTTTCTCCTGGGCTGTGCCATGTCCAGCGTCTAGATGGTTTGTGTGGACCGAACGTGTTCACCACCCTCAGGTCGTTGTAACGGGCGAATTCTAGGAGCCTTAACCTCTTTCGTTGGTCTCAGGGTTGCAGTATTGGCCACATATCCCTTTCCAGTTATTGTGTTCATCCTCTCCAATCTTCGCATTCCAGTCGCACCTGAACTATATGATGTCTTTCTTTGGCGAGTCTGATCTACGTTTGTATAATATAATAATAATAATAATTACAATATTTATATAGCGCAAAATCTTGATAAAATCAAATCTAAGCGCTGAAGCAGACACACACGCACGCACGCACGCACGCACGCACGCACACACACGCACGCACGCACACACACACACACACACACACACACACACACACGCATGGCTATAAATGGGGAGAAAGAATGAAAGCAATAAAAGCAAGAATAAAACCAATGGAAAATTATAGAGAGCATAGCATATACAATTATATATTATAACCATGTGATTCCCCTCCGAGCGGAGACAGGCTGCAGAGAGGGGGGGGGTTGAGTGAGGTTAGGATTTTATGCGGAGGAGAAAAGGTGAGTTTTGAGAGCGGACTTGAAGGAGACAAAAGTAGGTTGCTGACGGACTGAGAGAGGAAGTTTGTTCCAGGAGAGTGGACCAGAAACAGAGAAGGCTCGTGGACCATAGGTATTGAGCTTAGTGCGTGGAAAGCGAAAAGTCAGAGGATCGGAGGCAGAGCGGAGGGTACGTGAGGGAAGATAGATCTCAAGTAGGCTTGACAGGTAATCGGGGGCTGCGTTATTGAGGCTTTTGTAGCACATGGTGTCTAGTTTGTACTGTATGCGCTTTGATACAGGGAGCCAGTGAAGTTGTGCCAGGAGAGGAGATATGTGGTCAGCTTTTTTCTTTTTGAGTACAAGGCGTACAGCATTGTTTTGAATGCGCTGTAGGATGTGAATGGTGGAGGCAGGAAGACCGGACAGAAGTGAATTGCAATAGTCAATGCGAGACATTATGAAGGAGAGAACGAGTTTTGCAGTTGTTTCCACAGAGAGATACTTCCTGATCAGCCTTATACGATGGAGATGATAGTAGCAAGATCTGGCAGTTTGAGAAACAAAGTTGTTCATGGAGAGGGTAGAGTCAATGCAGACACCAAGGTTTTTAGCTGAATCAGAAATTGGGACTGATGTGTTACATAATGGGAGAGAAAGAGGAGGCAGCTGAGAAAGTTTCTGATGGGTGCCAGTGAGGATAGCTTCTATCTTGTCGTCATTAAGCTGAAGTTTGTTGAACGTCATCCAGTTCTTAATGTCCGAGTATCACTCAGTGGTGCGAGTCAACAGGCGCTGTATATTATCAGGTGAGTCACTGTCTTGAAGTTGGGTGTCATCAGCATAGAAGTGATGTTTTATAGAGTGGGACTTGATGATGGTGGACAGGGGGGAGGTGTAAAGAGTGAAAAGAACAGGGCCAAGGACAGATCCTTGTGGAACACCACAGGTCAGGTATGCAGGTTGAGAGTAAGTGCCATTGATGAGAACAGTTTGTTTTCTGTTTGATAGATATGAAGTGAACCAGGAGAGAGCAATGTCAGAGATGCCAAAAGTATGATGAAGTCTAGAAAGGAGAATACCATGATCAATGGTATCAAAGGCTGCAGACAGATCAAGGAGTGTGAGGAGAGAGACTTTGCCAGTATCAGTTGCAAGGAGGAGATTGTTGAGAATGTGTAGTAGGCAGTTTCAGTGCTATGGCACTGGCGGTAGGCTGACTGGAAAGGATTGAGGAGATTGTTGGCAGACAGGTGAGAGTTCAGCTGGTGAGGACGACTTTTTCAAGGAGTTTTGACAAGAAAGAGAGATTAGAGATAGGCCGGTAATTTTTCAGTTCATTTGGGTTTAAATTGTGTTTCTTGAGGAGAGGGTGAACAATAGCAGACTTGAAAGAATCTGGGACAGTTCCAGTTTGAAGAGAAGTGTTGATGAATGGGAGGAGAGTAGGGAGACAGTCGGAGTAGAGAGAACCTGGAAGAGGATCCAGTTCGCAGGTTTTGAACGACATGGATCTGATTGTGTTGAAAATTTCTTCTTGTGAGACTGGGGTAAAAGTAGTAAGAGGTGTGCCAGAGAAGGAAGGGTCAGGTGGGCATGGTTGACAGGGTGTCCTGTCAAGCCTGTTACGAAGAGTTTGTATTTTGGTGGTGAAATACTTGGAGGATACAGATGGGAGTTCTTCATTTGTATGTTTTGTTGGGAGAGGTAAATCTTTTCGTGTGCCAAGGAGATGATTCATGGTTGTAAAGAGTTCTTTTGAAGAAGAGGCATTCAGGATTTTGGTTTGGAAATAGCTTGTTTTTGCTGATGCAATGAGGGTGGATACTTTTGTTTAGAGGCTTGGAAAAGTTGCCTGTGTACAGTGAGTTTGGATTTGCGCCAACGGCGCTCTGCTCTGCGGCGGGCACGTTTTGCACAGGCAATCTCATGAGTGAGACAGGGGGTAGGGGGGCGGTCAGGTAAAAGACGGGTTGTGGCTGGAGCATGAGTGTCCAGAAGATGGTGGAGAGTAGTATAGAATTCATCGGCAAGGTTATGTGACTTTTCAGAAAGGAGACGGGAGGCATCAGATGAAAATGTGGAGAGGTCGATAGATTTGAGATTGCGTCGAGTCACTGTGCGCATGGTACGGGAAGGAGGAGAAATGTCGAGAGAACAGAGAATTGCAGAGTGGTCAGATGGAAGGGCTGAAGTTAGACGGGTAGAAAGAACTAAGCAGTTGTCAGTAGCGGAATTGTGGTGATCACGAGAAATGATCCAGTCAAGAATGTGACCTTTTTGATGGGTTGGTTCAGAAATGTGTTGAGTCATATTGTGATTGGACAGAGAGTTGATGATATGTCTTGTGTCATAACGGTGAGTGTTGTCATAGTGGACATTGATGTCACCTAGAATGATGAGATTTCCAGGTAAGAGGCAGTAGTGGTCAAGCAATTGGTCAAAGTCAGAGAGAAACGTGGATGTGGTGAGTTTGTTGGCAGAGCTAGGTGGGGGTCGATAGACACAGGAGAAGGTGATGGGGTGAGGGGTGGATTGGAAGGATACTTCAACGTGCTCGAAAGAAGGATGGGAGAAAGGCAGAGACTGTGAGAAAGATAGGCGGGAATGGAGTGAGTCGTTGTAGAGGATGGCGATACCGCC
>JAPXFY010000015.1:23572485-23602485 GCA_030674185.1 Monoplex corrugatus
TTGTATAGGTGGACTATTGAGGCATCCTTGAAATCTTGAGGGAGTGACTGACTGTTCCAGAGTGTTATAAACATCTCAGTTAATCTTTTTGTGAGCACTGGACCTCCCGCTTTGTAGATCTCAGCAGGTATGGCGTCAGCGCCAGGGGCCTTGCCACAGGAGAGCTGGCCTATGGCCTTTGTGACCTCTTGTATGTTAGGTGGTACATCAAGTTGGTTGTTCTCTTCTATTTGAGGGAGGCGATCAATGGCTGCTTCATTTATTGAGGAAGGGCGGTTCAAGACACTGTCGAAGTGATCCGCCCACCTTTCAAGAATTTCTGACCGCTCGGTGATCAACATTTCCCCATCCGCAGATAGTAGTGAAGAGGTGCCAGATGACGTTGGCCCATAGATAGCTTTCAGGGCATCATAAAACCTTTTCGAGTAGAGACGGTCTGCATATAGGTGGATTTCATCAGCCTTGTCACTTAGCCACTTGTCTTGCATGTTCCTGAATTTTGCCTAGACTTGTCGACGACACTCCATGAATGCAGTTTTCTTTGAATCCGACTTTGGATCACACTGGTAGACAAGATGGCGTCTGTGCTTCTCATCCAGAAGGGTTTGGATATGCTGGTCGTTTTCATCAAACCAGTCTTGATGTTTTCGTGTGACAGGTCATATTTTCTCCAGAGCTGATGTATAGACATGGTCCCTGAAGACTGCCCACTCTTCTTCGACACTAGCATTACCAAAATGAAGGTCAGCCAGCTTGACGTTCAGGTCACTAAAGAGGTTCTCTACAGTGGTTTCCTCTTTTAGTTTTGAAGTGTTTAGTCTCTTTGGTGGGGGTTTCTTGCTTTGAGGCCTGCGTTTTGGTTTGATGCGGACGTTAAGCTTTGAGATGACTAGCCGGTGGTCTGTCAAGCATTCAGCGCCACACATGGCTTTAGTTACTCGTACATCATCTTTGTCGGCCTTTCTGGTAATGACATAGTCCAACATGTGCCATTGGATCTAGGGTGCATCCATGTTGTCTTCTTTCTGGTTGCCAACTGAAATAGCGTGTTAGTGACGACCAAGTAGTGTATGAGCTGCATGTCAGAAGGAGGAGTTGTCAATTTCTGTTGCAATTCCCTATGCCATGTTTGCCAATGATGCCTTCCCATGCTTCATAGTCGTACCCAACTCTTGCATTGAAGTCCTCGAGAACCAGAAGTTTGTCAGCTCTGGGAACGCTCGTTAGCAGAGAATCAAGATCTCCATAGAACTTCTCTTTGGTCTCTTCAGGATTTGTCATTGTTGGGGCGTAGGCACTGATCAGTGTGGCTTGCTTTTTGTCTGTGAGGGGCAAGTACATTACCATGAGCCTGTCATCGTAACCTTTAGGCAGTCGTTCAAGGCTCTTAACTAGACTGGACTTGATCGCAAAGCCTACTCCAGCTTCACGGCGTTCTTCTTGTTTACGTCCACTCCAGAAGAATGTACAGTATAGCCAGCACCTGTCTCAGTGAGTTGACCTTCTTCAGTCAGTCTGGTCTCTGATAGAGCGGCAATATCAACCTTGTAACGAGCTAATTCTCTAGCAACTAGTGCAGTTCTTCTATCAGGTCGGCCAGCTTTGCCATTGTCTAGAAGTGTACGTACATTCCATGTACCTATGGTGAGTCTTGTCACCTTTCTTTCGTTTCTGTTTTTTCGACCGCTAAATGGGATCCCTACCAGCCGCGGTATGCTGGTCTGGGTAGGTTGAAGCAGGCAATGTTTAGGGCACCTTTTCTAGCCCCTTCCTCATTCTAGGAGGTGAGCAGTGCGGGTCCTGAAGAGGGCTGCTCAGTCACTTAGGATGTTGCCGGGTTCCTCTGCTGCTTCGTTCATTGGAAAACTACCAGTGTCCTGAGCCGCCTGTGTGCAGGTTTGCGGCTGTAGTTGCCAGTGTATCCTCACCTGCTACGTCGTCGCGCCCCCATCGCCACAGGGCTTTACGGTTGAAACTTTCAACTGTGAGTATGAAGCCATGACATGCGCTGAGATTTTGATTAAAGTGTAGATAACTTGCGCAGCATCATCCACACTCTCTCGTCCAGGATCACCTGGATCCAGTGGCAAGACATGGTCAAGACGGCTGGAGATGATTCTGGGTGCAGGATTTTGCCGGAGACTTGACAGAGTTTGAACAAGAAACCGCCTAACGGGGTTCCGCTACGAATTTTCTGTAGGGGTTGTTTCCCTTAGCCTTTACTGATCCATCAGCTATCCACAAGGCAGTGGAAACGGATGATATTAGTCTGGCAACTCACCAGTGACCTTTCCACCATGGGAGACCCTATCAGGAGTACTAGACTCCCGACGGCTTAGCTCAATGGATCATAGTTGCACGCAAGCTTCTCTACCGACGACAAGATTTCATCCACAGAGAAAATGATTCATTACACGCATGCATGTGTACACACACACACACACACACACACACACACACACACACACACACACACACACACACACACACACACACACACACACCACACAACACACAGACCACGCACGTCACACACTACACAAACCACGCACCACACACGACACAAACACCACACACACACACACACACACACACACACACACACACACACACACACACACACACACACACACACACACATGCACAAATCTTGCTGATCCATATGAAACAATCTCCCGATCTCTCGTTTTCGTTTTGAGATGAGGAATCTTGTAAAATGAATGTATCAGAATGTATACTAGCTTTGTATGCATTATGCAGTCTAACATTCCATGTGTATGTTGAACAGCTGGAGAGCTACTGCAGGCGATGGATAAAACAGTGGACCCATGTGACGATTTCTACCAATACTCTTGTGGCAACTGGGTCCAAACACACAGCATCCCAGAGAGTGAATCTTCATACTCTCGATTCGGTCAGCTCAGAGACTTGGTCAGGCTGGAGCTGAAAGGTAGGATGCTACACTTGTTTGCAAATGACCTCAAGATTGATCTACGTAAATGTTGCAGTAGAAAATACAAGATTGCACAAATACACATTGACACTAAATGGTAGAATAAGGCACATCTGTGTCACAGAAATGAAAATGTCAAAAATCCATTTTCTTGACACACAGACGATAAATAGAGTACATAGAACACACACAAGTTAAGCCTAAGTCCTACATACAAAAGGCCTAGTGAAGGACATGTGAAACTCTCTCTCTCTCTCTCTCTCTCTCTCTCTCACACACACACACACACACACACACACACACACACACACACACACACACCACACACACACACACACACACACACACACACACATGTGCGCGGACACGCACACCATGTTCTCCGTGTCCTGAATACTACTAGTGGCCTATTTGCTGGTTGTTTGATTGCCTCGAACTGGCTGGGTAGTTGTATGGGTCAGTGACTGAAAAGCTTACTTTCCGTGCTTGTGATCTTCTCTCTCTCTCTCTCTCTCTCTCTCTCTCTCTCTCTCTCTCTCTCTCTCTCTCTCTCTCTCTCTCTCTCTCTGTCTCTCTGTCTCTGTCTCTCTCTCTCTCTCTGTCTCTCTCTGTCTCTCTCTCTCTCTCTCTCTCTCTCTGTCTCTCTCTCTCTCTCCCTCTCTCTCTCTCCGTTTGTGTGTTTGCTCATTTTTATAATGGCTTAGCACTTGGTATATAATTTTTGCTAGGTCTTTTGGAAAGGCCTTACGACAGTGCCAAAGAGAGTGCAACCATCAGGAAAGCCAAGAATCTGTATCAGTCCTGTGTCAACGAAGGTAAATAGAAAGGCTTAGTGTACATAGATCATCATCATTATCAAGTGTCTTGCCACATGGCGTTGGTGATCATGGCCTTCCATCTGTTTCTATCCCTTGTTGCCGCAAGCACATCTTCTACCCTCTCTGTCCTCAGCCACTCTGCAAGTCTGTCCAATATTTTTTCCCCTGGTCTACCTGGTGCCCTCTTTCCCTCCACCTTTCCTGATGTGACCAGGTGCTCATTCCCCTTTCCTCATAAAATGGCCTATAAATGTTGCCTGTCTTTTCCTAATCTTCCTTATGAATGATCTACTTGTGTCTGTCTCCATCAAGACTGTCTCGTTTGTTTTCTTTGCTGTCCATGGAACTCTCAACATTCTTCTTGGAAACCACATCTCAGCTGACTCAATCTTGTTCTGGTTTTGCTTAATGACTGTCCACGCCTAACAACCGTATAACATTATCGTTTCTATATAACATTCAAGAACTCTCTTCCTGGTGTTAATTGATGGGCATTTGTTGGTAAGAATGCTTTTCATCTTCTTAAATGCTGTTATATAGACAGGAGGAAAAATAAAACAAAATATACTGGCCACAAGTTATGTAAATGTTTAGGCCCATGAAATCGAGGCGGAAAATAACAATAAGCCAAATTTGAGTGGCAGTGGACTGGGACAGGACATACAGTTAACCGTTAATTAGAGACTTTATAACGGTGGACATGAATAAATTATTTCTTTAAACAGAATCTATCCCACATTGACAGATCTTTGTTCATGTTGGATTGAAAAAAAATGGAGTGTCGTCTATGAAATCAATTGATGAAAACAAAACAAATGTAAAGAAATAATAGTAAACCAAATCAGATATTCTTAAAATCACAGACAGTCCCATTTAAAGTTTGGGGAAGAGGGGTGTTTAGCAGTGTAAGTCATGTGAGTTTCTTGTTTAGAGAATACTTTTAACAGCACATAACATAGGATATTTTACATGTGCTTTAGCTCACCTGATGCAGTAAACCATACTAACTGCAAAATACTCGACTGGGTGACCGAGAAAATGGGGAAAAGAGATCCACCGCCAGATTCCGCTGTTACGCCCACCCCTTGACCGATACCCAGTTCTGGCCTGAATGGTCCTCTTTGTTCGATCACGACGAATTATCCAGACCGTACTGTCTGTGCTCTGCAAAGTCTTTGTGTGCCTGGTTGTCTTCCCCAGTTCACAGTCTCTCTAACTTTCTTGGTGTGTTCTCTATTTTGATCAAAAGTGTTTGTCACTCATTCTTAACCTGCACTGCGCTGGAGCACAGTTATTCTTCTTCTTCATGAACAAATTGCATGTCATGTCGTTTCAATAAAGACAAAAAAAAAAAAAAAAAAGAACCAGCCCAGTCCGTTCAAGATTCTTCCATTATTCCCCTCGACCTAGTTTCGCTGGAGCGCCCTAATTTCTCAGTCCTCAGTGTTTCACTTTAGAAACGCAAATCTCCACTTTACCGTTATTTGGTTTGTGCCTGTTCTGGGCTTTACTCAAAGGAGTATACGCCGTTGTGTGACGTGGCACCCGTGTTTTCTTTAGTGCGCTATCACTGTGCTTTTGCTACCCTCTGAGGAGTTTATGTCGTGGTGTGTGCCCTCTTCTTTGAATTACTACTCCAGGCTCTTGGGGTACTCTTTCTTTGTGGTTCCTTTCACTAGTGCTTTGTGGATTAACTCACCTGTGTCAGAGCCATACGCTTGTTGTCTGGCCCCATGGCTCTCTTTTATATTGTGTCCTTGTCAGAAAATTGTCTCCCCTGCTCTTCTGTTAGGTAACCCTTTCTTCTCTTGCACGTTTTCCACAGGCCATGGACTACTTAGAGCGTCCACTACAAGCGGTTGTCAAGAGAGCCAGCCATTACAGAGACCATGTGGGAAGGTGGGGAGAAGCATTCAGTGTCCATCACCTAACCCAAACGCCCCACATTAGTGCCTGCTGACCATCTTACCTTCTCAAGCCCTTCTGACCGCCAACCCACAGCAGGACGATCTACTCTGTGTTTCCTTTGGAAGGGAATGCCGGATTATATCCTTCCCACCCATTCCAGAGCCCGCTTGTGACACAATATGCCATAGCACCTAGTTCTCGTCCATGCAAGAAGAAGAAGAGCTAGAGGCACCAACGAGCCTTGCTCACTTCTCTCCTTGCAATGGATTCCAGCGAGAGTCCTTCTCATCCATACAGGAGTTAATTGAAAGGAAACCTCTCCCTTCCATTCAGGATGTTAGTTGAAGGGAAACTTTCTCTCTTCCATTCAGGACGCCAAGCTTAGACCTCCCAGAGGGAATGGGTGGCTCCACAAAGGGTGGACCCAAGATCATACAGGCCATACCACCACTAGCCAACTAAATGGCCCTCATGTACCAGACCTCCCCCCCCCCTCCATCCCAGGAGTCCTACGGACTATTTTCCTGGATGTTGTCGGGGCCACAAGCATCTTTCCCTTGGCCTGCCTACCACCACATGCCACCTCATCAACCCAACCTTTATTGGGCCCTGTTCAACTCCCCTTGACATATGGACCTGGTTCTCCTTCCTGGGAGCCCTCCACCCACACAACTTCGAACACACTGCAGTAGCCAAAGTCCAGTCATTCTCACAAATGGCTCAGTTCACCACCACTGAACCCAGAGACACATCAACCTGGTTCCACAGACACCTTTACCCAACAAAGCCTGCAGTCGATCTCACCGCCCTTAGTGCACGGGAACACTTCCCTCTATCCCCTAATGTCAAAGACATATCGGATGTTGAGGATGAACCAGGTGAGAATCACATATCTGCCACTGGCAACTCTGAACCCCTAGAACCTCAGAAATAGACAACCTCCCTTTCGACCATTGAGGAAGCCAGCATGGCTCTCTGGTCAGTCTTACCAGTCCACATGCTTGCTGATTCTCCCTCTTTGTACAGCTCCGCCCATTAGCATAAAACCCTTTATTATAACCCCAGATGGGCAGTCACTGACTCCACCATGGTCGCCAATGCGTTCAGAGAGCTCGTCAGCCAGATGCAGGGCAGACCCCATGGAATCTTTGCCTACCTAAAACCTTTGTTGGAGGATTGTGCTCTCACCAGTGCCTAGATGCCAGTATTCATCCCAATCCCTCGTTCACATGCCTGCTGCAGGATGCGCCTCCTGGTGCATGCAACTGTCATTCTGGACGCTGCACTTCGTGTCAACATCTGGACTCAAGACTCCTGCACCCAAACAACCTGCCTCACCACTCCAAGGCCTCTCTCCATTCCCCCTAAACTAGCTTCTAAAAAATAAAAAGACCTAATGGAGGGGAATTGAGATCTACTCAACCCTTGAAACGTCCACTCCTAAAATTGCGAATCATGCAAAGGGCCCACGAACGGATCATGATGGATCAAGAGCGTGACCACGATGTCTGGACCCTTCAGAACCACGCTACCAGGAGAGATCCATCCAGGCCCAGGCACCTACCCTACTTCAGGGCTCCTCCATCCTCTCAGCCCAGTCATCAGCAGCTTCTCTAGAGATCTGCCCTGCCTTGGGCCACTACGTATCAACAGACCTTGCCAGGTCCATAAACGAAGCCTTGCCGGGGCCAACAATGACTATGGAAGTCACATCCTTCACCTTATAGCCTGCTCCCTTTCCTGAGAATCCAGGAATAGGAAAACATGGGAGCCTCCCGTTGGATGTTCAAGAGAAAACTTCACTCTCGACTTGCCCCCTGCAGTCCTGGCTCCCTCGATCCACAGATCAGCTCATGGCTTTACAGGTGGAGATCACCTCAATGCTAGCAAAAGTCACTCACCGTCTAGGTATTCACCACATAGACAACTGGCTCATTCTGACTTTTAATCAGTAATTATGTTCCTCCCATCTTTCCCCCTTATAGAACCTCTGCAGCATGCTGGGTTTCAGAATCAACACTACCAGCACACAGTTCAAATAGCAGGGCTGCTCTCTCTCTCTCTCTCTCTCTCTCTCTCTCTCTCTCTCTCTCTCTCTCTCTCTCTCTCTCTCTCTCTCCCTCTCTCTCTCCCTCAGAGAACAGATGCCCTCCTCCTCTGGTGTCAATCTCACCAGATCTCTCTGGTAGCAAAACACATCCCGGGAAAATGAAACATCCTAGTAGATACCATCAGCTGATCCCACAGGGTCCCCAGATGGAATGGACTCTCATTGCCATCTGCAGCGGTGGTTCAAACCAATGATAGGACTTTTGTAACCAACTTCAACTACTGTCTATCCCTCTGTATGTATGTGTTCCCAGTCCTGGATCTGGAAGCATGGGCACTGGACGCCCTCCCTATCGACTGGGAGACTCTTCCAGCATTTGCCTTTTCTCCTCTTCCGTTCCTAGTCGTACTAAAAGTAAGCATAAATCCCACAACCGTCATCGTCAGACTGGCCCGCCCAACCTTGGTATCTAAATCTACTCATTCTGACCCATCTCAAACCCATCAAACTCATGACTGGGCCTCAGGACCTTCTACATCCTCGGTCAGGCATTCCACACCCCAAACCACAATTACTCAATCTTCACGTCTGGATGTTGTGCCTCACTCACAGTCAGCACTGGGAAATGCTCAAGGCACCATCGACCTAGTGCTCCTCTCCCACAGGGCTGGCACCCAACACTCATTTACTCTTCCCACTGGAAAAAGTGGGCAGAATGGTGTTCACGGAAGGGGTATTGTTCTTACTAGCCCATCCGTTGCCAATGTCGTAGACTTTCCTGCATGCCTCTCTTCCACCATACACCTTTGTGCTGCCTCTCTCAAAGCCCAGCATTTCGCCATTTTCACCACATTACGTCAAATTGGTGGCCTTTCCATTGAGGACGCTCCATTCTGGAAGATCTCTCCAGAAGAATCTCCTTATGGCAGGCTTCTACCGCCAGAACACTCGCCTGAGACCTCTTCCTTGTCCACATCTGTGACGATGCCAGGGCTCTTTCAGTATAAATAGTATCCCCACCTTCTGGAAATTCTGTGTTAGAAATTTCATCTTTTCTGTCACTCTCTTTGTTTCTTTCTTCCTCCTTTGTTGTCTGTCATTTCCTATCATTTTCTGTCTTGCTGGTCCATTCACCTGTATATGATAAAGTCTTGTATTTTCTCTTGGGACTGATAGTTGGGTACTCATATTAAGTGCATTTTTGGCTCTAGGGAACTGAGATATCGGACGCAATTTTAGGTGATTTAGGCCCGTTTTTATATATGTTTTAGTGTCCTTAGTTGTGTTTATATTTGTATTGAGGTGTGTTTTTCAAATCCCTTGTGTGATAAATTGGATGGAATGGTCGGCGCCAGGGGCATGTCCTTGGATTGTGTGTGCAAATGCATTGATACGTGTACTTAATTTTCTTTTCCTTTTTTTATTCCTGTTGAAGTATTGTGTATGTTTTGAAATGGTTACAGCTCTGATATGGTTCTAAGCAGCTGGCTGGACATTAAACAAAAATGACAGCAAATAACATTGGAACCGTGGATGAGCCAACACAACAAAACAAGCCTGAAATCGTCAAATTTTACAACTTCACCGAAGGGGAGATGGACGTATTAGACAATGCCTACACATGCAGATGGAAGAGTAAACGATGGCGACTGGTCTTTTGTTTCGATGTTTTGTATCTTCCAACCATTGTAGCCAGAGTAATCTGGTCCAAGAAGTTTTTCACAGAAAACCCGAAAAAAGACAGCAGAGGGGCCTCTGTACATAAGATAGCAAGTCAGCTGAAGGTTGAACAAATCAGAGGAGGTTGATTTTGACCAACCTTTCTATCCTCCTGAGGAAAGGCATCCAAACATGCGTGGAGACCTTTACTTGTGTGCCACCGTCAGTTACATCACAGATGAAAAAAAGCAACAATGCACATCCAGGAAGGCCAAAACAAATGCAGGAAACGTAAATAAGGTCGCTGTAGCAACTGTGACTGGCGTGATGACAAGAAAACTTCATCACCTTTCTTTAATTGGCATGCATGGCTTTGGAGCAGCACACCTTGAAGATCTGTAAGCAGTGTGCAGTTAACATCCAAAAATCATGAATTTAGTCAAACTTTGATGACACGTGTTCAGAGTAGAATGGAGGGGAATAGAGGGCGACAGACAGACAGCGGATAGAGAAGAGTTAGGCCACACAAGAGGAATACAGAGACAGGCAGAGAGAGAGAGAGAGAGAGAGATGGGAGCATGAGAAATAATAATAATAATAACAATCAAAAAAGATTGAGAACTTTCATTTTCATAATTGTAACTGATTTTAGTGATGTTTCTCGTTTAGTTGGCTGTTCTTATACTAAACCATACCTTTTTGGAGATTTTGACAGTTGATCTTTCCGCATGTTATTCCTGTTTTATCACTCTAGTGTGCGTGTGCATTCATACACATGCTGTCTCTTACAAAGACGCGTCTGCACCACATGTTCACATAGGCCTGCACGCATGGTAAGAAAGAAAATGATCACAAACTCAAGCGAAAACAATGATCCGAAGTTTTTTTCTTTATTTCTATATGTAACAGGCCAAACACTTTCTCTAAACAAACGAGAATACAAATAAAAAAAATGTGAAGTGTGCTATCATTGATGACTTACAAAAGAGAATGAGAATGTGATTACAAAACAAAAAAAACAACACAAAAAGCATGGGCTTATGGACACCCATGACGTACGATAGCGTCAATCCATGATGACGCCTATACAAAAAATGATAGGTGTGTTGACACACACGATGTACAAACAAAGTATGTTGATGCAATTTGTTGCGATATAAAAGTATGGGCGTGTTTTACACCCACTATATTCAGATAGGGATAGTTAACAAACTCCCTGTATAAAACAGGTGGTGTGCGGACACCCACAATGTTCTTAACAAATGTTCATAGGCGACGTACGGTGAAGGTGAAACGTGCATCCACTCTTGTTTCTCAATTATCCAATGAAGTCTCGGAAGTCTGTTTGGTTTGGAACATTGTAGTTCCACCTGGAACATTTTAATACTATGCGTATCGCACTATGGTGTGTATGTGCCACTGGTATTTCGTAAAATCCGCTAGCACAAGCATTTCATAGTATAAACGGAATATAATTCTTATTCATCTTTTAATGATATTTTTAGCATAGTGAATATGTGATGATGATCATGATCATGATGATGATTATGATCATGATTGACGTTAATAGCAGTGATAAGATGCTGAATGATTTCAGTGTGATGAAGAAGATGATGATGATGATCGGTAAGTTGATGATGATAACGATAATGATAATGGGTGGTGATCTTAGAACAGTGATCAGTAAGTGAATGATGATGTTAATGATCATGATAATGGTTGGTGATCTCAGAACAGCTGGACAGATTAGGAGAAGCGCCACTCAAGGCACTAGTTCAGCAGCTAGGCACGTGGCCACTGACGTCACCAGGGTCTTTTAACTCCTCCATGGACCTGGAATCCGTTCTGGTCACGCTGGGCCTTGTGCAGGTGTCCGCTCTCTTAAGTGTGACCATCTACCTGGACGAAAAGAACTCCTCGCAGTACATCACACGGGTGAGTTTTATGTTTCTGTCTTTTCTTTTTCACCCTTGAGAGAAGTTTTTTTGGTATATTACAAGTTCCACATATCAAACCACTGCATCAAAATACAAACTGGCGACAATGTACTAAGATTCACAACGAAATATTAAACGTAATTTTAAAGTTGAAGAATTAAAATGCAGCATCTCATCGTACATAACAGAAATCTACACCGGTGCGGTCTACAAAATGAAACAGAAAACGTGTATTTCAAAGGGTTTATTTTCTGTATTATGGTGCGTATTGGCAACTCTTGTGCCAACATATACCCAGAGAACATAGAAACAGACAAAAAGAATTAGTAAGAAGCACCAAATTAGTAGTAATAAAATGTGGGGCAATAACTAAACAATTCACCTTAAACATATAGCAAAGAAACGTGTTTTTAATTTTTCAAACTTCAAAATTACTTCTCTTTTGCATCACGTTTAGGCGGAAATCTTGACTGACTGAATATGAGTTTGTCTCAGAAGTAGAGATATGAAGGTCTAACAGATTTGTGTATGGGAATATTTAGTTTTGAAAACAAAGGTGGTTCATTTGCTATTTGTTTCTCAGTTTCATATAACTTGATAATGAAAACAATATAATAATGATTATGTTTGTGTAGTGCAAACAGTCCACGTCAAAGCATGCTCGTTGCATTTCATAGTAAAAAAAATGGGGACTGGGGTACAGGTCCATGCATTAATGCAGTGTAAATATGGTCGTTTCATCAATATATAATGCAATAACATGAAATCAGAAATAAGTAACAGTGCTGCTAGTCTACAAAAATTACAAGAAAGAAAAACGTATAATTCATTTGATAAATACAAGTATTTCATACACATACATGAAAACGCGCGCACACACACACACACACACACACACACACACACACACACACACACACACACACACACACACACACACACACACACACACACACACACACACACACACACACACACACACATTCAAAGATAAATTTGAGAATGACCGGACAAAAGAACAATTAAAATACCAACCTGTGCAATTTTGTAGATATTTGCGAAGGAGACATGTTTCAAAATGTTTTTGAAAGTGAGCAGATATCTGATATGTCTTAATGGCACTGGGATTGAGTTGCATACAGTTGGGCTAAAACAGAGAAGAATTTCTGTTCACAAGTATTGAGAGAAAAACGAGTTATGGTAAAGACAAAAGATCCTCGAGACCTGTGTACTTTTGTAAATATGGGGGCAGGAATAGTTCTCACGTTTTTGAACATATGTTGGCATAGTGTTCGAACTTAGACATTGAAAGCAAAGTATGGCAACTTTATATTGAGTTTGTGCTTTGATAGGAAGGCAACATAGTACTATTTCACAAGAGTGCTTTACCTCTGAACTCCCGAAGGACAAGTCGACCTGCACAATTTTCGAATCAGTAGAGTTTGGATCAGTTGTGAGAAAACACGGCCAAGAGAGAGTAACGGTAATCCAGTCTAAATAGGATACATGTGGGGAGAAAGAAGTTATAAATATTTGGACATTTCGGAAATATATCTAGTTAAATGTAGTTAGGTTGAGGAGTCACGAATGCAAAAGTTTTCAAAAGAAAATGCTAAGGCCAAGGTAACACGGACCAAGAAAGTTAATAAAATGGTATTTTAAGGAAGGTCACAATGGGAAAGCTGGATGGAAAGAGAGCACCAGGGAGTCCCAGGGAGAAAATGCTAGACGGACTTGCGGAGTGGCTGAAGACGAGGAGGGTGGAGGAGATGCTTGGGGCAACAAGAGATAGAGACACATGGAGGTCCATGATCGCCAACGCCATGCTGCAGGGCACCTGATGATGATGATGAAGGAAGGTGTTTGAACAGCAGTGTTTCTCAGGAACTTCTGAAAATATTTGAATATTATTTTTACTGTTGTTACAATCTACCATTGTCTCTGTGCACGTAAAATATATTTCAAATGATTTTTTAAGATTAAGGACCTAAAGAAGTGCAGAATGTGAATTTTCCGTAACTTCTTTCATAGAAGGGAAGACTATTAGAATGGCGTGAAAATTCTTCCTTAAAAGGGTTGTTTGTAAAATTTGTGCCAAACTCAGAACAGTCTCCCTTCCTTCACTTTCTGCACACTCAGCCAAGACCTTTTTTTCTTCTTGCACGTGTGACATTGATATGACTGTTTCTTGGTTGGCGCAGAGAAAGCGCATTTACATGCTGGTTTGACAGTACTGGTGCAAACTGCTCTCAAGCAAAATTGTCTGTGCGCAGGCTCCGCCTACCAGTTGTGAATGGGTATCCAGCTTTCTTCAGGGTTAAGGAAGGTGAAACAGTGAGGAAGAGGAGATGGGCACTGCCCTCATAGTGCAGGTCTCGAGAAACATTGAGGTCAATACCACCTCACTCCCATGCAACCTCAGAGTTCAGCGAGACAACTTTCCCCTTTGACTAGCAAATATTGTTCATGAGAGGCAGGCATAAATGTAAAATCTTGAATAAATACGCCTGAACGTTTTTTAGATAATCAGTTTTGTCTTTGTGTGAATGTGAATCTGAAATGCAACATGTCGTTGTTCTCTTCCCCAGTATTTTTTGCGTTATTTCAAATGTTTATTACTAATGATGATCCAGTTTTACAGTGCTTGATATTTTCATTTTGTTGTATTACATTTGTTTTAATGTACGCCTCCATGGACGAGAGTTTGGGTGTAAGAAAAAAGCATTTGTATCATTATGCCACTACTCTCGTCAATGAAAATGTCTTCTTGTTCTTGATATTGTTTAAAATGTTTATGCATGTTCTCCTTCAGCTCGACCAGTTGATTCTTGGTTTGGATCGCGATTACATGTTGAAGGGACGTAACTCGTCAATAGTCCTGGCCTATGAAGAGCTGAAACGTCAGCAGGCAGTGCACGTACTGGGTGTTGTTCCTTCTTCTGTCTTGACCCAAGCCATTAGTGATGTGGTGGAATTTGAAATCAGACTGGCAGAGGTAAATCTGTCGCTTTCTCTGTTCACAACTACTCTCCTGATCTGTCCCACCCACCCCGTCTGACTAAAATTGTTGTTTGTTTATGTAATTTTGTATCCATTTACAGTATTTATTTTTGGCATCCAATCTCCAATGCTGATTCAGTGGTGTTGTTCCAACGTCATTCATACTGGTTCTTCAACAAAGCACAAACCCTAAACTCATTCAGCCATCCATAGCCAAAACATCCATGGGAACCAGCAATGTTGAGCCACCGTTGGCCATCACTGGGTCACTTCAGTGGAGTTCATCAGTGCCTGTTTCAGCTTGCTATGTACACTGCTAACTAAGCCCCCTGCAGAATGACACTAATCTCTCAGTCGTTGAACCAGATCAAGTGACTGTACAACCCCAGGTAAAGAGACCATCACCACTGTCTTTCAACGACTGCTCTGATGAACCACTGACACCAAACTTGAATTCACTCCAGGTGTGGAAAATGGAAAACCAAACTTGTGTCACAGGAAATCAAGGCATGACAACCTTATGATTTTTGTGATTTTTTTCCTATTGGCTCATTTGGGAGCATAGGGCCACAACAGCTTCTCCCTTGGACTCAGCTTTAGGCTGTTCTCTCCAGCCCAGCCAATTTCCATCCAGTTGCAATCACCTCGTTTTCCATGCATCGTCACGTCTGCGTGTGAAAGATGAAAAACTACAAGGGGTTGGGTAGCAAATCAGAAGACCTGACTAGGTTTCAACCCTGAAGGCCCTCGTAAAGACTGGCTGTGTCAGTATTTAGGTCCCTCAGTGTATGTGATTGGGTAAATCATGGGTCAGCGTCCCTGACCCAACGCGTCTCCAGGTGGTGGATAGTGCAATGACCCTCATATATGGGGATCAGCTGCAAATAGCCATTAAGCAGTCGGTGACAGTATTCTAGGGGAGGCTGGGGTATATTGTGGTACCTATACTTCTAGTTCTGTAAAGTGGTCTCGTAACCCTACAATAAAAATACTGTCAGACGAGCAAGAGCGCCACAACTCCAACCATGAAGTCCTGGAAGCAGAGGATGGATGAATTAGGAGGTGAAGGAAGAGTACTGTACAACAATTAGCTTCTACTTCACGGTCATGGGCAGAGGCTTTTCAAGGAAACAATGGCCAGGACACCTACACAGTACCAGTATGTACACTGCACTTCAGGACAGCAGTGGCAACTACCTTATGTGTTTCTTGCCAAAACTGCATGGAATGACACAGGAAGAGGAAAACAACATAGTTCAATGTCTTCTGAGACCTCCAGGGAAGAAAAGAACTCATTGGCTACTGGGGAGAGAGGAATTAAGGGTGTGTAAGGCAGCTATGATGACGACACGTACGTATCTGACAGCAACTGTCGGAAGTAAACTTGTAGAGACTCTTCATTAAAAATTTAACAAGAAAAAGAAAGGGCTCATCAACATTGGCACATGGAACGTTCAAACCATGCTAGAACTGGGAAAGCTTCATCTTCTCTCACCAAAACTTGAAAAAAATAGTTATGAACATCACAGGATTGTGCGAGACCAGCTGGAGTGGTGATGGAAAGTTCACCATTGGTGAACACGCAATCATTTACTGTGGGGGAAAAAGGTCTGTATGGGGTCGCCATCATATTGGATAAACAACATGTTGCGCACTGAAAAGCTACAACACACTTTATGGCCGATTGATAACAAACTTAACACAAAGTCAGTTACCGTAAACAGCATCCAGGCATATGCCCCTAAACCCACCAGTTCGAATGAAGAGGTAGAACGATTTTGTGATCTTCAAACCGCAAAGGACAAAATACCGAAAAGAGAAATTTGCATAATAATGGAAAAAAATGAATGCCAGTGGGTGAAAGTGAGGACAGAATGTAGAATAGGACCTTATGAGCTAGAAAACCGCAATGAAAGAGACGATACGTTGGCATCTGTCTGCCGGGTCAATGAATTGAATATCACAAATACCCTCTTTAAACAGTATTACTGCAGACGATATACCTAGAAACTTGAAAAAACAGACAATCAAAATAAGAAAATAAAAATCAGAAATCAGATAGATTACATTATGACAGAGAGCACATGAGAACTACTGTTCTAGCTCAAAACCAAAACCAAGACCAGATTGTGATAGTGATCACCACCTAGCTGCAGCAAAATAGACTCAAAGCAGGTAAACAAAACAAAGCCAAGCTGGCCCCCATGTTTGATCTAGAGATATAAAATAATCAAGACATTGCATCTGATTTTGAGACCAATGTCAGCAATCGTTTCGAGGCTTTAATCCAGGACTGGACATTAAATGACCGGTATCCAGAAGAAATTTGAGCAGATATGAAGAAGACCTACGTTGAAGTAGCAGAAGAAAAGTTGGGCAGGAAAAAAAAAGAAAACCAACTAAGCCCTACAATATCGAGGAAGTTATGAACCTAGCCAAACAAAAAAGCCAAGCTCACATATCTACAATAAAAGAGTAATAAAAAAAAAACTCAAAAGAGAAATTAAGATCAAAATTAGAAGAGATAACAAAATATGGCTGGATGAAGAATGTGCAAAAATGAATGAGCATGATGAATCCAGAACATCCAGGGATCTATTTCAACAGATTAGAAAAGTTCAATCCACCAACTTCCAACCCAGAATTGAGTGCATTAACAGCAAAGAAGGCACCATATTGATTGAACCAGAGCATATTATGAACAGATGGAATGAATATGGAGCATCCCTTTTTAGCGACAATAGCCCCCATGCCCAGGACACCCAATGTCCTGACCTGACCTGTCCAGAATTGGAAGAGAGAGAGGAGAGAGAGGGGAGTGAGACGCACATGCACAAAGGGAAACAGACAGACAGACAAGACACACACACAAACACACAATAATTTCATCCATAGTACATGCTTGTTGACTCAATATTTGAAAAGTGAGGATTTTCCCCATTTCTCATCCACTGCTAAAAGAAAGAAAGTAATGTAGAAAGAAAGAACAAATGATCAGCTCACTAGATCAATTACCACATAAAAAGGCTAAATGAATATAATGCATGAATACATGTATTTTTCAACTCTTTTTTTACTGTTGGTAGATGACGCCCAGCCTGACGGATAGCCGGAATTCGGACAAGTACTACAAGAAAATGACCATGTCTCAACTCAGTGTGGCAATTCCTAAGGTATTAACAATTTCGTTTGTAAATATCCCTTTTTAAACATAGATTATTTCACATCAACACAGATGGATGTGTGTGTGTGTGTGTGTGTGTGTGTGTGTGTGTGTGTGTGTGTGTGTGTGTGTGTGTGTGTGTGTGTGTTGTGTGTGTGTGTGTGTGTGTGTGTGTGTGTGTGTGTGTGTGTGTGTGTGTGTGTGTGAATAATATTTTCTTAGTTCTTTTTTGACGTGGTTGACTGTTGAGGGGTCACGAAAACATAAGTTTGGAAGTTAAAGCTCCAAGGTCAAGATCACATGGACCATAACAATGCCTCAGAATCAATAGTTTTGAGGAACGTGTGTGAATAACACTCAGGAACTTCAGACTATATTTAAAATACGTTTCACTATGGAGATAGTTTACCATTTTCCCTGATGCACAACAAGTGTTAGTGGAACTTAAACTTTTCTAAAGAACTACGTGATGTGTTTTTCCTGGAACGATTTTTGTCTCTGCAAGAAAGGGTAGCGTTTAGGGTAATCTTATATCTTTACAGTATATATTTTTGTATACATATATATGAACATACATATATAAACATACATATGTATGTTAAATATATAGAGAGAGTTTCAGACAGACAGACAAAGAGGCAGACAGAGAAGGAGAGAAAAAGAAAGAGAGAGAGAGATGGCTGTATTTAGTTTCTTCTCTTATATCCCATGAACGTACTTTCCTGTACAAAAGAATACACATATCAGTGCAGTGAACAAACCAGTATTTTTGAGATTTCAATGTTCTTTATTGGGATGGGGAGGAGAAAGTATATTCATAAAACAATGCTTATTAGGACACAGGACTTGTATGTATAAATCATAAGACTAAAAACCATACAAATCCACATAAAACCCAAAACCAATCATAGAAAAGAAAAAATCAAAAACAGTCATATAAAACTAAAAGGGCAAAAAACTGCCAGGATTCCACTGCCGATTTATCTCTATGATAGGCCATTAGTCATCATCATCATCAAGTGCCCTGCCGCTTGGTGTTGGCGGTCATGGCCTTCAAAATTTGTATCTATCCCTTGTTGTCACAAGCACATCTTCCACCCTCTCTGTCCTCAGCCACCCTGTAAGTCCGTCCAATATTTTCTCCTTGGGTCTACCTGGTGCTCTCTTTCCCTCCAGCTTTCCCGTTGTGAGCAGGTGCTCTAATTCCCCTTGCCTCATAAAATGGCCTATAACTGTTGCCTGTCTTTTCCTAATCTTCCTTATGAATGATCTTCAACATTCTTCTTAGAAACCACATCTCGGCTGCCTCAATCTTGTTCTGGCTTTGCTTGTTGACTGTCCACGCCTCACAACCGCATAACATTATCGGTTCTATATAACATTCAAGAACTCTCTTCCTGATGTTAATTGATAGGCAATTGTTGGTAAGAATGCTTTTCGTCTTCTTGAATGCTGTTTTGGTTTGGCCGATTCTGCATCTGCCGTCTGGTGAGATGGTCGTTCCCAGATATTTAAACTTATCAACCTTTCTCAAGGTTGTGCCATTTGCTGTTATATTGTATGAGGGGATTTCATGATTTTGTACTGATTACCATGACTTCAGTCTTCTTGCTAATTAGCTCCAACCCTTAGTGCATAGTGTGGCGTAGTTTTAACAATAGGGTAGCTCAACATGGCCTGCAGCTTCTGCTACCATCTTGACATGAACTGGTTAACGCAGAGACAAAGCAATGACAGGGGCGTGCACGATTAACAACGCCAGAAACCAAATGAAAAGATGTCCGTTGAACAGACTTTCCAGAGACATAATTGTGTGTGTGATTTTTTGTTTTGTTTTGTTCTTTTTGTTTGTTTTGTTTTGTTGGTTTTTGTTGTTGTTTGTTTGTTTGTTTATTTGTTTGTTTGTTTGTTTGTTTATTTGTTTTTTTCTAAACAGAGAGTCTGCCAAGCTTGTTGAGTCTAACTCTCTAAATACAACTAAAGAATGTTTTCCCGTTTACATCAATTCATCATCATCAAAAAAAATTACATTAATTACGAGCAGCATTAAAGAGACTTGTATTAGCATTCATCCTGAAAATAATAGTAACTGTGGCTTTACTCTTGTCAAATATGGAAAAAGCAAAATTGTCAGAATGACTTGGAAGAATATTGTGCCTCTAGGATCCTACATGAAGCCTCATAGCCTGTCACAAAGGACAGGCATGACTAGTCATCCATGGATCAACGGGACAGTCCATCTTCATCATCATTGTTTCTTCAAGAAAATAATAAAAACAAAGTCAGATGGTACTTTTATGAACAGTATGAATAAGATTTTGTTACATATATTGATATCTTGCAAGCATTGAAGTGATTTTTTATGGTAAGTAGACTTGCGTATTAAAAATGATATACATATAAATGGTTGAAAAACAGTACATCAGATTTGCTCTGTATTTAAAGGAGCAAAATTCCATTATGAAATGTCAACAAGTTGAAGCTAGACCTAAGTGTTGTTATAATTGGGAGGCAAAACTCAACCGAGATATATATGAAGCAAAACATTTAAGAAAAAAATACAAGAAGATAAAACTTATGTGGTTTCAAATAAGACAAACACGATACATATTGTAAAACTTATGTGGTTTTGAATAAGATTAACAAGTGCATATTGTAAAACTTACGTGGTTTCAAGTAATATTAACACAATGCCTATTGTAAAACTTACGTGGTTTCAAATAAGATTATCACACTGCATCTTGGCAACATATGTTGTTTTGATGGAAATGGATATAAGAAATGATAATGTTTGTTCTTTTGCAGAAACGAACATGAGAATTTGTAACTTGCGTTTTGGAGATACAATAATAATAATAATAATAATATATTTTATTTATATAGCGCAAAATCTTGATAAAATCAAATCTAAGCGCTGAAAGATGGAAATCTTCTGACAACAACTTCAAACATTTCTAAATAACATTTTTATTAGTTTTACTTCTACAACATTTAAAGAAACGATTGTATTGTTAGGATTGACACTACGTTTAGATCTGAAATACGTTATATTTATTAATGCCCTTGCAAGGTGCGGAAGGTCGGTGGTTCGAATCCGCTAAACGCTGGTTCGATTTTTCCGGCCTGAAAACTCCCTCTGTCCACCCAGCAGTGAATGGGTACCTGACTTCGGTCGGGGAGGTTTAAAAAAAGGCGGCGAAAGGAGAGGGATGGGCTCCGCCTTTCATAATGCCGTGCCCTAGACACGGTGAATCTTTAACAGTTCACCGCCCCTACGGCCATATTGACCATGGGACCTTTAACCTTTAACCTTAACCTAAGGGTTGTACATGAAATACGTTATATTTATTAATGCCCCTTGCAAGGTTGTACATGTCATAAATGCAAATATAAAAATGATATAACGCAAACGAATTTATACAGAAACATTAATGAATATCTCATATATAGACTTTATAGATGATTGGTTTTCATACAAAGCAGTACTCGATATGGACAGTGTTAGTGTTAAATAAGCAAATGACGAAACATATATCCTTTGGTTTCAATTTGTAATTGACACTGATATTTTTAGAACATGCATAAAATTCAAATCTTATCCTGCATGCAGTGGATATGAATATGAGATGTAATGTTGTTTTAATTGTCTTCGTTAAATATTTTGTTTCGTTTCGTTGGTCAAAGCGTTTCATTGATTTATTTGTTTCCATCGTATGTTTGGACTTCTGTTTTGTTTGATTTAAAAAAAATGTAACTACAGATTTTTTCTACAAATAAAACGAAACAAATGCAATGTAAAAATAGGAATAAGTACAAAGAAGAACATGGAATGTTCCTGCCATTACCATAAAACATTCACATTACTCACACACACTCGACACCACACACACACACCACACACACACACCACACACACACACACACACACACACACACACACACACACACACACACACACACACACACACACACACACACACACATACACACACACACACACACACACACACACACACACACACACACACATACACACACACACACACACACAACAACACACACCACACACACACATACACACACACACACACACACACACACACACACACCACACACACACAACACAACAACACACACACACACACACAACACACACACACACACATCACACACACACACACACACACAAACAAACATACACACACACACACACACATACTGCGAACGCACACACACACACACACACATACACACCTCATTGGCATAATTTCCATAATATGTAATTTTTAGTGCTGTTGCTGATTATGGCTGTTGCTGATTATGGCTGTTGCTGATTATGGCTGTTGCTGATTATGGCTGTTGCTGATTATGGCTGTTGCTGATTATGGCTGTTGCTGATTATGGCTGTTGCTGATTATGGCTGTTGCTGATTATGGCTGTTGCTGTATGTTTGTGACTGGATGAGGTTCCTGTCAAGTTATTTCAGTGCCGCTAACGTCACCATCACTCAGGATACAGAAGTAGCCATATTTGCTGAAGACTACGTGAAGTCTATGCTGAGTCTCTACGAAACTACAGACAAGCGGTGAATATTTTGTTTCATCCAAAGTTTTTCTTCATCCCCCCCTCTCCCCCGTTCCCCTTTGTTTTCTTCTTTTTTTTCGTTTGTGGCCTGCAATCCCACGTTCGCTGGAAAAGACGAGTGGGCTTTTATATGTATGGCTGTGTGACACTTTTTATGTATGGCTGTGTGACACTTTTATATGTATGGCTGTGTAACACTTTATATGTATGGCTGTGTAACACTTTATATGTATGGCTGTGTAACACTTTATATGTATGGCTGTGTAACACTTTATATGTATGGCTGTGTGACACTTTATATGTATGGCTGTGTGACACTTTATATGTATGGCTGTGTGACACTTTATATGTATGGCTGTGTAACACTTTTATATGTATGGCTGTGTGACACTTTTATATGTATGGCTGTGTGACACTTTATATGTATGGCTGTGTGACACTTTTATATGTATGGCTGTGTGACACTTTTATATGTATGGCTGTGTGATACTTTTATATGTATGGCTGTGTAACACTTTATATGTATGGCTGTGGAACACTTTATATGTATGGCTGTGTGACACTTTATATGTATGGCTGTGTGACACTTTATATGTATGGCTGTGTAACACTTTATATGTATGGCTGTGTGACACTTTTATATGTATGGCTGTGTGACACTTTATATGTATGGCTGTGTAACACTTTTATATGTCTGGCTGTGTGACACTTTTATATGTCTGGCTGTGTGACACTTTTATATGTATGGCTGTGTGACACTAAGGCAATGAATTTCTGTAATCGAGGGTATGTATACATGTACTGTACATTTGTGTGTTTTGTGAGGCCATCAAAAAGTGACGACGCTTACATGATTTTTAACAGAGTATGACGTTCTGCATGTGTACACACATGAACGGTTCTGATACTGGTAGGTCTGCATCCATTAGGAGGAGGTATCCATGCAGGTTTGAAATCACACTTCCAATAGAAAGACCCATGTTCTAACCAGGCGACTGTTGCGCCCATTCATTTTTGTTATTCAAAGCAGTATTTGTGTTGTAGTGACTTTGTGTGAGCTAAAAGTTATTTTTCCTCAGCCAGTTATGGTAACCAGGATGAGTTATGTCCCTTTGGTGAAGTTTGGTCTTTGTTGTGTTTGTGCATATCGTTTAAGCTATGGCTAAAATCTCAGACGCTGTAGTTCAGTCTGCGTCTTTCTTTAGAGTTGTGTGCAGCTAATTTTTGCAACTTTACATTGGTGACCCTGACGCTGAATACTGTCAATAATGGCCGAAGGAATATCCTCAGAATCTGTTCTTGCTGACATAGCAACACAACTCCAAGCTCTAACTGCAAAGTCTAACCAGGTCAACACAGTGTCTATCATACTATCTGAATTTTGGACAAAATCATGAGAGGTTAGGTTTGCAAGAGTGGAATCCCAGTTTGGTAACAATGGCATGAGTCAAGACCAAACAAAATATGACAACAATGTGAGTGCACTTTACGTCAACACAGCAGATGAAGTTCAGTTTATTCTCACCAGCCCATCAGCTGTTGACCAGTATAACACCTTGAAGACAGCTAAAGTCAGGACTCTTGGCAAACCTCAGGTCCAAAAAGATGCTGAACTCCTCAACCTGAATGGACTTGGTGACAAACGCCCTACTGCCATATGTGCAAGATAAAAGCCCTTAAAGTGCATTATTTCTGGCAAGCCTTCCTGCAGACATCTGAAGCATTCTTCTTGCAGGACATGATACTGCAGTCACAGAGGCACTTCGGAGGCAGTGGGGTGCATCTGGGAGGCACATGCTACAGGTGTACAGCAAATCTCTATGGTTCCAACTGAAACAAACGCCACCACTTTGAGATCATCCACTGAACAGGATGTGGTGACTCTAATGTCGGTACAGACTGTTTCAGCGATGAAGAAGGGATGTTCTCTTCCATCACAGCGGGCTTCTTTACGTGTGTGTTCACGTTACCCTCATCCAATTGCACCTACAAGTTTCACAGGCAGTGCCTCCAACTCAGCTATGGATGCCCAACTCGAACAGCGACAGGGCCTGGGTTCCTCTTGCTTTCTTCTCCTGGAAATTTTCAGAAACGGAAAAGAAATAAGTGCCTTTGATAGTGAACTTTTGGCAGCCCACGGTACGATCAAACATTTCTGTCATTCCTTTGACCACAACCCCTTGGTGTCAGGTCTTTGGAACCAAACTGAAATGTCTTTTCACGCTTCAACATCAATCCCAGTTGTGAGGAACAGGGCATCTTCTCTGTGGGCAGCTTGATTCAATTTGCTAAAAGACCAAATTCAGTCTGGCGAGATGGATTCTTATTACACATTCACCACTGGCCTCAAGCTTCAAGACACCCAGTTCCACATATCAACTCTGCTATGTGATACGTCCACTGGCGTCCCACGACCAGTATTGCCAAACTCCTGGAATTGCTCAGTGTTTGATCAAATTCATGGCCTCTCACATGCAGGTGTATGCCCCGCACAGCAGACCATCACCCAACGTTTCGTGTGGCATGGTAAGAAGCGTGACATTTGCAAATGGTGCAAGGAATGCCATGTTTGTCAAGCTTCCAAACTTCATCGACACACATGGGCGCCGGTGGTGGAGCACCCACTTCCAGCTGTCAGGTTCTGCAGTCTTCACGTTGACCTCGATGGACCATTGCCAGCCCGTCAAAGCATGACTTACCCCTTCACAATCATTGACCACTTCACCAGTTGGCCACAAGCAATTCCTCTTCCAGATACCATTACTTCTACCTGTGCCACAGCTCTTGTCTATCACTGGATTGGCAAGTTTGGTGTTCCTAAAGACATTACCTCTGACAAAGGCAGGCAGTTCACCTCAGTGCTTTGGGCTGAATGCAAGAAGCTCTTTGGCATTCAAGCTCACACAACCACAACCTACCATCCACAAGCGAATGGCACGATTGAACGTTTTCACTGTCAACTTATGCAGCACTCAAAGCCTGCATTGTCAACCCCAATTGGTTTGTAGAGCTATCCATAGTCCTGTTGGAGAAACGTTCCTCTTGAGGGGAGGATCTGGTTGTTCACCTGCTGAGTTTGTCTATGGCTCAATTCTTCGTCTGCCTGGTGAATTTCTTCAGCCACTGGATGCATGAACCATGGAACCAGACACGACGTTCTTTAAGCATATCCAGCACACCAAGTGCACTGATTTGCCATAAACTCCAACGTTCCATAGAAACCAGCCTGCCTATGTACCTTCAAGCTTGGTCTCCACGGGTAGGTCTACGTCCGAAACGACTCTCATTGTCACCCGCTCTAACGTCACTATCATGGCCCCTACCACATCATAGACACCAATGACACGTTCTACGCTCTAACGTCACTATCATGGCCCCTACCACATCATAGACACCAAGACCAGTTCTACGCTCTACACATCACTATCATGGCCCCTACCCACATCATAGACACCAATGACCAGTTCTACACTCTAACGTCACTATCATGGCCCCTACCACATCATAGACACCAATGACCAGTTCTACGCTCTAACGTCACTATCATGGCCACTACCACATCATAGACACCAATGACAAGTTCTACGCTCTAACGTCACTATCATGGCCCTACCACATCATAGACACCAATGACCAGTTCTACGCTCTAACGTCACTATCATGGCCCCTACCACATCATAGACACCAATGACAAGTTCTACGCTCTAACGTCACTATCATGGCCCCTACCACATCATAGACACCAATGACCAGTTCTACGCTCTAACGTCACTATCATGGCCCCTACCACATCATAGACACCAATGACCAGTTCTACGCTCTAACGTCACTATCATGGCCCCTACCACATCATAGACACCAATGACCAGTTCTACGCTCTAACGTCACTATCATGGCCACTACCACATCATAGACACCAATGACCAGTTCTACGCTCTAACGTCACTATCATGGCCCCTACCATATCATAGACACCAATGACCAGTTCTACGCTCCTGACATCAAGGGCCGTTCAAAGATGGTCTCTGTGGATCTCTGAAGCTGACATTTGTCACGCTGCTTACTTCAGAGGGCAAGATTGGATTCATCCGCTACTGAGGATCCTCCAACATCATTGACGACAACATCCGCTGCAGCAAGTTCTGCAGAGCCGTTAACATCACCACCACCATCCTCTGCCAAAGCTCCCCTGTTGCAACTCCTTCTGACCACATTTCACGTCCGCCACCAAGCTTTCGATGACTCAGATCATGATTTGAATTTTGTTTTTCTGCATGTTATCAAAACAATTCACTGTAATTGTACTTCCACGTGTTTTGTGAAGACTGTTGAAGAAATGGCTAAAATCTCAGCGCTGCAGTTAAGCCTGCATCTTTCTTTAGAGTTGTGTGCAGATAGATGTTGCTACTCTACAGTGTCACGCAAATGAGGAAACAAGGGATGAGGAGAGAAGCAACAAAACAACAAAACAACAAAACAACAAAAACAACAAAACAGACCTTTCACGAATTCTGGAAATGCACACAGAGAAAATTGTAAAGCACCTACACAACTCGAGCAACAAACTAACAACATAACTTATTGTGTAAACTATTAATTGAAATTTCAAACTATCTTTTGAGAAACAAACAATCAGACAGTAAAGATGATACAATACGTCATTTTGCTATTTCACATTAAAAACAAAACAGACAAGAAGGCAGGGTGGAGAAAAATACAAGAAAAAGAACAGAAAAAGATTTGAATGGCCAAACAGTACCTTTTAAAACGGAAAAAGAAACGAAAAAGCAAAGGATGCTCTGTATACCTGCTTTTCAGTTTTCGTTTCTCAAGACGACGTCTGCACGTTCGGAACGAATTCCATATGTACTAACGCACAGGTGCCATGGCACAAACCTTAAGCCTGCACATAAAAATATAATACAATAGTGTGACAATGTTTAACAATGCTAAAATAATTGATAAAAATGGAGATGACAGTGACTATGCTATGGAGTTCCACATGAGACTGAGGCTGTACGACAGGGCTGCTGCTCTATGCTTACTTTAATAATACCTATTTGTTATCAACCAAGTTGTACGACAGGGCTGCTGCTCTATGCTTTCTTTAATAATACATGTGTGTTATCAACCAGGTTGTATGACAGGACTGCTGTCTATGCTTACTTTAATAATACATATTTGTTATCAACCATGCTGTACGACAGGGCTGCTGCTCTATGCTTACTTTAATAATACATGTGTGTTATCAACCAGGCTGTATGACAGGGCTGCTGCTCTATGCTTACTTTAATAATACATATTTGTTATCAACCAGCTGTACGACAGGGCTGCTGTTCTATGCTTACTTTAATAATACATGTGTGTTATCAACCATGCTGTACGACAGGGCTGCTGCTCTATGCTTACTTTAATAATACATATTTGTTATCAACCAGGCTGTACGACAGGGCTGCTGCTCTATGCTTACTTTAATAATACATATTTGTTATCAACCAGGCTGTACGACAGGGCTGCTTCTCTATGCTTACTTTAATAATACATATGTGTTATCAACCAGGCTGTATGACAGGACTGCTGTTCTATGCTTACTTTAATAATACATATGTGTTATCAACCAGGCTGTATGACAGGACTGCTGTTCTATGCTTACTTTAATAATACATATTGTTATCAACCAGGCTGTATGACAGGACTGCTGCTCTATGCTTACTTTAATAATACATATGTGTTATCAACCATGCTGTATGACAGGACTGCTGCTCTATGCTTACTTTAATAATACATATTTGTTATCAACCAGGCTCAGGAGATATGAACACATGTGGTGTTGGTAAAGAAATTCGAGAAACACCTTCAACGACGCATCAGTGAAGTGGAAACAGCTCGACTATTTGGTCTTGATTTTTCGCAATGAGTAAACAGTATGATCAGCTCTGAGCAGGATCCAAAAATATACTCCACAATAATACACACTCATCGGGATTCAAACCTGCAGCCTCCCAATGAGAAGTCCATTGCATTAACCAATCCGTTACAGTGACTGTTGATGTGCTGATTATTTGTTTCCAAAATACTTGCAGTCACCATCATGATTTACAATAACTTTATTGTGTGACTCACAGAATCGTCGCCAACTACTTGCTGATGCACATCGTGCATTCATACTCAGACGACCTGTCGAAGGACATTCGCGACCTGTCCGGGCCACTGCGAAGGTCAGTATTATTAGAGTTGTTGCTGAAGAGAGTGGTTCTTTGGTTGAAGAAAATCTGGCAAAAGGTTTTCGAGATTGTTTGAGAGAGATTCATTGTACTTGGATAATTTCATATGCGCTCCACTCACTTCTGCCAGTAATTATTTGTCAGAGTCCTTCAGCATGCGCTGAACTTTGTCATCAAGGTGATTCAGGTCTTGAAATGGCAGTGGAGGTAGGGTAACCAGTGAAATATTACGATGACATTACCAGAATAATCGGAGCGTTGAGGTGGCAGCAAGCAGACTCATTTCTATGTTGCAAGGTTGTGATCAAGCTGAAGACATCAGATTTTGAATCCATGGGTGTACCAACAAGAAACAGCATAAGCTCAGCTGATGCGGAATACCGTATCAGTTGCAAAATACTCCACCACATGGTCGAGAAATCAGTGAAAAGACGGATAGTTTCATGTGCCATTGTCATGCCCACTCCTTTCTGGTAACTCTGTTCCGGCCCAAGTGACCATCACCCTCTTGGTCTCAGTACACCAAAGCGTCAAGATCACACTTTCTGTGCTCCACACAGTCTTTCTTTGTGTGTCCAGTTATTTTCTTTCAACAGTCCTAATTTTCTGGGTGTTTTCTTCGTTGTTCCAATCAAGAATGTTTAGCTCTCATTATTACCTGCACTGTACTCTCCCTCTTTCTTTTAACAGATCTTCCTTTTTTCAAGATCTTTCATCCCTTTTAGAAATTTGTTTTGTTTTGTTGTTTTGTTTTGTTTTTGTTTTGTTTTTGTTTTTTTGCCTTGTTGCCAAATTTGGCTGGTGGATGGTAATTGTCAATCGTTTGATCCACAGTGTTTCACCACTTGTTTCAACACTTGTTGTGTACCTAGTTTTGTCTGAAATTATTTTTAGGGCCACAAAAGAATTACAAATCATGTGACGTGTGTCCATAGATACTTTACGGTGTGACTCAGACCCCGGCCCGCTGGAAGACCTGTATCTTCAGTGTGGGTCCGATCATGCCAACTGCTGTGGGTCAACTGTACGTCAGCTCTTACTTCTCTCCTGCCGCTAAAGATAAGGTGTGTCATTCATTTGACGGTCTTTCTCTTATCTTCTTTAACGGATATTGCTTCATATCGACCATAGAGGTGTGTGTGTGTGTGTGTGTGTGTGTGTGTGTGTGTGTGTGTGTGTGTGTGTGTGTGTGTGTGTGCGTGCGCGCGTGCGTGTGTATGTGTGTGTGTGTGCGTGTGTGCGTGTGCATGTATGTACGTATGTTCGCATGTACATCTGTATGTATGTGTTTGTCTCTCTTGTCGGTGATGAAAATGTAATAATAACCGCCATCATCATCATCGTCATCACCATCACCATCATCATAATGACGAAGGAAATGATATTATAATAACAAAGATAAAACTTTGCTAGGATAGCGCTATTCTTCAAATTCATTCGGACTCACGGAGCATTACATATTTTACAAGTCAGAATGTGTAATACATATAGCAGCACCAACCTGTCAGAACACACGTTAACAAGCATGCACAACAATGTCCAACCATATATGTACACTTACCCATGTCACAAATGCACAGACATGAATCACTGCACGCTGCTACTCGATCGATGCACGATCGTGAAGTAGATGCGAATATTTGTGGATAAGCAGACTTGATATCAACAGTGAAGGCCTGGGTGACCTGTAAGTCTTTAACTGTC
>JAPXFY010000015.1:23607485-23612485 GCA_030674185.1 Monoplex corrugatus
GTACAACAGTGTTGGTTCTACATAATGGTGAAGAATTCTCTTCCTGATGTTAATGGATTGGCTTTTGTTGGTAAGAACGCTATTCATTTTGTTGAATGCAGTTTTACCTTGGCTAATTCTGCTGGATATTTCTAATATGCATCTGTGGTCTGGTGAGATGACCGTTCCCAGATATTTGACCTTATCAACCTTTCTCAATGTTGTGCCAATTGCTAATATTTTACCTGAGGGGATTCCTTGGTTTTAACTGATTGCCATGACTTTGGTCTTTTTACTATTTAGCTCTAGCCCTTTATTTCTGCTTTCTGATTTTATTATGTTCACAAGATTGTGCAGGCCTTTTTCTACAATTAGAACGATATCATCTGCATAACGAAGATTGTTTATGATTTTTTATCCAACCTTTATGTCAAGGCTTTCTTCAAGTTTTTCATGACGGTTTCGCTGTAAATTAAAAACAAATCAGATGGCAGAACACATCCCTGCCTTATCCCTCTTTTGATATTGTGGAAAGAGGTTATATCATGTTCTACTGTCATTGCTGTGTCTTTTTGATATTGTGGAAAGAGTTATATCATGTTCTACTCTCATTGCTGTGTCTTTTTGATATTGTGGAAAGAGTTATATCATGTTCTACTCTCATTGCTGTCTTTTTGATATTGTGGAAAGAGTTTATATCATCTTCTACTCTGATTGCTGTGTCTTTTTGATATTGTGGAAAGAGTTTATATCATCTTCTACTGTCATTGCTGTGTCTTTTTGATATTGTGGAAAGAGTTTATATCATCTTCTACTCTGATTGCTGTGTCTTTTTGATATTGTGGAAAGAGTTTATATCATGTTCTACTCTCATTGCTGCTGTTTGTCCCCATTACGTATTCCTTTATATTTTTAGATCTTTTCATCAATATTGAGCTGTTCCAGTTGTGTGATCAATTCTTTGTCTTACACTTACAAAGGCCTTGGTATATTCAACAAAACATAAATATAAATCCTGACTTAACTCAGTTGTTCTTTCTAGCGAGCTCTTAGGATGTATGTGGTATTAACAGTTCTTTCCCTTCAACAAATCTACATTGTCCTTCTGTTATATTTGTTTTGACTCTGTTCCCTGTTCTCATCATGATTATTCGTTATAGAATCTTTGTCACATGACTCATCAAGCTGATTGTATGATGGAAATCCCGTTCTATAGACCCTGTTTTTTTTTGGGAGTGAAATGAAATTTGATTTTAACATATCGTTAAGGATTTTGTTGTGTCGTAAATTTCATTTAGGAAGACTGTCACTTTTTCAGTACCAAATTCATCTAGAGCCTCAAATCATTTCTGTAGTGATATTGTCTGGTCCTGGGGCATTTCCCAGTTTCATCCTCTTCAACGCTGCTTTAATGTCATCTTTCAATATTGGTAATCCTTCAAGGTTCTTTCTCATGTTGTGGTCTTCCTTTTTGTCAAAATTTCTTTAACGTACTCTCCAGTCTGTCTCAATTTTGTCTTTTTCGGTATTTATCTCGTGCCATCTTTTCAATGTAAGCAGCCAGTTGATATGCATGTCTTTCCATGTAGTGTGTGTGTGTGTGTGTGTGTGTGTGTGTGTGTGTGTGTGTGTGTGTGTGTGTGTGTGTGTGTGTGTGTGTGCGTGCGTGCGTGCGTGTGTGTGTGTGTGTGTGTGTGTTTGAGTTTGTCTTGTGATGGCCTTCTGTTTCCTGGCACTTTGTTTCTAGCAAAGTTTCCTTAGCTGCATTGTTCTTATTCCTCTTTGTAGTCTTCTTCTTTTCCCTTTACCTTCCTTCGTTCATCCATCAAGCTTAAAATTTCTTTTGTCATTCAGTTTGAGATGTATATGTGAATCAGTGCACACAATGTAAACATGCCATGAGCAGACAGTTCAAAAAGATTTAAAACATCAGTTTCGAAACCAACATCATCAAGTAAAACATTAAAGATAACATATTTTACCACATGCTGTTAATTTTCGAAGTCAATATGTACAGAACTATTAGTGCCTGACAACCTCCTCCCCCACTCTTTCGTGCATAAAGGCACACAGAACATCAAATAGGCACTCTTAAGATCTTGTAAGTCGCGTCAGTGTCCAGAGACGTAGAGGAAGACGAAAACAGCTACCATGCATATCACCAGAAACAGAACGTGACAGTCAATAGCGAGATAAAAACAACAACAACAACAACAATGACAACAATGAAACACCCATACGCTTGAGACCCCATTCGTATATTCGAGTGTACACGGGAGTCAAAGACCCCAAAATGGAAAAAAATTAAGTGTCTTGGTATTTCTGTCTCTGCTTATGGACATAATCGTTTAAGTTTTATATATTTTTAGGATCACATTTGTGAAAAAGTGACCAAATACCATGGTGAAAGTAAATGATATATATTTGACATGAATAATTGTAATTGCTGTGAGGCGTGATTGTGATTGTATGCATAGCCAAAACATTTTCCATGTGTCTGAGCACTGGGCTAAAATAAAATCTTGTTCCTGTTCTTTTCTTGTTTAACCTTGTCCTCTTAGTCTACATACTCATTTTATTGTATTTAACTCATTTTGATTTTAATGTGCATATCGCGTTGCATCTTTAATCAAATTTTTTCTATACCTACCAAAGTTGTTTTTCAATGAGTTTTGCCCTTTTTCTCCATTGTTAAAAGTCCTGACCAAGGCATCTGACTCTTATGATGTGCTTTTTTAACCGTACATTTTTACATTTTTAGAATTAGCCATTATTTTTTATATTGTTTCGACAAAGAGGGAGGGGGAGAGAGATGAGGTGAGGGAGAGGGTGAGAGAGGGATGAAAGAGAGAGTGAGAGAGAGTAAGAGCATGTGTGTACATTTGTTTATGCGTTCTTGTGCCTATATGTATTCTAATGCGAATGCCAAAACAATTTCCCAGTGTGATGCTTTGGGCTAAATAAAATTCTTGTATCTTGTATAAATCATCTCTGTGTTCAGGTGGATTACCAACCGGAAACTTACTTCAAGAACTTATTAGATGCTGCCCGTTCATTTGTCATTGATGGTATTCTTGATCTGAACAAGACTCCCAACAGAAAAGAGTACGTTAAGTATTATTACACTGTATGTTCTGTATGCTGAGATAAAGAGTGGATGTGGCAGGGGGCAATAACGGACAGCAAATATTTTTTTTCTGGAGTGTGTATGTGTGTGTGTGTGTGTGTATGTATGTGTGTGTATGTGTGTGTGTGTGTGTGTGTTGTGTGTGTGTGTGTGTTTGTGTGTGTATGTGTGGTGTGTATGTGTGTGTGTGTATGTGTGTGTGTGTGTGTGTGTGTGTGTGTGTGTGTGTGTGTGTGTGTTCTGTGTGTGTGTGTGTGAGACAGAGAGAGAGAGACTGGTATTCAAAAACGTCTTCATTTGCAAAATGATACACGAAATTATGGTTATATTAATAGATGACAGTGCAGCTATGCAGTACCCGTACATATGATTTTAAGATGGAGAACTGTCGTCTCCTTTTTTTTCTTTTTTTTTTCTCAGTCTGTCTACGGTTGGTCCCCTTTCTTCTCAAACTTTGACTTTGTCAGTCTGTCTACGGTTGGTCCCCTTTCTTCTCAAACTTTGACTTTCTCAGTCTGTCTACGGTTGGTCCCCTTTCTTCTCAAACTTTGACTTTGTCAATCTGTCTACGGTTGGTCCCCTTTCTTCTCAAACTTTGACTTTGTCTGTCTGTCTACGGTTGGTCACCTTTCTTCTCAAACTTTCACTTTGTCAGTCTGTCTACGGTTGGTCCCCTTTCTTCTCAAACTTTGACTTTCTCAGTCTGTCTACGGTTGGTCCCCTTTCTTCTCAAACTTTGACTTTGTCTGTCTGTCTACGGTTGGTCACCTTTCTTCTCAAACTTTGACTTTGTCAGTCTGTCTACGGTTGGTTACCTTTCTTCTCAAACTTTCACTTTCTCAGTCTGTCTACGGTTGGTCACCTTTCTTCTCAAACTTTCACTTTCTCAGTCTGTCTACGGTTGGTTACCTTTCTCTCAACTTTCACTTTCTCAGTCTGTTACGGTTGGTTACCTTTCTTCTCAAACTTTCACTTTGTCAGTCTGTCTACGGTTGGTCCCTTTCTTCTCAAACTTTGACTTTGTCAGTCTGTCTACGGTTGGTCCCCTTTCTTCTCAAACTTTGACTTTGTCAGTCTCATTGTTTCTGTGTGCTGTCTTTCTCGCTCGCTCGCTCGCGTGCTCCTCCTTCCCTCCCTCTCTCCCTCATCCCCAATCGTATTTTTTCTTACGTTGTTATGTTGTGCATTGCACGCGTTGCCATCTCTATGTAAATGTTTTGTTTATGACTTATGATATGTTTATGCAATGTTTGTGTGCACTGCACATATTGCTGGCTGAACCTTAGTATTCTGTTAATTATTACTTTCAATGTGTGTTTTATTGTCAGCATTGTGTGCATTGCACGTGTTGTCAGCATTGTGTGCATTGCACGTGTTGTCAGCATTGTGTGCATTGCACGTGTTGTCAGCATTGTGTGCGTTTTGTTGTTTATAATTGTCTTAATACGTATTTTTGTTCAGTGTAATGTGTGTATTGCACGTGTTGCTGGCAGAATGTAAATGTTACTAGATGAATGTAAATGTTTTGTTGTTTAAAACGTTTAATGTGTGCTTTTTGTTTAGTACAAATTGTTCACTGCACATATTGCCAGCTCTGTGTATGTGTTTTGTTTTTTTATAACTTTTATGATGTGTATTTTTGTTCAATATAATGTGCGCACTGCACATGTCAGATTGTACATTGGTCATGTGATATTTTTCTTCCAGACTGCAAAGTCGTTTTGCAGTTACGTTTCCTTAGATTGCGATATGTGATTCAGCAACTGGGGTGTCTTGATTTTAGTTACACAAAACCACTTTCACAGAGAAATACGTTTATGTATATGTGCAGGTTAGCTGCAACATATATCTGCACTTAACCATTACATGTCTCATTTTTTAATTAGAGTTCTCT
>JAPXFY010000015.1:23617485-23632485 GCA_030674185.1 Monoplex corrugatus
TTAAATTCTTATTCTATTGTTGTAATTTCCATGGATTCTTTTCTTATTGATAAATTTCCCATGATCGTATATCTTCCTGGTGGGAATTAGAACAGTGCTGATAGTAGACATTTATCTCATGGGGTAATGGTAGCGCCTTGGTTGGTCAAGATCAGTTTTCTCCCCGTGGGGATGCCGGGGACTCTTTCAGTATAAGCAGTATCCCCATCATCATCATCATCATCATCATCATGTGCCCTGCCACATGGCGTTGGTGATCATGGACTTCCATCTGTCTCTATCTCTTGTTGCCCCAAGCATCTCCTTCACCCTCCTCGTCTTCAGCCACTCTGCAAGTCCGTCTAGTATTTTCTCCCTGGGTCTACCTGGTGCTCTCTTTCTCTCCAGCTTTCCCGTTGTGACCAGGTGCTCCAATTCCTCTTTCCTCATAAAATGGCCTATAAATGTTGCCTGTCTTTTCCTAATCTCTCTTATGAATGATCTACTCGTGTCTGCCTCCATCAAGACTGTCTCGTTTGTTTTCTTTGCTGTTCATGGAACTCTCAACATTCTTCTTAGAAACCACATCTCGGCTGCCTCCATCTTGTTCTGGCTTTGCTTGTTGACTGTCCACGCCTCACATCCATACAACAGTATTGGTTCTATGTAACATTCAAGAACTCTCTTCCTGATGTTAGTTGATAGACATTTGTTGGTAAGAATGCTTGTCATCTTTTTGAATGCTGTTTTGGCTTGGCCGATTCTGCCGGCTGTTTCTGATGTGTATCTGCCATCTGATGAAATGATCGTTCCCAGGTATTTAAACATATCAACCCGTGTCAAGATTGTGCCATTTGCTGTTATTTTGCATGAGGGAATTTCATGTTTTCTACTGATCACCATGACTTCAGTCTTCCTGCTGTTTAGTTCCAACCCCTTACCTTTGCTTTCTATTTCTAGTATATTCACCAGGTTTTGTAGGTCCCTTTCATTTTCTGCAATTAGCACGGTGTCATCTGCGTATCGAATGTTGTGTATCATTTTCCCTCCAACCTTTAATCCAGAGTCTTCTTCTGTTTCTCATAATGTTTTCGCTGTAAAGTGACAAAACACAACCCTGTCTGACTCCTCTTTTGTTGGTTTTGGAAAGAGCTTATATTGTTTTCTATTCTCATTGCAACTATTTGTTCCCAGTACATATTTCTGATTATTCGTAAATGTTTTCCATCAACATTGAGTCGCTCCAGTTGGTTGATCAATTCTTCATGTCGTACCCAATCGAAAGCCTTGGTATAGTCAGCAAAGCATAAATACAAATCCTTATTCATCTCAATTGACCTCTCTATGATAGTTCTTAGGATGTATATGGCATTAATATTTCCTTTCCCTTCCACAAATCCACACTGTTCTTCTGCTATGTCTCTTTTGATTCTATTCCTTGTCCTCATTGCCATTATTCTTAACAGGATTTTTGTTACATGACTCATCAAACTGATTTTTCAATGGAGTTCGCATTCTATAGCCGCTGTCTTCTTTGGAAGTGCAATGAAACTTGATTTTGACACATCTGGTGATTTTCCCAGTGTCTTAAATTTCATTTAGGAGGACTGTTATTTTTTCTATACCAAATTCCTCCAGGGCTTCAATCATCTCTGTAGTAATGTTGTCTGGTCCTGGGGCTTTTCCTGGTTTCATCTTATTTCAGTGCTGGTCTAACTTAATCTTTCATTATGGGTGGTCCTTGAAAGTTCTTATTTATAATGTGTTCTTTGTTTCTGTCATCCTCAAAAAGGTCTTTAATGTACTCTCCCCATCTGTCTAACATTTTGTCTTTTTCCATGATAAACGTGCCATCTTTCGATTTTAAGCAGCCAGTTGATGTGCATGTATTTTTCCTGTGAACAATTTCTTCAATTCTTCTGTACATACCCTGAGAATCAGGGTTTTTTTTTCGGTCTTCCATTTCTTTGCATTTTGTTTTCAGCCAAGCTTCCTTAGCTTCATAGGATTCATAACTGGGTACATGTATCAAGTGCATTTTTGGCTCTAGGGAAATGAGATATAAGGCAGCAATTTTAGGTTAATTAGGCCCGATTTTTGTATTCATTCCTTTGTATACAGCTACCTTCCAGTATCCCTTTGTATACAGCTACCTTCCAGTGTCCCTTTGTATACAGCTGCCTTCAAGCTTCCCTTTGTATACAGCTGCCTTCCATGTCCCTTTGTATACAACTACCTTCCAGTGTCCCTTTGTATACAGCTACCTTCCAGCTTCCTTTGTATACAGCTACCTTCCAGTGTCCCTTTGTATACAGCTACCTTCCAGCTTCCCTTTGTATACAGCCACCTTCCAGCTTCCCTTTGTATACAGCTACCTTCCAGCTGCCCTTTGTATACAGCTGCCTTCCAGCTGCCCTTTGTATACAGCTACCTTCCAGCTTCCCTTTGTATACAGCTACCTTCCAGCTTCCCTTTGTATACAGCTACCTTCCAGCTGCCCTTTGTATACAGCTACCTTCCAGCTGCCCTTTGTATACAGCTACCTTCCAGCTGCCCTTTGTATACAGCTACCTTCCAGCTTCCCTTTGTATACAGCTACCTTCCAGCTGCCCTTTGTATACAGCTACCTTCCAGCTGCCCTTTGTATACAGCTACCTTCCAGCTTCCCTTTGTATACAGCTACCTTCCAGCTTCACTTTATATACAGCTACCTTCCAGCTTCCCTTTGTATACAGCTACCTTCCAGCTGCCCTTTGTATACAGCTACCTTCCAGCTGCCCTTTGTATATAGCTACCTTCCAGCTTCTCTTTGTATCGGACGGGACCGCCACTTTCCGTGGTCGGGGGGCTTCAGGTCCCAATGATCCCTTGAGCTATGCCGATGGGGGCTACTTGCTCGAAAGATTTGTGTCTTTTTCAATGACAGTCCTGATAACCATGGCTGTTGACGTGGACTGGACTGTAAACAGCATAATAAAATAATGCCCCTGGTAGGGTTATCCATGTCGGACAGGTCAAGGGGGAGGGATGAGACGAAGTGTGGTCCCACCCTCATTTCCATTTTCTTCATACCTATCGTCATGTTCACGAGTGGTTGCCGTAAGCAACCCGTAATCCCAAGCTTGAGGTACTTGGTGAGGGGATGAATGGCTGTACGAAAGTCAGTCGTTAAAGCACACTGTCTGGTTTCATTCGGGACGGTTCCAGGCGGACGGACGCCAGGAGATTGGCCATCCATTGTCCCTTCCCCAGCACGGCAGCTTTCCTGGGGTGACCGAGATATTTCTGCCATCGCTGAGCCTACGCTCATGTCTAACCATAACAAACAAACAAGAAATCGTGACAACGGGTATGACTCGGATTCCGAGGACGAAACACGACAGGCAACAGGTTTTTGGGCAGCATGGTTAGTGGTGACAGGCATTGAGGATGGAAAACCCATCTGGAAATTGAGTCCCTTTGCCACACAGAAGGGATTTCAAGCCCTTATGGGAAACCCGAAAACCATAAAAAAAAGCTGCGAAACAGAGATTACCTTGTGGAGTGCAAGGACAACAAGCAATCAGATTGCTTGCTTAGAGCATCGGTACTAGCTGACCGTGCAATAAAAGTCACTCCACACAAAGGACTGAACAGCAGCAAAGGAGTCATAAGGTGCCCTGAGCTGAGAGGAGTGTCGGAAGAGGAGATCCGAACGGAACTGAAAAGCCAGGGCGTTGTAGAGGTACGCCAGGCCATGTTCCAGAAAGGGTCTGAAAAACTCCAGACAAACACGCTCTTCCTTACCTTTTGCTCTCCTGCTATACCCCAAGACCTGCGAAATGGATACTTGAAAGTGAAAGTGTCATTGTATGTGCCATCACCAATGCACTACTTACGCTGTCAAAAGTTTGGCCATATCAAGGACAGGTGCACTGAAACCGAAAAGTGTGCTATGTGCGCAAATGAGGCACATGAGGGGAGATGTGAAGGTCCACAAAATTGTGAAGGTAACCATCCATCATCCTCCAAAGATTGCCCTGTTTGGCAAAAGGAACAGGCAATCCAACGACTGAAAGCAGAAAAGAAAATACCTTTCCACGAAGCCAAAAGATTGGTAGAGGGCAGCAGCTCGTCTACCAAAAGTTATGCATCGGTAGTCAAAACAGTCAGTCAAGTATCCATAGCCTGTCAAACGATTGTAACGTGGAACAAGACAAATTTTGAAACAGTGCAAGAAACAAAGGCCCTCAGCGGGGGCGTTAAACCCGCTACCTCCCAGGCTGTTCAACAGCCAAAAGTGGGCGTTAAACCCGCTACCTCCCAGGCTGTTGCACAGCCAAAAGCAGCCAATGTTGGCAAACCAGGGAAATCCAGTCTCCCTGGTAAACCCGCCCTCACGCCCCGGCCGTCCGGGAGCAGCTCCACAGAAAATGGAGGAAGGCAAAAAGTAATGTTGGTGGAATTGAAGAACTATCCTCCAGCACTTAAAGGGCCTAACCCCGCCTTCCTGCAGGCAGGCCAGCCGTCAGGTCTGACCGACTGAAAAAAGCGGAACAAAAACTAGAAAATAAGTACGCTCCTTTACAATCTGAGGATGATGACACAGATATGGACTGAATTGCATTGAGTAGTTCCGCTAACAATGCAGAGTATAGTCCAGTGGAAAATCCGAGGTGTCCACTCCAGTCTAGAGGAGCTCTAGCTTCTTTGCTGTGATTTGCAGCCTGTTCTAGTGGCTTTACAGCTTCACTTTGTATACAGCTACCTTCCAGCTTCACTTTGTATGCAGCTACCTTTCAGCACCCTTTGTATACAGCTACCTTCCAGCTTCCCTTTGTATACATCTACCTTCTAGCTTCACTTTGTATACAGCTACCTTCCAGCTTCCCTTTGTATACAGCTACCTTCCAGCTTCACTTTGTATACAACTACCTTCTAGCTTCACTTTGTATACAGCTACCTTCCAGCTTCCCTTTGTATACAGCTACCTTTCAGCTTCCCTTTGTATACAGCTACCTTTCAGCTTCACTTTGTATACAGCTACCTTTCAGCTTCCCTTTGTATACAGCTACCTTCCAGCTTCCCTTTGTATACAGCTACCTTCCAGCTTCCTTTGTATACAGCTACCTTTCAGCTTCACATTGTATACAGCTACCTTTCAGCTTCACTTTGTATACAGCTACCTTCCAGTGTCCCTTTGTATACAGCTACCTTTCAGCTTCACTTTGTATACAGCTCCTTCAGCTTCCCTTTGTATACAGCTACCTTTCAGCTTCCCTTTGTATACAGCTACCTTCCAGCTTCACTTGTATACAGCTACCTTCCAGCTGCCCTTTGTATACAGCTACTTCCAGCTTCCTTTGTATACAGCTACCTTCCAGCTTCCCTTTGTATACAGCTACCTTCCAGCTGCCCTTTGTATACAGCTACCTTCCAGCTTCCCTTTGTATACAGCTACCTTCCAGCTTCCCTTTGTATACAGCTACCTTCCAGCTTCCCTTTGTATACAGCTACCTTCCAGCTTCACTTTGTATACAGCTACCTTTCAGCTTCCCTTTGTATACAGCTACCTTCCAGCTCCCCTTTGTATACAGCTACCTTCCAGCTGCCCTTTGGTTACAGCTACCTTTCAGCTTCTCTTTGTATACAGCTACCTTTCAGCATCCTTTTGCACACAGCTACCTTTCAGCTTCCCTTTGTTTACAGCTACCTTCCAGCTTCTCTTTGTATACAGCTACCTTTCAGCTTCCCTTTGTTTACAGCTACCTTTCAGCTTCTCTTTGTATACAGCTACCTTTCAGCATCCTTTTGCACACAGCTACCTTTCAGCTTCTCTTTGTATACAGCTACCTTCCAGCTTCCCTTTGTTTACAGCTACCTTCCAGCTTCCCTTTGTATACAGCTACCTTTCAGCTTCTCTTTGTATACAGCTACCTTCCAGCTCCCCTTTGTATACAGCTACCTTTCAGCTTCCCTTTGTATACAGCTACCTTTCAGCTTCCCTTTGTACAGCTACCTTCCAGCTTCTCTTTGTATACAGCTACCTTTCAGCTTCCCTTTGTATACAGCTACCTTCCAGCTCCCCTTTGTATACAGCTACCTTCCAGCTGCCCTTTGTTTACAGCTACCTTTCAGCTTCTCTTTGTATACAGTTACCTTTCAGCATCCTTTTGCACACAGCTACCTTTCAGCTTCCCTTTGTATACAGCTACCTTCCAGCTTCCCTTTGTTTACAGCTACCTTCCAGCTTCCCTTTGTATACAGCTACCTTTCAGCTTCTCTTTGTATACAGCTACCTTCCAGCTCCCCTTTGTATACAGCTACCTTTCAGCTTCCCTTTGTATACAGCTACCTTTCAGCTTCCCTTTGTTTACAGCTACCTTTCAGCTTCTCTTTGTATACAGCTACCTTTCAGCATCCTTTTGCACACAGCTACCTTTCAGCTTCTCTTTGTATACAGCTACCTTCCAGCTTCCTTTGTTTACAGCTACCTTCAGCTTCCCTTTGTATACAGCTACCTTCCAGCTTCCCTTTGTATACAGCTACCTTCCAGCTTCTCTTTGTATACAGCTACCTTCCAGCTCCCTTTGTATACAGCTACCTTTCAGCTTCCCTTTGTATACAGCTACCTTTCAGCTTCCCTTTGTATACAGCTACCTTTCAGCTTCCCTTTGTATACAGCTACCTTCCAGCTTCTCTTTGTATACAGCTACCTTTCAGCTTCCCTTTGATAAATGTGTTCTGAATGTACATATTTTTCTTCAGACTATTAAATGTAAGATTCAAAACCGAACAGTATAATGCCAAAATAAACTTTTGCTTGTCTGTCTTTAATGCTAAATGGAATAACTACATGTTAATCCATTGTTTTCTCAATAGAGAACAGATGCATCTTGACGACATATTTAAAATCTTGAGATTTACGTTTAAAACTCCAATGTATAAAATATTGTCATATGTTTTCTGTATATTGTACGTTGTCAGATGTCCAAAATATTCCTCTTGTGTGTATGAGTTGATATTATTTTTCGTTACTACATTGTATGTTGATGTCTGTTGATCGTAAAACAGAAAATGAATTAAAAAGAAACGGTGTAAAAAAGAGAGAAATTCCCTGAGTTCTTAGTGCTTCAAAAGGTTTGTAGAGCAGGGACTCATATAAATGATGGCATGGTATTTAAACTTGAATATTGAAAGCAGAGTGTGGCAATTTTATACTCAGTTCTTGCTTTGACTGGAAATCAATGTACAAGTCAAGTAGGACAAGTCAAGCTACACTGTTTTGGAATCACTGGAGTTGGATAGCATACCTTCAGACAGCGAAAGAGACGCAGTTTGTTTGTAACATCAGCAAGAAGACTTGAGCTTGTTCTGCATAGTTGGAGATATAGGATTTTGTTAAGTAGTTGAGATGCTCTTCCAAGATAGGGATTCGTCAACAAAAACTCCAACATTTCTTGTGAATTTGCTGCAGGTTGTGGTACAATCTGAGGTAACTGTGGTCTTTGAGGTGACTTTTATAGTTTTGTTTTTGTGTCTATATACATGGGTTCGTTGTTGTTCTTTTTTATTGTCAGTTTGTTTGCCTTCATGTGACCAGCTCCTACTCGTTATCCTTCATAGTGTATGAGTTAATCCACTCTCCCTCTCGCCCTCTGACACATGTCAAGAATACAACATCTGTACACATTCCTTTGAGACTTAACTTAAAGCAAAGTGTTCACACTGAACCACACGTGATACACGTGACAGATGCGCTCTCCTTGGATTTTAAGAATCTCGTTTATACAAAACATTAACCCAATGAAACGTTTGCTTGTTTCCATCTTTATCTAATGTTTGTTTCAACTTGTCGTATCTCAAACAATGTTTGAAATATTATGGTAGCATGTACACTGAGATACAGATAGAGAAAGAGAGCAGACATTTTATTGCTGTGTGTGTCTAATCAGACCATTCAGTCTCTCGTCTGTCAGCATCATACAGCAGGAAACTGCACATAACAGAAAGGAGAGAAAGGAGAGATGGTTATCTTTCATTGCTATACAATGTCATTTCTATGACCGAACGTTAGAAAATTCACAACCACCACCACCACTACCTTGGTCATTAGTCCATTGTGATAACCACTTTGCCATGGCGTCTGGTGATACCGAATAACTTTACATTCCTATTAAGGCATTGAGATGTGCTGATATAACGTATATGCTGTTTGTGCAGGTCCATGATATTTGGTGGTATCGGTGTGGTCATTGGCCATGAGATTACACATGGATTTGACGATAACGGTCAGTGCGTTATTGGAAAAATGAGTTGAAAGTAATGTACGTTTGGGTAAAGTGTGTGTGTGTGTGTGTGTGTGTGTGTGTGGTGTGTGTGTGTGTGTGTGTGTGTGTGTGTGTGTGTGTGTGTGTGTGTATGTGTGTGTGTGATTGTGTGTGTGTGTGTGTGTGTGTGTGTGTGTATGTATGTATGTGTGTGTGTGTGTGTGTGTGTGTGTGTGTGTGTGTGTAATATATGGAAAGGTGTTTTTGCTAATGGGTATCACACGATGCTATAAATCAAATGAAAACCAGTCGTAAACGGATTTTATTTTTAATCTCCTTTTAGTAAATATGCCTACCAGATCTTACACATGCTAATGCGAGAGACCATATTAATTGCAAAATACTCGACCAGGTGAGTGAGAAATCAGTGAAAACGTCCGCCATCAGGTGCCATTGTCGAGCCCATCCCTGTCCCCATGTCTGGTCTTGGCTCAAGTGACAGTTGTCCTTTTTGACAAAACAGCTAAGAACAGGAATATCTTTTGCCAACCACCAGCTAGAGGAGGTGGGCGGGTATTAGTTGTGAGATATGGTAAGTGTATTTATTGAAGGGGGATTTATTGAAATGGGATTTAAAATAGAATCTCCTGTTTATAGTACCAGATGGGTTGCATCACTTTGGGACTGAGAGTCCATTCCATCTGGAAGGCCACGTGAGACTACTTGAGGGCGTCCACTAGGATGTTTAATTTGCCCTGGACGTGTTTCGCCACTGGGGAGATCTGGTGAGACTGGCATCAGAGGAGGAGGCTTGCGCCATCTGGGAGAGAGAGGTCAAGTGAGAGCCCTGCTTATGGATGTAACAGGCCACTTTGGTATTGTCCCATGCATAGTTTTCTCTGAAGTAGAGGAGGATGTGGTGGAATGCCAGACTGACTGCCCCCATCTCCAATTGGTTGATGTGAAGAGGCTTCTGATGCAGTGAACAAGAGCCTGATGTGCTGAGGTGTGCTACGTGAGCTCCCCAACCTTCTGACGAGGTGTCCCAGAAAGTTCCTCCGTCGGGGGGAGGGGTGGAGTAACAATGGGGACTCCCTTAGCAATCCAGGGAAGGCCTAGCCATTGGTTGACGGCCCTTTGGAACAAAGGACGAAAGTCGATCTGGGAGTCCCAAGATTGGAGGTTTGAGATCATCGTTGTTGAAGTTGACATTGGAGTGGGCGTTTGTGGAGGTGGCCAAGAGGTATGACGGGTACCACTGATTCCATCTGGCCAAGGGCAGCTGAGAGGGAGCGGATTGAAGCATGTGTCTTTAAGAGAAGATCCCGTAGAGAAGTTTGGAGGCGTTTGACCCTGGTATCGTGCAGGCCACCGACCAATGTAGAGTGTTGAGAATCGTTCCTATGCATAGAAACTGTTGGGCTGGATCAGATCAGACTTGATAATGTTGTTTCTGAAGCCCAGCTTGTTGCACAGATATGCAAGGTGGAAAGGTGGGAGGCATATAATTGGTGATGGGAAACCAGGATGTAGCGGTGGAAGTGAATGTCTATGCGGTGAGCAACAACCACAATCTTTTGCACAATGCAGGTTAAAACCCAAGGGGGGAGGGAGATTCCAGAGGAAAGGCGTTGAACTTGTAGAACCTGGAGTCCATACTGAAGCAGAGCCACTTCCTGTCTCATGGGTGCAGAGGGATATGGAAGTAAGCACTGGACAGGTCCAGGGATGCAGCCCAATCTTTGGGATGAATGGCCTTCTGGATGGAACTCACTGTTTCCATCCTGAATGTTATGGTGTTGAGGGAAGGCACTGAGGGGCAAGAGGTCGATGACAGGATGCCATCTGCTGATGGACTTTGGGATCGAGAAGATTCTGCCATAGAACTATGTAGATGCCTTGTCCATGAGGGTTCTTTGATGCTGTTTGCTAACATAAAGGTGATTTCCGCATATGACGCTGTGATTTTCTCAAACGTAACAGGTGGTTCACGTATAACGTGCCAAAGAGCTTTGTGGTGCATCGGGTATTTTGGGCTGAACCCTGAAGGCGGCACATAAGGTCCTGGAGGGGAATGTTTTCTCTGAGAATGAAGGAGAGGGGATCCTCGTCGAGGAGAGAACAGCAAATGGCGTTCAGGATGCCCTGTTTCAGGACCTCAGGAGCTCTAGGGCTGAGCAGATATCAAGATACCTCCAGGCAGTCTCCTCTATTTGAGAAGCTAGTTTTGTTTTGTTTTAGATTGTTTGTTTTGTTTTGTTTTGTTTCGGTTGGGGAGAATGGAGAGGGCCCTGGCATGGAAAGGCAAGTGATTTGGACGCAGGAGTTGGGAGTTCAACATGCAGGACAACCATGAGACGTGCCATGAATTTGACAGCTTCCAAGATATACTACCATGGGAGATGGAACTTGAGTCAAACAACCAAAAAAGATAAAGCACCTGATCCAGACATCATTACCATCAATCTCCTACGGGAAGCTTGCAATATCATTAAGGGCAAACTTGTTCAACTTTTCAACGAATGCCCGAGACAAAGCAAAACACTGGAAGACTGGAATCAGGCCATAACAACTCTCCTTCATGAGAAAGATAATCCAAAGGACCTATCCAACTATCGCCCCATTAGCCTCTTAAGTTGTGTCTACAAGATTTTAACCAAAATCACCATGGACAGAGTTGCAAACGTCCTAGAGGAAAACCAACCTAAAGAACAAGCTAGTTTTAGGAAAGACTTGCCAATAAACGACCACTGGCCTAGTAATTGAAAAATGCAATAAATACCAAAAACCCCTCGTCATAAGGCCAGTTGACTATCTCAAAGCTTTCGATTCTGTAGAGATTTGCAAAGTCATTGAAGCAGTCAGACAACAGGACTTAGATTCCATATGTAAACGTCCTTCAGCATATCTACAAATTTGCCAAGTTGTTCATCTGGCTACACAAAGACTCTTAGCCATTCAACCTACAGAAAGAAGTAAGACAGGGAACACAAGTTCCCCTATATTGTTTACAGCTTGCCCCAACATGGTCTTTCGTGATCTTGACTGGTCTGAAAAAGGTATTAGAATAGACGGAGAATATCTAGTCACCTGACGTTTGCTGACGACATTATCATCTTTGCGGAGTCTCAAGAAAACGCAAAATGTGCTGAATGAACTACATGAATGCAGTAAAAAAAAAGTAGGACTCACAGTAAACTTGAATAAAACAAAAAGTATGGTCAACAACAAGTTCAAAGACCTAGGCAGAAAAGTACAGACAAAAAATGAAGAACTAGAAATGGTTGACCACTACATCTACTTAGGCCAACGCATCTCAACAGAATCCTTCTCAAAAGAGGAAGAAATCGAATATAGGATAACCCTTGGCTGGGAAGCGTTTGGAAGAGCAAACTCGGTTTTCAAGAATGACAAAACTCCAACTGTCTTGAAATGAAGTCTACAACCAATGCATTCTGCCCACAGTCACTTACGGTGCAGAAACGTGGCATCTAACGAAAAACCTCGCTTTCAAACTAAGAACCATGCAGCGAGCACATGAAAGAATCATGTTTAGTATCACCTGGAAAGATCGCAAAATGGCTCAGTGGATCAGAGAAAGAACAAACGTGCAAGACATCCTGGAAACCAGCAACAAACTGAAATGGAACTGGGCAGGACATCTCACCCAGAGAAGGGACAATCGCTGGACAAGAAAAATCACGTTCTGGATACTAAGAGACGGCACTCACAAAAGAGGAAGACAGAAAACTAGATGGAGAGAGGAAAAGCGCTTGAACGAAGTGAATGGAAGCAGCAGGGTAAAGCCTACGTCCAACAACGCACTTTTGATGGCTGAAAGATAGAAGACAGATCAGAGTCGCAATGACTTCCTCCAAGTTGGAAAAGGAGGCAGTTCGTTCCTGCGGGTTCAGAGTTGCCAGTGGTGGATGTGTGAATGTCATCCGCTTCGACCTTCATGTCCGAAATGTTCTCCACTTTACGGGATGGATGGTAGTAGGAGTCCTGGTGGACTGATGGCAGTAAGATCGACTGTGGGCCTTGTTGGTGTGCAGACATCTGGGGAGCCAGGTCGATGTGTCTTCAAGCTGAGTGGCTGTTTAAGTCACTTGTGAGGATTACTGGACTTTAGCCTCTGCAGAGTGTCTGAAATCCTGAGGATGGGGGCTCCCAAAAAGGAGAGGCCTGGTCCATAAGCTTGGGATAGGGTGGTGGTAGAGAGGGGCCCGTTAAGGGTTCGATTGATGGGTGGCATGTGATGGCAGGGAGGGCAAAAGAATGATGCTTGTCACCTCAACAGTGTCCAGGAAAATTGTCCATGGGACCCCCAGGAAAGGTGTGGTCTGATAGACGAAGGCTAGTTGATTGGCCAGAGGTGGTATGCTGATTGGCCAGTGGTTATGTAGCCTGGAATCGGTAAGTCTGTGGGAGATTGCTGATCCCAGGTCCACCCTGTGTGGTGCCACCTATTTCCCATGGGAAGTCTGAGCCTGGCATCCTGGCTGGAGGGGAGAAGGGTTTCCCTTCAACTGAACCCAGCATTCTGTGCGAGGTGAGTGGGTGAGACTCACTGGCACTAAGGCACCTCATGCTACAAAAGGGCTCTTAAAGGGGAGGGAAGGATATACTCTGGCATTCCCTTCCAGAAGGAGCATTGAGAGTAAATGAGTTCTGCTGTGAGTTAGCGATGAGAAGGGCTTGTTCAGGCAAGCTAATCAGCCAGAGCCAATGAGGGGCTTTTGGGTTGGTTGATACACACAGAATTCTCCATCTGCACGACTTCTGTGATGGTTGGTCCTCTTGAGAACCACTTGGAGTGGATGCTCTGAGTTGTCTATGGCTTGTGGAAATCCTATAAGCTCCTTTGTTGAGTTGAACAGGTCCCGGAAATATTCTTTCCCTCTCTCTTTCATTTTGTTTAGATCATTGAGGGGTTTTCACTTTTATCACCTACAACGACGTAAAATCCTCAGAATGACAAAAGCACAGAGCACAGTGAAGACACACAAAGACGCAAGTTTTCAGACGGTAACAAGAGCACAGACATGGCGCACTGGAGAACATGCACAGTGCCATGTAAGACATTGGAATATACTTCTTGAAAGGGGCCCTGAGTGAACACAAAGCAAACAGTGATAAAATGGAAAAAGGTGTTTCTAAATAAAACAGCAAAGAGTGATGAGTTAGGTTGGCCCCATGAAAGTTGGTGAGGAGAACAAAGAAAAAATCTCAAATAGATTGAGTTACGACCTTTGTCTTTCATGGAAAGTTCTAGAGGGTATGTGAATGAAAGGGTCGAACAATCGCATATAAAGTGCTGAAAGAAAAGCATGTTCGAAGGAGGTACGTTCCAGATGGCGTTTTAAAGAGTTTCAAACCAAACTAGGTAATGAAACAAGTGGATGAAAACTCTAAGGATTGAACAAACGAGAATTACCGCCTGCCAGCCAAAACTGATGACAGGGCAAGAAAAAAAGAAGTGTCCAAAAGGGATGAAATATCTAGAAAAAGAGAGATCTGTTGAAAGACACAGAAAAGGGGGTGCAGTTCAGGTTAAGGATGAAAAGTAATTACTCTTGATCGAAACAAAGAAACACAAAGACAGAGTTAAGATTGAGAGCTGGGTAATACGACTGGGCACACAAAGAAAGACTGCAGAGCTCAGAAAGTAGTCATGTCACTTTGATGTGCTGAGACAAAGAAGACAGTCATCACCTGAGCCGGGACTGGGTATTGGGGTGAGGGTGGACCCAACAGCTGCACCTGGTGATGATCATCTTTTCACCATCTTCTCGACCACCCTGTGGACTAGATTGCAGCTAGCATGGTAAGTCGCATTACTTGAGCTTATACACTTACAAGATAAGGTTGTGCTATGTACTATTAAATGATTTTATAGTCGTTTGATAATTAGACTTTGGTCGAAGGTCTCTGTTCAACTGCATACAAATGGTGCCATTTTCCTCCAACTGATCATATGCGACTATCTCAAAAGGGCCAAGTCGAACAGTCAGGGGTAAGGCATCAACCAGTCATTTCAAACTATTTGACTTGACCAGCTGGATCAAACTTGTAGTTGCGTGGGGTTGGGTGCAATATTATACAGATGGAGTTGTACCAACTGTAAATCATCATTTTTGAAGTGGTATTTATCAGTGTATACCTAAATAAAGACATGATATTTTGAATCACATGGACCAAAATACAGGAACATTTTAACTGATCAAAAAGGTGCGCACTGAAGCCAGTTCTCAACCCAGCAGTTGCGCTGAAGAAGTCGGCCGGATCGCCGATGAAAGCTACGCAGAAAGTAGCTTTTTTGTCACTGAGAGACAGGTTCAGCCAGGTAGCCATTATTAACCAACCAACCATAAAAAACCCGACATGTTGGCTCAATGGTCAGAACATTTGCTACTAAACAACTGAGCTTGGTTGCTAAGTAAATGAGTATATGATCAGGTTGGTGTTCTGGTTTGAACATATGGCTCCTGTCTGGCCAGGTGTCCATAGATAGCTGTAAAGCAATGAAGAAGAGAAGATTGGCACAGTCTTCACCATGTTGGCCCTGAGAGAAATGACATCTCTCGCTTCTCACTCCTCAACGTCTGAGCAGGGTTTGAGAAATCCTTTGTATTTTTGCCAGCTGACTTACTGCATTATCAAAGCTCAGCCAGCAAGCCACAATGTATCTCTCACACATAGAACATACAGACATACACATTCTCACACATAGAACATACAGACATACACATTCTCACACACTGAACATACA
>JAPXFY010000015.1:23637485-23667485 GCA_030674185.1 Monoplex corrugatus
CAGTGCATCCATCCTTCCTCATCGACACAAACAAACAAATCCCAAGAATATGACTGCCTGCATGGCTGGGTAACCCACCAAAGACAGAGTACGCAAACCGTGCAGCAAGATAACGCCTTTAACATGATGTGGGCCACACAGTGCAGCAAGATAACGCCTTTAACATCATGTGGGCCACACAGTACAGCAACATAACGCCTTTAACATCATGTGGGCCACACAGTACAGCAACATAACGCCTTTAACATGATGTGGGCCACACAGTACAGCAACATAACGCCTTTAACATGATGTGGGCCACACAGTACAGCAACATAACGCCTTTAACATCATGTGGGCCACACAGTACAGCAACATAACGCCTTTAACATGATGTGGGCCACACAGTGCAGAGACATAACGCCTTTAACATGATGTGGGCCACACAGTACAGCAACATAACGCCTTTAACATGATGTGGGCCACACAGTACAGCAACATAACGCCTTTAACATCATGTGGGCCACACAGTACAGCAACATAACGCCTTTAACATCATGTGGGCCACACAGTACAGCAACATAACGCCTTTAACATCATGTGGGCCACACAGTACAGCAACATAACGCCTTTAACATGATGTGGGCCACACAGTACAGCAACATAACGCCTTTAACATGATGTGGGCCACACAGCCAGGACAACGTGCCTGTATGCATCTGAGAAAACTTAAAACACCAACAAAACATAAACATAAAAACAACACAACCACATTAAACCAAACCATGTCACTGGCACTACCCACGGCCCCAGTCCACTCAGTTGTAAGTGGTACCTGTCCCTTTTTAGGCTCGAGGGACAAGCAGTGAAGGAGAGGAGTAGAGCAACGCCTCATAATCACAGCCCACAGACAAGTGAAGGTCTCTGGTGCCTCAGTCCCCACTGACTGCTTGAGTTGTGGAAAACCCTATATCTACTTGTTGCTAACAATGTAGGTGGCGGTTGTTTTGATTACTGAAGTTGTTCGCTGAGGCTGGTGTTGTGGAAAACCCTATATCTACTTGTTGCTAACAATGTAGGTGGTGGTTGTTTTGATTACTGAAGTTGTTTGCTGAGGGTGGTGTTGTGGAAAACCCTATATCTACTTGTTGCTAACAATATAGGTGGTGGTTGTTTTGATTACTGAAGTTGTTTGCTGAGGCTGGTGTTGTGGAAAACCCTATATTACTTGTTGCTAACATTAGGTGGGGTTGTTTGATTACTGAAGTGTTGTGAGGCTGGTGTTGTGGAAAACCCTATATCTACTTGTTGCTAACAATGTAGGTGGCGGTTGTTTTGATTACTGAAGTTGTTCGCTGAGGCTGGTGTTGTGGAAAACCCTATATCTACTTGTTGCTAACAATATAGGTGGCGGTTGTTTTGATTACTGAAGTTGTTTGCTGAGGCTGGTGTTGTGGAAAACCCTATATCTACTTGTTGCTAACAATATAGGTGGTGGTTGTTTTGATTACTGAAGTTGTTTGCTGAGGCTGGTGTTGTGGAAAACCCTATATCTACTTGTTGCTAACAATATAGGTGGCGGTTGTTTTGATTACTGAAGTTGTTTGCTGAGGCTGGTGTTGTGGAAAACCCTATATCTACTTGTTGCTAACAATATAGGTGGTGGTTGTTTTGATTACTGAAGTTGTTTGCTGAGGCTGGTGTTGTGGAAAACCCTATATCTACTTGTTGCTAACAATATAGGTGGTGGTTGTTTTGATTACTGAAGTTGTTTGCTGAGGCTGGTGTTGTGGAAAACCCTATATCTACTTGTTGCTAACAATGTAGGTGGCGGTTGTTTTGATTACTGAAGTTGTTCGCTGAGGCTGGTGTTGTGGAAAACCCTATATCTACTTGTTGCTAACAATATAGGTGGTGGTGGTTTTGATTATTGGAGTTGTTCGCTGAGGGTGGTGTTGCATGTGTGATGTGCAGGCATTCAAACAGTGGCAGTCATTGAACGGGAAAGAGCCTGTATTGCCTGGTCTGGGTCTCTCTCATGAACAACTCTTCTTTGTCAATTTTGCTCAGGTAAGGTCGCTAAAAGAATACGCACAAGCGTACGCACACGCACACCCACACACACATACACACACACTTACTCACTCAATCATGTGTGTATACAGACCACCAAATGATGACTAATTCCTGTCTTTTATATGATGTTTTTGTTCATTTCGTTCAGTTTCTATTTGTTTTGTTTGCTACAATTTCATTTGTTTCTAAACTAGAACTACAAAAATTCAGTAATGCAAAACCAGAAACACAGAAAGAAAAATATGTATCATTAATGTAGAGAAACAGCTCAAAATGTAATGATGTGATGAAGAAATAGGACAAGGGAGATTGTTATCAAGTGTGCATCCCCGTGGGGATGCCAGAGGCTCTTTCAATATAAATGGTATCCCCACCTTCTGGAATTTCTATGCTAGAGATTTTCTCTTTTCTGACACTCTGTTTCTTTCTTCCTCCTTTGCTTTCTGTTATTTCTTCCTATCATTTTCTGCCTGGCTGGTCCATTCACCTGTATGTGTTCAGTAAAGTCTTACTTTCTCTTAGGATTGATAATTGGGTTCATGTATTAAGTACATGTTTGGCTCTAGAGACATGAGATATGTGGAAACTATTTTAGGTAATATAGGCCCGTTTTTGTATGTTTTAGTGTTATGTTTAAATGTGTATTCAGGTATATTTTTGTAATCCCCTATGTGATAAATTGGACAGAGTGGTCAACGCCAGTGGCATTTCCTTAGATTATATTCGTGAATGCATTGATATGTGTGCTTAATTTTCTTTCCCTTTTCTTTCATGTTGGAGTATCGTGTATGTTTTGAAACAGTTACAGCCCTGATATGGCTTTACACAATCACATGGGTTTTAAACAGAAATAACAATAACAGTACCAAGTGTGCATGTGTGCGTATGTGATTATTTATGTGTACATATGTTTGTTCATTTGTGTATGTGTGAGCGTGTTTGCGCGATTCCGTGTGTCTGTGTGTGTGTGTGTGTGGTGTGTGTGTGTGTGGTGTGTGTGTGTGTGTGTGTGTGTGTGTGTGTGTGTGTGTGTGTGTGTGTGTGTGTGTGTGGTGTGGTGTGTGTGTGTGTGTTGGTGTGCAGGGCTGGTGTAGCCTGACAACGGATGAAGCGGCCAGGAACAGTCTGCTGATAGATCCACACAGTCCGCCCAGCGTCAGGTATGCCTGTGATACCATTAGTCACTTGTATACTTTAATGGTTTCGACTTTTTTCAAAGTACAGCAGACATTTTCCATGGGTTATTCTGTAGGTGAGAGTCTTTTCTGAGACAAATGAACAATATCTGTGGATACTTTCTAAATAGGGAAGCCATGACACTTTTAATACACGGATTGGACCTCTGCATTCAGAATTTCTTGCTTTCTGGTGGGGATGCTCTATGTGTAAAGTCACACACACACCATACTGAACAACAAGATCTCTTAAAGGTCTCGCTGACAGTGCAGGAGCTTATGGAATGGAAATCAGTAACAAGAAAAGTATAGTCATGGTAACGGTACAACGAACAGCAGTGCAGAAGTCTACATGAATGACCGAAATGAGAGGTCGACAATTTCAGTTACCTGGAAGCTACCCTGACCAAAGATGGCAGTAATCACAAAATACGAGGCTTCACTGTTACAACAGCAGTGGCCGGATTCAACAGAATCTGGAGAAACATCAGGGTCAGTTTTACCACTAAATACTGACTGTACATGTCAACGGCGGGTGTGATGCGTCTAGTGTGTCGGCTAGTGACTGCGTGGTTGTCACCTTTCACTTTCAGCCTGTACTGCTGGCTAGACTGCTGCTTGCAGCTATGCGAAAAAAAGAGCAGAATGCGTAAGATCTTCCTGTCAATACATAGCCTCTCCATCAGCAAGCCCTACGTTATGCCTCCTCATTGGCGACATGTGGTAACTGAACACCTCACGGTCTCAGGATAAATCTCGAGGGACTCGGAGGAGGTCTGGCCCCCAGACGTGTGGCATGCAGGCCCACCGGCGTGTGGATATGCCCTGGTACCCACGGACCAGATCTCCAAACTATGGGTAAATAGCTCCACTGCCTTGTGGACATCTCGGAAGAGAATAAGGCTAAGGGAATTAACCCTGAAAAAAAACCGATGGAAGGCAAGGGGAAACCACCATCGTAGTTTCCCCAGGACAATTATGGACAGAAAAAAGATGGAAAATGAAGATCACGACGTGAATAGTGCTCCTGTGGAGCGCCTTCGTCCGGTAGGGACTGTCATGCGGCGCCAGTGACACCAGACCGTCAGCCAGCTACTGCGACCAAACCCAAACACAAACTCATACTTAGAAACACAAAATAGCAACATGGAACATCAGAACACTGTTGCAGAAGGGAAAATTAGACATCAAAATGGAGATGGAAAGGCTTAACATTAGCATTTTAGGACTAGGGGAAGTGAGATAGAGGGGGGCAGGCATGATAACATCAGGAAGATACACAGTAATATACTCTGGTGGTAATTCACATGAAAGAGGAGTAGGCATCATAATGGACAAAGACATATCAAAAGCAGTTAAGGTATACTGGGATGTGTCCGACAGAGTTTTGCTGGTCAAATTGGGAGGCAAACCATTTGATATCAACATCATTCAGGTGTATGCACCAACATCCGCAAGTACTCAGAAAGACATCGACAACTTCTACAAAGTGTTAGAGATGGCCAAGGTCCAATGTAAATCACAAGAAGTTACAGTCATAATGAGATATTTTAATGCCAAAGTGGGATAGGATAGGGTGGAGAATATAGTTGGACCTCATGGCCTTGGTACACAAAATGAAAGGGGAGGGAAACTTGTAGAATGAGCACAGATGAATGAGTTCATAGTAGGACACCCCTGGTTTGAGCAGCCTAATAGAAGAAAATGGACTTGGATGAGTTCAGGAGATAATACCAAAAATCAGATTGACTACATCCTGATCAACAAAAGATTTAGAATTTTTAACTGTCAGCAAAAATACTACCAGGCGCAGACTGCAACAGTGACCACAATCCTGTAGTGGGAAGGTTTAGGCTGAAATTAAGGAAAAGGAAACAGACCAAAAGCAACATCAAACTAAACATTGAACTCTTAAAGACAAATGAAATGATACGTCAAAAATGTAATGTACATGTTGAAAACAAATATTCATTGCTCTGGAAAACGTTGGTGACAGGACAAAGTTGAGAAATTCGATAAATGAAGCTTGCGAAGAAATCCCTAAGGCAGATAGAAAAGCAAAAATGAGCTGGATGACAAATGAAATTTTGAGCTTGGTGGAGGAAAGGAGGAAGGTAAAGAAAAACGAGGAGATATACAGGAAGATAAACAAAGAAATCAGGAATACGTGCACTGAAGCTAAGGAAGCTTGGCTGAAAACAAAATGCAAAGAGATAGAAGACCGTCACAAAACGGGTATGTACAGACGATTTGAAGAAATTGTCCACAGGAAAAATACATGCATATCAATTGGTTGCTTAAAATCGAAAGATGGCACGCTTATCATGGAAAAAGACAAAATATTAGACAGATGGGAAGCGTACATTAAAGACCTTTTTGAGGATGACAGAAACGAAGAACACATTATAAAAAGAACTTTGAAGGACTACCCATAATGAAAGATGAAGTTATAGCAGCACTGAAAAAGATGAAACCAGGAAAAGCCCCAGGACCAGACAACATTACTACAGAGATGATTGAAGCCCTAAAGGAATTTGGCACAGGAAAAATAACAGTCCTCCTAAATGAAATTTAAGACACTGGAAAAATCCCCAAAGATATGTCAAAATTAATTTTCATTGCACTTCCAAAGAAGACAGGGGCTATAGAATGTGAACTCCATCGCACAATCAGTTTAATGAGTCATGTAACACAAATCCTGTTAAGAATAATCATGATGAGGAAAAGGAATAGAATCAAAAGAGAAATAGCAGAAGAACAGTGTGGATTTGTGGAAGGGAAAGGAACTATTAATGCCATATAATCCTAAGACCTGTCATAGAAAGGTCAGTTGAGATGAATAAGGATTTGTATTTATGCTTTGTTGACTATACCAAGGCTTTCGATCGGGTAAGACATGAAACATTGATCAACCAACTGGAGAGATTCAATGTTGATGGAAAAGATCTACAAATAATCAGAAATATGTACTGGGAGCAAACAGCTGCAATGAGAATAGAAAACAATATGAGCTCTTTCCAAAATATCAAAAGAAGAGTCAGACAGGGTTGTGTTTTGTCACCAGATCTGTTTTCACTTTACAGCGAAAACATCACGAGAAACCTAGAAGAAGACCCTGGATTAAAGGTTGGAGGGAAAATGATAAACAACATTCGATACGCGTATACGCAGATGACACCGTGCTAATTGCAGAAAAGGGACCTACAAAACATTGTGCATATGCTAGAAATAGAAAGCAAAGGTGAGGGGTTGGAACTAAATAGCAGGAAGACTGAAGTCATGGTGATCAGTAAAAAACATGAAATCCCCTCATGCAAAATAACAACAAATGGCACAACCTTGACACGGGTTAATAAGTTTAGATCGTTAATCAGACATAACAAGATCGCCACCTCGATGGCCCACATATATGTAAAATAAGTGAGTACATACATAACGGTCTCACTGCTTCGGTGGGCCCGTATAAGTAAGTGCATACAAAACAAGATGGACTCTTTGGTGGGCCCACATACGATAAATAAGTACATACATAACAAGATCACAACACCTTGGTGGGCCCACATACGATAAGTAAGTATATACATAACAAGATCACAACACCTTGGTGGGCCCACATACGATAAGTAAGTATATATATAACAAGATCACAACACCTTGGTTGGCCCACATACGATAAGTAAGTATATACACAACAAGATCACAACACCTTGGTGGGCCCACATACGATAAGTATATCATAACAAGATCACAACACCTTGGTGGACCACATACGATAAGTAAGTATATACATAACAAGATCACAACACCTTGGTGGGCACACATACGATAAGTAAGTATATACATAACAAGATCACAACACCTTGGTGGGCCACATACGATAAGTAAGTATATACATAACAAGATCACAACACCTTGGTGGGCCCACATACGATAAGTAAGTATATACACAACAAGATCACAACACCTTGGTGGGCCCACATACGATAAGTAAGTATATACACAACAAGATCACAACACCTTGGTGGGCCCACATACGATAAGTAAGTATATACATAACAAGATCAGCACCTTGGTGGGCCCACATACGATAAGTAAGTATATACATAACAAGATCACAACACCTTGGTGGGCCCACATACGATAAGTAAGTATATACATAACAAGATCAGCACCTTGGTGGGCCCACATACGATAAGTAAGTAAATACATAACAAGATCACAACACCTTGGTGGGCCCACATATGATAAGTAAGTATATACATAACAAGATCACAACACCTTGGTGGGCCCACATAAGTAAGTATATACATAACAAGATCACAACACCTTGGTGGGCCCACATACGATAAGTAAGTATATACATAACAAGATCAGCACCTTGGTGGGCCCACATACGATAAGTAAGTATATACATAACAAGATCACAACACCTTGGTGGGCCCACATACGATAAGTAAGTATATACATAACAAGATCACAACACCTTGGTGGGCCCACATAAGTAAGTACATGCATAAGCGAGATCAACACTTCAGTGGGCCCACATCATCATCATCAAGTGCCTTGCACATGCCGTTGGCGATCATGGCCCTCCATATGCATTTGTCCCTTGTTGCCGCAAGCACATCTTCCATCCTCTCTGTCCTCAGCCACTCTGCAAGTCCGTCAAATATTCTTCCCTGGGTCTACCTGACGCTCTCTTTCCCTCCACCTTTCCTGTTGTGACCGGGTGCTCCAATTCCCCTTTCCTCATAAAATGGCCTATAAATGTCTTTTCCTAATCTTCCTTATGAATGATCTTATTGTGTCTGCCTCCATCAAGACTGTCTCGTTTGTTTTCTTTGCTGTTCATGGAATTCTCAACATTCTTCTTAGAAACCACATCTCGGCTGCCTCCATCTTGTTCTGGCTTTGCTTGTTGGCTGTTCACGCCTCACAACCCCGTATAACATTATCGGTTCTATATAACATTCAAGAACTCTCTTCCTGATGTTAATTGATAGGCATTTGTTGGTAAGAATGCTTGTCATCTTCTTGAATGCTGTTTTGGCTTGGCTGGTTCTGCTGGCTATTTCTGATGTGCATCTGCCGTCTGGTGAAATGATCGTTCCCAGATATTTAAACATATCAACCTGTTTCAGAGTTGTGCCATTTGCTGTTATTTTGCATGAGGGCCTACATAAGATAAGTAAATACATACGTAACGATATCAGTACTTCGATGGGTCTTCGTCAGATAAGTATGTGCATAACAAATTAACACTTTGGTGGGCCTACATAAGTAAGTACATACATAACAATATCAACACCAGTAGGTAAGGTAGGTAAGTACATACACAACAAGTTCAACGTCTCTGTGGACTCACATAAGATAATTATGTACATGCATAACTAGATGAACACCTCGGTGGGCCCACATAAGGTAATTAAGTACATACATAACCAGATGAACACCTCGGTGGGCCCACATACGGTAAGTACATACATAACAAGATAACACCTTGGTGGGCCCACATACGGTAAGTACATACATAACAAGATAACACCTCGGTGGGCCCACATACGGTAAGTACATACATAACAAGATAACACCTCGGTGGGCCCACATACGGTAAGTAAGTACATACATAACAAGATAACACCTTGGTGGGCCCACATAAGGTAATTAAGTACATACATAACAAGATAACACCTTGGTGGGCCCACATAGGTAATTAAGTACATACATAACAAGATAACACATCGGTGGGCCCACATACGGTAAGTACATACATACATAACAAGATAATACCTCGGTGGGCCCACATACGGTAAGTACATACATACATAACAAGATAACACCTCGGTGGGCCCACAGAAGAAACAACATACGTAACAAGATCAACACCTTGGGGATAAAAGTACGTTACATAACAAGATCAAACACGTCGTCACCACATATAAGTACATACATAACAAGATAACACTTGGTCCACATACAAGATACATAACAAGATAACACTTTGGTACACCCACATAAGTACATACATAACAAGATCAACACTTTGGTACACCCACATAAGTACATACATAACAAGATCAACACTTTGGTACACCAACAACATACAGTAACAGATCAACACTTGGAAGAGTACATACATAACAGATCAACACTGTCCCCAATAAGTACATACATAACAAGATCAACACTTGGTACACCCACATAAGTACATACATAACAGATCAACACTTTGGTACACCCACATAAGTACATACATAACACGATCAACACTTTGGTACACCCACATAAGTACATACATTACACGATCAACACTTCGGTACACCCACATAAGTACATACATAACACGATCAACACTTCGGTGGGCCCACATAAGTAAGTTTATACATAACAAGATCAACACCTCGGTGGGCCACATAAACCACTGCTGGCAGCTGCGTGGCGATACAAGCTGCATGGTTTTGTCTTGTCGTCCACCATGACACATTGTGTAAGACCATCCTCCAGGACACTCCGGTAGGAGGCCATCGCCACAGAGACGTGAGTGGCAAAAATCAAAGACTAGACCAGTGTTTGGTCAAGAGACATTCATCATGCTTGGACAATTTCATATGTGTTTCACATAAACATGCCAGCAATTATTTGGCAGACTCTTGAGCCTGCGCAAAACTCTGACAAGATCTTGAAATGGTGGGGGGAGAGACATGTACGTCCTATGAAACCCTATGCTGACAGCATCAGAATGATTGAAAGATTAAATGGATAATGAACAGGCTGGTTATTAATGTTGCGGGCTGGGATTTGAACTTGAAAGATCGGATCTCATCCAAGGCTGTGTCAAAAACAACCAACCAGTCCAATGTTAGTATGCCTTCACTGCTTGTTGCTGCATCTCAGACACTGGATGGAGAATTCTGTCTGCTGCTGGGTCCCACGAGTTCCCCTAACGATGTTGACTATGGAACTAGAATAAGAAGGAGGAAAATAAAATGGAGAAGTAATCCATTGATAGTTGAAAACCAAAAACGTGTTCTCATGAGTCCCTGATAAAGTATAATGAAGAGTCTTCTGATTAGTAATTGATATTCCCACTTTTATGTCAATGATTAAATCAGACTATAGATTATAATTTTAAGATAATGACCATTCTCATACAGTGCAGGCTGTACTGTTTTGTTTCAGAGTTCGTGTATCTGTGTCCAACTCTGAAGATTTTGCTGAAGCCTTCAAATGCCCTGTTGGATCAAGAATGAATCCTGCCAAGAAGTGCGCACTGTGGTGATTGCTTCACGTTGCCTTCGTGGCTACTGTTGTACAAAAACAAGTTTGACAACTTGAGCTGGAGAATTATCAGAAAAGTGATGTAATCTGTTGTTTTTGTTCTTAACACAGTGAATGTGTTTCTTTGTTGTCTTTTGTGTACGCATGAAAAAAGCCAGTTGGCCGATAATTTGCGCCTGGTTTATTTCGTCAATAAAATTCACGCTCTCGCTTTATTTTCATAAGTTTCTTCTTTCTCTTTGCTTAAATGCTTGCGGTCAATTTAAATCAATTTACGCTTTCATCATTATTCAGAATGTTATGATAATAAAGATTAGTGCCTTTATGGAAGTAGACAATTTTTTTGTGTAATTGCGAGATAGACACTAATGGTCGATCCCAGTAATTTTCTCAGGCTGAGTGATTACAAAAACAGATAGCTTTGTCTTTACAATATTTCATTTTGTGTTGTCTTTACAATATTTCATTTTGTGTTGTGCGATTCGTGTTTTGTTAACTACAAGAGTAGAATGTTCTAACTTTTGTTAAAGGGGGATTTTCAATGTCTGTAACCTATCCTCGTGTGCTATTAAATTAATAAAAGGAAGATTAATAAATATGGACGCAAAGAAGCTGAACCAGTGTGCATGTTATTTTTGTGTGCGTTTGTACCACCTTGAGAAAACCCAAACAGCATCAGACAGTACATGTATGAAGTGGGTCCTAAACTGAAATTTGGCTGTGTTCATGGACAGATCCTGATCACAGTTGCATCAATCATAAAACCCAACAGGGACTCTGTGATATTGGAGTATAATCGGGCATGTTCGTCTATTTAGGTTATAGGGAGCCAAGAAGCATCAGAAATTACCAGCAAGCATTTTCCTTCTGGTTCTGGATAAAACTGTCTATTTTTGTGCGCAGGAACAAACGAATGAACAAACAAACAAACAAACAAACAAACAAAAAAGCACCCTTAGAACTGAAACACTAAATCTGACTGTACCGCTAAGTCAGGCAGGGTGGAACTCAAACGCGATTAGTAGTCTGACATCCTAACCAACTTGCTTTTGTGTCTTTCTAACATTGCTCTTAAAGTGCTTAAACCATTGTTTGGTCACAGTCACAAAGCGCTTTTTGCAGTGACATATAGGACACCAGAAACATTCTATCTGTTCCAACGGTGATCTTTTTTAATCTAGTCAGACATAATATTAGGAGCTTCTTCATAAGAAGCAATGAATGCATCCTGCGAAACAAGAGGAAACGACACGCATCTCGTGAAATGAAATTAGCTGTCCTACTGTCCAGTAGTCAGTTCAGTCATCGACATTCTATGATGATTAAATTCTTTTTAGTATAAGAGCTTAACTAGTTCGCTAAAAGTTTGTTTCCAATGGTTTAGTTTATAAATCATTATAAACTATCGATGTTGTTGGTGTTTCTCTTATACTAGTGGGTTGAGGAGCTATTTGAAATCTTTTCCCCATCTTGCCTAGACCTGATAGCCTTCATACAGTGTGTTACCGTCTTTATCATTGATTGCAGCTGTGTTATCAAAGTTCTCGTTTCGCATTTTCATCGCTTTCACACTTTTCTAAAAGTCTCTTGGGGATTTTTTCGCAGTGCGGACAGGTTTTCATGTACCTTTTCTGTAATTGGTCTTTGTATGCCTAAACCACAAACTTGCAGTGTCTTCTTGCCAATCTGTACTTCTTTCGTTTTGGACTTCACCTTGATGTTATAGAGCCTCTTCTTTTCCTGCGCACCTTTCTTCACAGTGTCGTTTCACCAAGCAGTCGTCTTCCTCCTTCTTCTTCCATTCTCGTTTTACCACGTTATCCTCCCAGGGTCTTTAGGCGTGCTGCTTTGAATGTTGTCCTGATATTTTCAACATTCATACCGTCTGTGTTGATGTTCTGCAGCTTTTCCTTGACTCCTTTCTGTACCTTCTTCCTGATGTCTTCCTCTTGTGGCTTCCTTAAGTTGATCTACTCTTCTGATTTCCTCTTTTGCCTTGCATAATTTATTTTTGCCACTTAGTGCTCCCTACGACTATTGGTTGTGATGTGTAGTACAGAAAGTGATTAGCTTCTGAGTGATTTGTTTCGATATACAAGGAAATAAATGAAAGTAAAGTACCTGGTGAGCTTATCTCTCCCCGAAACCATAAGTACTATTCAGTTAATTTGAACGTCAACTTATGCTGTGATTTTTTTTCTCAAATCTGAAGCTACAAAAAATATAATGAAAACGGTCGATACCCAAACATGTGAAATAGCACTGGGTAAGGATGGCTTATCACTTGAGAGACACTTTTATTGGAACCACTTCATGAGCTCTTGTGTATCTGCTGGAGAAAAAGCATCCTGTCATTTGAAAGAGAAATCACCAAAACATATTGCCAAGACTGCTGAAGCGATGGCCAAAGTGAGCAAGAGAGATGTGGATAACAACCAGCTGTTCTTAATCACCAAACTAAAGTTGTACCAGGTGTGCATTGTCAGTACCGTTCCGTATAGCTGCAAATCCTGGACAACTTACTCCATGCAGAAGTACCACCTGGAAACCTACATCTTTACTGCCCAGACAAATTCTTGGCACCACATAGCAAGACAAGGTCACCAACGCCGCCCTGCTGGAGCAAATTGGCTTCTTGAGCAAGCATCTCCTCCACTGTCCGTAGTGACTGTGAAGGCTGAGGCTTGTGCACCAAATGAAGGGTGGTCGCATACCCAAGGATGTCATGCATGGCAAGGTGGCACAGGACACTGTCCAGAGGCCATTCAACACTACACTTCAAGGATATCTGCAAGTACGACCTGAAACTCACAGACCTAAACTCAGCCAGGAACTGCCTGCAGACCGCAGCAACTGGTGCCATGCTTTACAAGCAGGAGTTAAGAGGGGCAAGGAAAAGCACAACCACAGCTGGAGGACAGAAGTCGACACAGGAAGCAGAGACAGCAAACTCACGTTTGATCTACTCTCTAAATATGTCTTCAGTACCTGCCAAAGAGACTGTCATGCAAGGGTTGACTTGCCGAGCCATTCTTGACGCTGGTCTCAGAGGGCCTGATCTTTATCTGCCAAGGTGGTTCCGTTATCTCATTAATTAGACGATGGCCTCCCTATGTACCGTAATTATGAAAAGGGAGCGTGTACGAATGGTTTGACTATGTTTTAATCATGATTCTGGTTTTAAAGAGCATGCAAACAAGTAGGAGCAAATTGTCATTGTGACCATCACCACCAGACCCAAGCATCTCCACAGTTGGAAACAAAACATCTAACCTAACCCAGTCCACTCTATAATCGATATCATCTGACTCCATTCTTTTTTGACACCACTTCCCTTTCAACCCGTAGCCCTCGTAATGACTTGCCTCACTTGGCTTCCCATCCCCCCACCTTTCCTTAACTTTCACATTTTTTTTCTATATCAGAAAAGCTATCTTCCTCACAGGACACATCACTCCCACTCACTCCCAGCGAGTCAAGGAAACCACGAAAAAATGATGACATTTGATATTTTTGCGTGGAGATGTTCGACCAGCTTCAAGAGATAAGCGATTATTTACAAACCCAGTGATTTATTTATTTTCTCTGCCATTTCTGTTCATAGTTTGTCTAAGGATGAGAGGTCGATTTGTAACTAGTTTGCTTTCTTCTGGTACATGAAACAGCATTTCGTTTAAGTATCTGTTTCGTTATTTACCTAAACATTCATATTTGAGGGGATGTCCTCTTAAAAAATTAATTCAACAAGCAACGTGTGTGTGTGTGTGTGAGCGTGGGGTGTGTGTGTGTGTGTGTGTGTGTGTGTGTGTGTGTGTGTGTGTGTGTGTGTGTGAGCGTGTGTGTGTGTGTGTGTGGTGTGTGTTGTGTGTGTGTGTGTGTGTGTGTGTGTGTGTGTGTGTGAGCGTGTGTGTGTGTGAGTGTGTGTGTGTGCGTGCGTGTGCGTGTGTGTGTGTGTGTGTGTTGTGTATGTGTCTGTGTCTGTGTGTGTGAGTGTGTGTGTGCGCGCGCGCGCGTGTGTGTGTGGGGGGGGGGGGGGCAATATATACATATATATGCACTGGCATAATCAAAAGCGGTCAGTAAACATGTCTGAACGAGAGTGGGACTCATTGACTCAGTGCAACAATGCCTCACCACCAGCAAAACATTACCCCCCCTCCCCAGCTCCCGACACCACATGGCAGCCATCTCACCAAGCAATGGGAGACCATCCCAATGCTGCACGACCCACTCAAATCCAGCCACCAGCCAACTTGCTCACAAGCAGAAAGGCAAGATGAGAGAGATGGCAAATGCTTAGACACAGGCACACACTGCACATAGCCAGGTCTAGCCCAACTACAAGACCACGACAGAATGAAAGAGCCTTCCTTTGCCATACTCTAAGTGTTTTTCTCTCTATTGAGCAACCACCAACTGCCAACTCGCAAGCTGCCAGCTCTTCTGCCTTTGTTGTAGTCTTGACACTTAGCAGTCAGAAGCTCTCAATATTGTTTTACTTCTCAAAGGCATTAGACATTATGCTCCAGACTAGCCCAGTTTACTTTTTGGCAAGGTTTGACATGTCTTCAAAGGGATCCCAATTTTGTTGTCTTTTCGAGCTGTCACCAGGACTTTCCCTGCAGTCATCAGGTCTGATTTCTGGAAGGCAGCTGCAAAGTTGCAGGTCAAAGTTAACAAATAACACCCAAAGATATGGGATGGGATCCACAGCAACAATGCTCCACCACCAGCCAAACAATCACCCACAGCCCAGGACACCATACGGCAACCATCTCACTAAGCAGAAGGGGGCGTCCCTGTGCAGCATGATGCACTCAGGCCCAGCCATCAGCCACCCTACTCACAAGCAGAAAGGGAAGGGGGGGATGGTGACAAACCCCAAGGCACAGCCACACACCACACACCAGCCAGATCCAGACCACCTACCAGACCAAGACAAAATGAAAGTGCCCTTCTTTGTTGTACTCTGGGCTTTCATCTCTCCATTGACCAGCCCACCCAGCTGCCTGTTCACGTGGCTCTATTCCCCTATCAATAGTCTTAGCACTTAGCAGTCAGAAACTCATAACAATATCTTACCAGAACCAGTGGGGAGAGGGGGGTTGTTTCGTTCAGTTGCCTATAAACCGACATCAACAAGAAAATGTTTCATATTATACATAACCAATAGTGTTATACGGATACGACGCCTAGACAAACAACAAGCAAAGCCATAAAAAGATTGAGACACCTAAAATGTGGTCTCTAAGTAGAATATTGAGAAGTCCATAAATATCCATGTGAGGGGTGGACAGTCAGCAAGCAAAGCCAGAGCAAGATTGAGGCAGACGAGATGTGGTTTCTAAGAAGAATGTTGAGAGTTCCATGGACAGCAAAGAAAACAAACGAGACAGTCTTGATGGAGGCAGACACAAGTAGATCACTCATAAGGAAGATTAGGAAAAAACAGACAACATTTATAGGCCATTTTATGAGGAAAGGGGATTTGGAGCACCTGGTTACAACGGAAAAGCTGGAGGGAAAGAGAGCACCAGGTAGACCCAGGGAGAAAATGCTAGGCGGACGTGCGGAGTTGCTGAAGACAAGGAGGGTGGAGGAGATGCTTGGGGCAAGAAGAGATAGAGACAGATGGAAGTCCATGATCGCCAACGCAGTGCAAGGCACCTGATGATGATGATGATGAATAGCAAAAGAAACAAAACGAGACATTCGTGAAAGAAGCAAAACAAAAAGAACATTACTGAAAAAATATTAGGAACATTTACAGGGCATTTCATAAAGCAAGACAAATTGGAGCACCTATTCAAAACAGGAAAGCTAGAAGAAAAAAGAGCATCAGATAGACTTAGGGAGAAAATATTAGACAGCTTTGCAGTGTGGGTGGGGACAAAAAGGGTAGGAGGTACATGGTATACTTGCAACAACAAAAGACAGATTCAAATGGAGGGCCATGATCACCAACGCCATGCAGCAGGCACATGATGATGATAATGATGTGAAATACACGTGCAAATGTCTAGCACACTATATACCACGATTATGGCATATTTATTGCTGTTTATTTTAGAAGTTCACTTTGAGGCCTCTTCATCATCATCATCAAATGCCTTGCCACATGGCGTTGGCGATCATGGCCTTCCATCTGTTTATATCCCTCGTTGCCTCAAGCACATCTTCCACCCCCCTCTGCCTTCAGCCACTGCAAGTCCGTCCAATATTTTTTCCTGGGTCTACCTGGTGCTCTCCCTCCAGCTTTCCTGTTGTGACCAGTTGCTCCAATTCCCCTTTCCTCATAAAATGGCCGTATATGTTGCCTGTCTTTTCCTAATCTTCCTTATGAATGATCTTATTGTGTCTGCCTCCATCAAGACTGTCTCGTTTGTTTTCTTTGCTGTCCATGGAACTCTCAACATTCTTCTAAGAAACCACATCTCGGCTGCCTCAATCTTGTTCTGGCTTCGCTTGTTGACTGTCCACGCCTCACATCCGTACAACAGTATTGATTATATACAACATTCAAGAACTCTCTTCCTGATGTTAATTGATAGGCATTTGTTGGTAAGAATGCTTTACATCTTCTTGAATGCTGTTTTGGCTTGGCCAATTAAGCCGGCTATCTCTGATGTGCATCTGCCATCTGATAAAATGATCGTTCCCAGGTATTTAAACATATCAACTTGTGTCAAGGTTGTGCCATTCGTTGTTATTTTGCATGAGGGGATTTCATATATTTTACTGATCACCATGACTTTAGTCTTCCTGCTGTTTAGTTCCAACCCCTTACCTTTGCTTTCTATTTCTAGTATATTCACCAGGTTTTGTAGGTCCCTTTCATTTTCTGCAATTAGCACGGTGTCATCTGCGTATCGAATTTTGTTTATCATTTTCCCTCCAACATTTAATCCAGGGTCTTCTTCTATGTTTCTCATGATGTTTTCACTGTAACGTGAAAACAGATCTGGTGACAAAATACGACCCTGTCTGACTCCTCTTTTGATATTTTGGAAAGAGCTTATATTGTTTTCTATTCTCATTGCAGCTGTTTGTTCCCAGTACATATTTCTAATTATTCGTAGATCTTTTCCATCAACATTGAGTCTCTCCAGTTGGTTGATCAATTCTTCATGTCTTATCCGATCGAAAGCCTTGGTGTAGTCAACAAAGCATAAATACAAATCCTTATTCATCTGAATTGACCTCTCTATGATAGTTCTTAGGATGTATGTGGCATTAATAGTTCCTTTCCCTTCCCCAAATCCACACTGTTCTTCTGCTATTTCTCTTTTGATTCTATTCCTTGTCCTCATCATGATTATTCTTAACAAGATTTTTGTTACATGACTCATCAAACTGATTGCATTTTACATACTGATGACCACTGATTCTGGTTGGATCTTTTATCAACAAATTTCAGCTAACCAGCGTGATCCTTGATTTCCATGCAAGTTGTGCTTTGAGGAGGTCAAAGTTGAAATCACCCTTCAGTCGTATGTCTGTACTTCTTCAATATAGTTTGTCCATCATTTTTTTAAAAGTGGCCATGCCACTCACTTGTGCTTCTTGAATTTCGTATATAATTCCAGTAAGTAAAACTGCAAATGTTGACGAAGATTTTAGTTCCACCCAGATACCTTCACCTTCTCTAAGTTCAAAATCATTACAGTTACAGATCATATGCTGGCACTCAGGTGAATGAAAACTGTAATTCCAGCCTCTCCAGCACCTGTGAAATCCTCTTAAATTATCGCAATGTTTGGAACAGGTGTATTTTCATCAAATATTGTATGGTGCTTATAGTGTCACTGTGATAATCGTACAAAGGAAGATCGTTAAGTTAGCAACGTGTATGGATACATTATTTTGTTTTCCGGTTTTGATATTAATTTTATAACTGCAGTTTTTGTTTTTTGTGTGTATATGTGGTCATGGCATCTACACTTCACAATATTTAATTATTGGGAACAAGTCAGCACGAATGAGACAATATAAACATTAATACAAACTGTATGAAGATAAAATTTACAATGATACAGTTGTACAATGTGTAGCTATATATGAATAAAGAAAGTAACACTTGAAGCAAACATAAAATTCCAACAAAATTCACGTTGATGATATCTTCAGAAAACACGCTGAACATGGACGGTAGTCTGCAGAAATACTCTGAGTTTATTTTTCTTTTGGCTCAGGTAGACAAAACATTAGTTTCCATAAGGACAATATAGTCTACACAGTTGCTGCATAGTGTTTCAGTACAAATTCTTATTTGAACTTGGAGTTTTTTCTGAAACATATAGCGGATGTACGCCAACTCACTTTGAGATTACGTTGACAACATTGTTGTCATTCCAGCGTACCACCAACAGTCCCTATTTGGAGTCAACTCTGTAGTCGAAGGTGTTTCTCTTTGTTTTTAGCATATCAGCCACAGGCATGATTGGGCAGTCCTCCATTCGATTTGATCTGATGGTTCCAGTGCAGGCTATGCCTTTCTGAGACAGGCAGTCCACCAGCTTCAGGGAGATAAAGAGGTTATCAAGTGTCAGATGAAATGCGTCCTTCGACTCATCACACTCATCTTTTTTATCAACTTGGAGCTCTGCAATGAGATCAATGACCACAGAGCCACCCATTCCCTAGCCAGGATAGTCAGTGGTGGCTCATCTGCCTGCTGCCCCTTGATATGGTTCAAACTGAACAACATATCCCAGTGAAGTTGCCAGCACCCAGGTTTTGTAAACAAACCTGATTGGTTTTCCTCTGATAAATTGTTTTGCTCCATGACGACCATAGTATGGAATCATACTCTCATCTATATTCAGATTTTGTTCTCTCAGAAAGAATTTCAAGCAATTCTCATTTACCATTGCAAGAAGTGGTGTGACTTTGCTCATTTTGTCTGTAGCATCAAGATTATTATTGTCATTGACGTGACAATATCTCATGATCTCATCAAAGCGATCCCTTGTCATGGATCCAGCAATTCCAATGTTTCGAACATCATAGTCATTCGACCAGTACATGCGTCTTTGGGGAACTGGAGCATAACCTGAAACCAAAAGAATCCCAAGAAATGTGCGGATTTCATTGTGAGTGACCTTGAAGCCATGGTTCCCTTTGAAAGCTGCATACTTCTCACTATGGGGTTGGAGAAATTGGAGCACATTGTCATCAAAAAACAGCTCAAACAGTTCAACAGGATCCTGTGGAAGTCTTGACGCCCATTCAGGTTCTGGATTGTGCAATCTCCATCCTCTTCACCACTATCCTCATCAGTAAGGGTATCCACAAGTGGTGGTTCTATAAACACGTCAGCCCTCTGAAGGATGCTCTCATCTTCAAGTATGTCGAGAACTAGATTGACACTGAATTGTCTGGAAAAAGGGCGAAAAACAAGCACATTAGTAAAAAACAGAAACCTGTACCCACTCAGTCCTAGCGTCCCCATACGGGGACAGATATTCTGCACTACTGTGCTCAAACTGCAAGTAATAACAAGAAATGCTGAAAACCGATTTCAAATGAGCGTATTAACTTCAACTTTTTGTTCATAAGCATAGTTAAAAATGTTGGCAGAAAAAAAGATTCACGTACGTCTTGTGGTGGTCCATTCTTTAGTGAGGATACTTGGAACTTTTTTTTACAAATGGCTGTTCTCTGAAACAACAATACTCAAGAGAGACAACTTTCAAAGTAATTACTGTAATGATTGTTATCTCCCTTGAATACCAGTGCACCGACTAGTTGGTTTTTACAAAGCACGTGGAGGGCAAGTGTGAATATTATTGATGTCCCCATACGGGGACGCTAGGCTTAAATGGGTTTTGTATATGTCCAAGGCAGTAGTTCCATTGGCATGCCGCACATCAACAAGCTGATGTAACTATTCAGGTATTGCAGTGCTGACCAGACAGCCGATGCCGATAAACATGATAAACAGTATCCATCCTCGTCATTTAATCTCCTTTTTATGTAAATGGCGGTTATTTCATATAGACTGTCTACTTGTCTGTAACAATTAAATCTGTCTGTCTGTCTGTCTGTCTGTGTCGTCTGTCTGTCTGTCGATGCTTGCTGTTCCTGCTACAGATGGCCTCTTGACAAGAAATTTTTATGGTTCAGGGATGGCTCTTTGGCAAATTTCAAGTAACCCCCATTAATTATGTCTAGGATGGCTCTGTGGTAAATTTCAAGTACCCCCATTAATTATGTCCAGGATAGCTCTATGCTAAATTTCAAGTAACCCCCATTAATTATGTCCAGGATGGCTCTGTGCTAAATTTCAAGTAACCCCCATTAATTATGTCCAGGATGGCTCTGTGCTAAATTTCAAGTAACCCCCATTAATTATGTCCAGGATGGCTCTGTGCTAAATTTCAAGTAACTTCCATTAATTATGTCCAGAATGGCTCTGTGCTAAATTTCAAGTAACCCCCATTAATTATGTCCAGGATAGCTCTGTGCTAAATTTCAAGTGACTTCCATTAATTATGTCCAGGATGGCTCTGTGGTAAATTTTAAATAACCCCCATTAATTATGTCCAAAGTGACGAAAATCTCTTTTTTTTTCTGTCTATTTTTTCTCTGTTAAAGGATCATTGCACTTACGGGGATTTCCTTTCAGCTCACTTTTTTAGAGGGGGGAGAGGGGGGTACATTTTCTACATCACATTATTGTCCATAGAAGCTGGTACAGTTTTTGAATGTGATGGTGATAATGGCCATGAGGATGATAATTAAGATGCTATGAAGTCCAATCTAGGAATGAGGCTGCGTGATAGGGCTGTACTCTACGTTTACTATCATAATATGATCCTGGCGTCAACCAGCCCCGAGAGATAACAGACACCTGCGACACTGGTCAGAAAATTTGAGCAACACCCTCACTGATGCATCCATGGAGTGGATGAGATTGGACTGTGTGGTCCCAGTCTTCACAATGAGCCCCTAGCACGCTCAACTCTAGGTGGGAGCTGGTTGGAAAGAGAGATAAAAGTTCACAATTGTGACCTCCCACCATGATATCAGTCTTAACTAGCATTTTGGGCATTTTGAGATATACATATCACTGGAAAGTGTGCATTCTGCTGATTATTTTGGTACTTGAATAAAGCTTGTATTAAAAAAAAGTAGAAATTATGTATGTTTAAAGTCATTAAGTTGTATGACGGCCATTTTGAGAAAACAGCCGTTAAAGTTTTTGTGTGCTCTCCTACACATTTTCCTTACATTTCTTTATTTGGTGGTTTTGACCCAGTTTGTTTTAATTTTCGCTGTCATTATATGAAAGGTGCACCAAAGAGCTTTCCATCAGTATATTACATGTGCGGGTACTGTACAGGTTACGGTTCATAATAAGAGATAAAAATAGGTACTTTTGGTAGGAAATTGCGTTCTTTTTGCTGCAATCAGTGCATTAAATGCGGATTTAAATTGATTAATAATATTTTTTTCAAGAAAAAAATTTCTGTGGAGGATAGATTATAATCTACAGAAATCAATTTTGAGAAAAAGTCAAAACACCCCAGATAGACCCTCAGTCACCTTTTCAGTTCCTAGTGCTTGTTCGACTGACTACGAGTTAAGACTGATTTCGTGGTGGGAGGTCACAATTATTTTTGAAGGGACTGATAAGAACTGTAACCCACAACCTTCATGATGGCAATTACTGCCCTAACAACTACACCACATTTACTGGTGGGTTACCTCAATTTGACCAATACATCCATTTACAGACCAAGGTATCAAAGTATGGACATGTGTGTGTATGTGTTCGTGTATGTTTGTGCATAGTCACTGTCTCTCTCTCTCTTTCTCTCTCTCTCTTTCTTTCTTTCTCTCTGTTACTTGTCTGTCTGTCTCTCTGCCCGTCTGTTTGTCTGTCTGTCTGTCTGTCTGTCCCTCTCTCTCTCTCTCTGTGCGCTCGCGCGCGCGCGCGCGCGTATGTGTGTGTGTGTGTGTGTGTGAGGGACAGAGAGAAAAACAGAGAGAGAAAGAAAGAGAGAGAGACAAAAAAAAAAGAGAAAGAGAGAGAGAGAGAAAGAGAGAGAGAGAAAGAATACCTTGTTTATATTGATTTGTAGATAAATGAATCTGTAAAGTGCTGCTCCTTTTTATCATACTTGACTTCAGTTAATTGTCTCTATGATTGTATGAAAGTAACGATCAGATTCAAATGTGAACCAGTTGCTTGTCTTTACTGACTGTACAGTAAGCGGACCTACACATTATACTCTGATTGTACACCCTGGAGGTTCATCTGTCTGCAGACGATCAGAACTCACATTGGTTGACGTCCAGGGTCATGTATTTCATACGAGAAAAAAACATGGTGACAGTCCATGATGGCCAGGTAAGTAGGACAGCAATAAACAGATGTGTGATATGGCCAGGTTCAGAACAAAAACAGTGGTGAGTATTGCACATTTTAGTCAGACAGTAATAACAATATGGAGTACAGTCTGATAGTGCCAGTTTTCAGGACACAATAAACCACATGATGACAGTCATGGAAGCCAGTAGTAGACAGAATAACAGTGTGGATTGCACAATCTTATGGCCAGTAACAGATATGCACATGGTAATCCATGAATGCCAGTATTTTTCATGACAGTAAACAGATTGTGTGACAGTCATTGACAGGTACAGTTAATGTTCAACATTTTTTTATGGACACAATGGTGACAGTCATGGACAGGCCAGTAGATGCTAATTTAATGACACAGATACAGTGTGACAGCAGTTATCAGACAGCAATAACACATTTTTCATGGACAGGACAGTAGACACATATACAGCATGGATATTGTCCATTTATGAACAGTGCAGGTAAGTCAGACAGCAATAAACCAGCATGGTGACAGTCCATGACAGGCCAGTAGACAGCAATACCAGCATGGTGACAGTCCATGACAGGACAGAAGTCAGACAGCAATAAACAGCATGGTGACAGTCCATGACAGGCAGTAAGTCAGACACAATAACCACATGGTATCAGTCATGACAGGCAGGTAAGTCAGAAGAATAAACCATATGTGACAGTCATGACAGGCCAGGTAAGTCAGACAGCAATAAACCGCATGTGACAATCCATGACAGGCCAGGTAGACAACAATAAACAGCATGGTGACAGTCCATGACAGGCCAGTATCGATCAGCAATAAACGCATGGTGACAGTCCATTCAGAAGTAAGTCAGACACAATAACACTGGTGACAGTCCATACAGCCAGGTAACAGCAATAAACGCATGGTGACAGTCATGACAGCCAGTAAGTCGACAGCAATAAACAGCATGGTGACAGTCCATGACAGGACAGGTAACAGACAATAATACCAGCATGGTTACAGTTCCATGACAGGCAGGTAAGTCAGACACAATAAACAGCATGGTACAGTCCATGACAGGACAGGTAGAGCAGCAATAAACCAGCATGGTGACAGTCCATGACAGGCCAGGTAAGTCAGACAGCAATAAACCAGCATGGTGACAGTCCATGACAGGCCAGGTAAGAACAGCAATAACCAGCATGGTGACAGTCCATGACAGGCCAGGTAAGTCAGACAGCAATAAACCAGCATGGTGACAGTCCATGACAGGCCAGGTAATGACAGCAATAAACCAGCATGGTGACAGTCCATGACAGGCCAGGTAAGTCAGACAGCAATAAACAGCATGGTGACAGTCCATGACAGGCCAGGTAAGTACAGCATACCACATGTACATCATGAAGCAGTACCAAATCGCATGGTGACAGTCCATGACAGGCCAGGTAAGTCAGACAGCAATAAACCAGCATGGTGACAGTCCATCAAGGCCAGGTAAGTCAGACAGCAATAACCAGCATGGTGACAGTCCATGACAGGCCAGGTTAGACAGCAATAAACCACATGGTGACAGTCCATGACAGGCCAGGTAAGTCAGACAGCAATAAACCAGCATGGTACAGTCCATGACAGGCCAGGTAGTAGAACAATAAACCAGTATGGTGACAGTCCATGACAGGCCAGGTAAGTCAGACAGCAATAAACCAGCATGGTGACAGTCCATGACAGGCCAGGTAGACAGCAATAAACCAGCATGGTGACAGTCCATGACAGGCAGGTAATCAGACAGCAATAAACCAGCATGGTGACAGTCCATGACAGGCCAGGTAAGTCAGACAACAATAAACCAGCATGGTGACAGTCCATACAGGCCAGGTAAGTCAGACAGTAATAAACCACATGGGACAGTCCATGACAGGCCAGGTAAGTCAGACAGCAATAAACCACATGGTGACAGTCCATGACAGGCCAGGTAGTCAGACAACAATAAACCAGCATGGTACAATTATAAACAGGCCAGGTAGTAGACAGCAATAAACCAGCATGGTGACAGTCCATGACAGGCCAGTAGACAGCAATAAACCAGCATGGTGACAGTCCATGACAGGCCAGGTAAGAACAGCAATAAACAGCATGGTGACAGTCCATGACAGGCCAGGTAATCAGACAGCAATAAACCAGCATGGTGACAGTCCATGACAGCCAGTAAGTCAGACAGCAATAAACCAGCATGGTGACAGTCCATGACAGCCAGGTAAGTCAGACAGCAATAAACCAGCATGGTGACAGTCCATGACAGGCCAGGTAATCAGACAGCAATAAAACCAGCATGGTGACAGTCCATGACAGGCCAGGTAAGTCAGACAGCAAATAAACCAGCATGGTGACAGTCCATGACAGGCCAGGTAAGTCAGACAGCAATAAACCAGCATGGTGACAGTCCATGACAGGCCAGGTAAGTCAGACAGCAATAAACAGCATGGTGAAGTCCATGACAGGCCAGGTAGACAGCAATAAACCAGCATGGTGACAGTCCATGACAGGCAGTAGTAGACAGCAATAAACCACATGGTGACAGTCCATGACAGGCCAGGTAGACAGCAATAAACAGCATGGTGACAGTCCTGACGAGGCATATAAGCACAGAAAACAGCATGGAACAGTCCATGACAGGCCAGGTAGTCAGACAGCAATAAACCAGCATGGTGACAGTCCATGACAGGCCAGGTAAGTCAGACAGCAATAAACCAGCATGGTGACATCCATGACAGGCCAGGTAGACACAATAAACCAGCATGGTGACAGTCCATGACAGGCCAGGTAAGTCAGACAGCAATAAACCAGCATGGTGACAGTCATGACAGCCAGTAAGTCAGACAACAATAAACCAGCATGGTGACAGTCCATGACAGGCCAGGTAAGTCAGACAGCAATAAACCAGCATGGTGACAGTCCATGACAGGCCAGGTAGACAGCAATAAACCAGCATGGTGACAGTCCATGAAGGCCAGAGTAGACACATAAACCAGCATGGTAAGTCCATGACAGGCAGGTAACAGCAATAAACAGCATGGTGACAGTCCATGACAGGCCAGGTAGCAGCAATAAACCAGCATGGTGACAGTCCATGACAGGCAGGTAAGTCAGACAGCAATAAACCAGCATGGTGACAGTCCATGACAGGCAGGTAGACACAATAAACAGCATGGTGACAGTCCATGACAGGCAGTAGTAGACAGCAATAAACAGCATGGTGACAGTCCATGACAGGCAGGTAGACAGCAATAAACAAACATGGTGACAGTCCATGACAGGCCAGGTAGCACAGCAATAAACCAGCATGGTGACAGTCCATGACAGGCCAGGTAGACACAATAAACCAGCATGTGACAGTCCATGACAGGCCAGGTAAGTCAGACAGCAATAAACCAGCATGGTGACAGTCCATGACAGGCCAGGTAGACAGCAATAAACCAGCATGGTGACAGTCCATGACAGGCCAGGTAAGTCAGACAGCAATAAAGCAGCATGGTGACAGTCCATGACAGGCCAGTAAGTCAGACAGCAATAACCAGCATGGTGACAGTCCATGACAGGCCAGGTAAGTCAGACAGCAATAAGCAGCATGGTGACAGTCCATCACAGGCCAGGTAAGTCAACAGCAATAAACCAGCATGGTGACAGTCATGACAGCCAGGTAAGTAGACAGCAATAAACCAGCATGGTGACAGTCCATGAAAAGGAGGTAAGTCAGACAGCAATAAACCAGCATGGTGACAGTCCATGACAGGCCAGGTAAGTCAGACAGCAATAAACCAGCATGGTGACAGTCCATGACAGGCCGTAGACAGCAATAAGCACATGGTGACAGTCCATGACAGGCCAGGTAGACAGCAATAAACCACATGGTGACAGTCCATGACAGGCCAGGTAAGTGACAGCAATAAACCACATGGATCAGTCAATGACAGCCAGGTAAGTCAGACAGCAATAAAGCACTGGTGGCAGTCCATGACAGGCCAGTAGACAGCAATAACCAACATGGTCACAGTCCATGACAGCCAGGTAAGTCAGACAGCAATAAACCAGCATGGTGACAGTCCATGACAGCCAGGTAGACAGCAATAAACCACATGGTGACAGTCCATGACAGGCCAGGTAAGTCGACAGCAAAAACCAGCATGGTGACAGTCCATGACAGGCCAGGTAAGTCAGACAGCAATAAACCACATGGTGACAGTCCATGACAGGCCAGGTAAGTCAGACACAATAAAGCAGCATGGTGATAGTCCATGACAGGCAGGTAGACAGCAATAAACCAGCATGGTGACAGTCCATGACAGGCCAGGTAAGCAGACAGCAATAAAACCAGCTGGTGACAGTCCATGACAGGCCAGGTAAGTCAACAGCAATAAACCAGCTGGTGACAGTCCATGACAGGCCAGGTAAGTCAGACAGCAATAAAGCAGCATGGTGACAGTCCATGACAGGCCAGGTAGACAGCAATAAACCAACATGGTCACAGTCCATGACAGGCCAGGTAGACAGCAATAAAGCAGCATGGGACAGCCATGACAGGCCAGGTAGACAGCAATAAACCAGCATGGTGACAGTCCATGACAGGCCAGGTAGACAACAATAAACCAACATGGTGACAGTCCATGACAGGCCAGGTAAGTCAGACAGCAATAATGCAGCATGGTGACAGTCCATGACAGGCCAGGTAAGTCAAGCAATAAACCAGCATGGTGACAGTCCATGACAGGCCAGGTAGACAGCAATAAACCAGCATGGTGACAGTCCATGACAGGCAGGTAAGTCAGACAGCAATAAACCACATGGTGACAGTCCATGACAGGCCAGGTAAGCAGACAGCAATAAACCAGCATGGTGACAGTCCATGACAGCCAGGTAGACAGCAATAAACCAGCATATTGACAGTCATGACAGGCCAGTAAGTCAGACAGCAATAAACCAGCATGGTGACAGTCCATGACAGGCAGGTAGACAGCAATAAACCACATGGTGACAGTCCATGACAGGCCAGGTAAGTAGACAGCAATAAAGCAGCATGGTGACAGTCCATGACAGGCCAGGTAGTCAACAGCATAAACCAGCATGGTGACAGTCCATGACAGGCCAGGTAAGTCAGACAGCAATAAAGCAGCATGGTGACAGTCCATGACAGGCCAGGTAAGTCAGACAGCAATAAACCAGCATGGTGACAGTCCATGACAGGCCAGGTAAGTCAGACAGCAATAAAACCAAAACATGGTGACAGTCCATGACAGGCCAGGTAAGTCAGACAGCAATAATGCAGCATGGTGACAGTCCATGACAGGCCAGGTAAGTCAGACAGCAATAAACCAGCATGGTGACAGTCCATGACAGGCCAGGTAGACAGCAATAAACCAGCATGGTGACAGTCCATGACAGGCCAGGTAAGTCAGACAGCAATAAACCAACATGGTGACAGTCCATGACAGGCCAGGTAAGTCAGACAGCAATAAACCAGCATGGTGACAGTCCATGACAGGCCAGGTAAGTCAGACAGCAATAAAACAGCATGATGACATTCCATGACAGGCCAAAATGTTTTCTGCTCTTCGAACGACTGATTCCATAGAGAAATGAGCAGTTTTATACAGTAATGCATGATGGGATATTACCTTACATCAATCTCCGCCCTCCCCAACACCGAAAAAACAAACAAACAAAAAAAAACAAACAAAAATGAATGGATATAAAAGAGTAATGAATGCAATAAAATAAACATAAATCCAAACAAATGACTATTTGATCGCAACAAAGAAATAGAACACCACCTCAACGCTAAAACACAACAGAAATCACACCATTTAGCCTGTTACGTGAGGCAGCATGATAACACACGAATCATGTTTACGCTTTGTATAGCGTGTCTCAGCACAACATTCAATGTATATCACGCTTTATCTTGCTTTGTTTGTTCTGGCAAACAGTGCCCAGAATATTTCTCTGTACCGAGACCCCATGGCGTAATACACGAACATGTTTAAAGTGGCGTTGAGAAAAGAGAACACTTCAGCAGTCCACAGACCTGTCAAAAAGAAGTTCTGTTTGCGTCCTTCAGATCTCACCTCTGGGAGAACGAGCCAACTGAATCGAATTAAAGCAACGGGAGACACACAAGCAATGAACAAGATGGAGTTGCCGACCAACATCTTGGTTAGCGCCACCTCCCGGGGAGAAAGGGATGACGATGTCTCGATCCGCCACGTCACAATCTGACGAAGTTTTATTACAGTAATCAATGTTGATGTTATTACTGTTATCATCATTATCCACGGCAGTGCAGCACCAAATACAAAGCCATCCAAGAGGTCAATGAACTCTTTGTGATTACGATAAAACTGACCAACGACTACTGTGTTTAAAACCACACCAGACTCAGGATCGTATACACAGCTTATCCGGTATCGAAATGCTACAATAAAAAACAGACCTAGAACCAAGATGTGTATGATGATTATTATTATAGCCATCGTTCTTGTGCGCATCAGAGTGTGGACCTTCAGTGGATTGAGCACACAGTAGCATCTTTCTATAGCAATGATGGCAGACAGGAATGGAGAAACAAAACAGAAACCTGCCAAACTTGGCATGTTGATATTTATTAGAAAAGTAACCAAAGGACCATATCTCTCTTTTGTCGTAAATTGTAAAATCAGTTGTTCACCATGCTGAAGTATTACTGCTGTCAAGTAGATTTCATCAGCTAAGGACAAGGCAAACAGACACAGGTTGACACGATCCTTCAGGCCCTGTTTGTAGAACACCACCATGTTGATGATGTTGGCTGGACCACCGATCAGAAACAGAAAACCCAGCATGTTGTCTTTAACTCTATGTGCAATACTTTCCACTTCAGCACTGACAATGTTGTCAGGATTGTCCCATGGCAAATATTCCATTTCACTGAATCTGATTTCAACACAGTTATCAAGGTCTGGTGTGATTTGGGAGACGTTTGAGACATATGTTTGTACTGAAATCGTATTCTGAATGGTGACAGTGTCATTGTCTTTCACAAATTGAACAGCAGGTTTTAGTATGTCCGCTATAGTCGGTGTCATGATACTAATTGTTAATGTTACTTTTTCGTGACATCTGCACCTAAAAAA
>JAPXFY010000015.1:23672485-23677485 GCA_030674185.1 Monoplex corrugatus
GTGATTCCCTCCGAGCGGAGACAGGCTGCAGAGGGGAGGGTTGAGTGAGGTTAGGATTTTATGCAGGAGAGAAAAGGTGAGTTTTGAGAGCGGACTTGAAGGAGACAAAAGTAGGTTGCTGACGGACTGAGAGAGGAAGTTTGTTCCAGGAGAGTGGACCAGAAACAGAGAAGGCTCGTGGACCATAGGTATTGAGCTTAGTGCGTGGAAAGCGAAGAGTCAGAGGATCAGAGGCAGAGCGGAGGGTACGTGAGGGAACATAGATCTCAAGTAGGCTTGACAGGTAATCGGGGGCTGCGTTATTGAGGCTTTTGTAGCACATGGTGTCTAGTTTGTACTGTATGCGCTTTGATACAGGGAGCCAGTGAAGTTGTGCCAGGAGAGGAGATATGTGGTCAGCTTTTTTCTTTTTGAGTACAAGGCGTGCAGCATTGTTTTGAATGCGCTGTAGGATGTGAATGGTGGAGGCAGGAAGACCAGACAGGAGTGAATTGCAATAGTCAATGCGAGACATTATGAAGGAGAGAACGAGTTTTGCAGTTGTTTCGACAGAGAGATACTTCCTGATCAGCTTTATACGATGGAGATGATAGTAGCAGGATCTGGCAGTTTGAGAAACAAAGTTGTTCATGGAGAGGGTAGAGTCAATGCAGACACCAAGGTTTTTAGCTGAATCAGAAATTGGGACTGATGTGTTACATAATGGGAGAGAAAGAGGAGGCAGCTGAGAAAGTTTCTGACGGGTGCCAATGAGGATAGCTTCTGTTTTGTCGTCATTAAGCTGAAGTCTATTGTGTGTCATCCAGTTCTTAATGTCCGAGTAACACTCAGTGGTGCGAGTCAACAGGCGCTGTATATTATCAGGTGAGTCACTGTCTTGAAGTTGGGTGTCATCAGCATAGAAGTGGTGTTTTATAGAATGGGAGTTGATGATGGTGGACAGGGGGGAGGTGTAAAGAGTGAAAAGAACAGGGCCAAGGACAGATCCTTGTGGAACACCACAGGTCAGGTATGCAGGTTGAGAGTAAGTGCCATTGATGAGAACGGTTTGTTTTCTGTTTGATAGGTATGAAGTGAACCAAGACAGAGCAATGTCAGAGATGCCAAAAGTATGATGAAGTCTAGAAAGGAGAATACCATGATCAATGGTATCAAAGGCTGCAGACAGATCAAGGAGTGTGAGGAGAGAGACTTTGCCAGTATCAGTTGCAAGGAGGAGATTGTTGAGAATGTGTAGTAGGGCAGTTTCAGTGCTATGGCACTGGCGGTAGGCTGACTGGAAAGGATTGAGGAGATTGTTGGCAGACAGGTGAGAGTTCAGCTGGTTGAGGACGACTTTTTCAAGGAGTTTTGACAAGAAAGAGAGATTAGAGATAGGCCGGTAATTTTTCAGTTCATTTGGATCTAAATTGTGTTTCTTGAGGAGAGGGTGAACAATAGCAGACTTGAAAGAATCTGGGACAGTTCCAGTTTGAAGAGAAGTGTTGATGATGTCAGTGATGAATGGGAGGAGAGTAGGGAGACAGTCGGCGTAGACAGAACCTGGAAGAGGATCCAGTTCGCAGGTTTTGAACGACATGGATCTGATTGTGTTGAGAATTTCTTCTTGTGAGACTGGGGTAAAAGTAGTAAGAGGTGTGCCAGAGAAGGAAGGGTCAGGTGGGCATGGTTGACAGGGTGTCCTGTCAAGCCTGTCACGAAGAGTTTGTATTTTGGTGGTGAAATAGTTGGAGAATACAGATGGGAGTTCTTCATTTGTATGTTTTGTTGGGAGAGGTAAATCTTTTCGTGTGCCAAGGAGATGATTCATGGTTGTAAAGAGTTCTTTTGAAGAAGAGGCATTCAGGATTTTGGTTTGGAAATAGCTTGTTTTTGCTGATGCAATGAGGGTGGATACTTTTGTTTTAGAGGCTTGGAAAAGTTGCCTGTGTACAGTGAGTTTGGATTTGCGCCAGCGGCGCTCTGCTCTGCGGCGGGCACGTTTTGCACAGGCGATCTCATGAGTGAGCCAGGGGGTAGGGGGGCGGTCAGGTAAAAGACGGGTTGTGGCTGGAGCATGAGTGTCCAGAAGATGGTGGAGAGTAGTATAGAATTCATCGGCAAGGTTATGTGACTTTTCAGAAAGGAGACGGGAGGCATCAGATGAAAATGTGGAGAGGTCGATAGATTTGAGATTGCGTCGAGTCACTGTGCGCATGGTACGGGAAGGAGGAGAAATGTCGAGAGAACAGAGAATTGCAGAGTGGTCAGATGGAAGGGCTGAAGTTAGACGGGTAGAAAGAACTAAGCAGTTGTCAGTAGCGGAATTGTGATGATCACGAGAAATGATCCAGTCAAGAATGTGACCTTTTTGATGGGTTGGTTCAGAAATGTGTTGAGTCATATTGTGATTGGACAGAGAGTTGATGATATGTCTTGTGTCATAACGGTGAGTGTTGTCATAGTGGACATTGATATCACCTAGAATGATGAGATTTCCAGGTAAGAGGCAGTAGTGGTCAAGCAATTGGTCAAAGTCAGAGAGAAACATGGATGTGGTGAGTTTGTTGGCAGAGCTAGGTGGGGGTCGATAGACACAGGAGAAGGTGATGGGGTGAGGGGTGGATTGGAAGGATACTTCAACGTGCTCGAAAGAAGGATGGGAGAAAGAAAGAGACTGCGAGAAAGATAGGCGGGAATGGAGTGAGTCGTTGTAGAGGATGGCGATACCGCCACCTCGGGATGAGCGATGGAAAGAAGCAAGCCTGTAACCACTCGGAGTGAGGCTAGCAAGTATAGGTTCGTGACCAAGGGGGTTAAGCCATGTCTCCGTGATAAAAGCAATGTCAACATGCTCATCTGCGACAAAGTCAGCAATAACATCGGCTTTGTCACCAGTGCATGCCGACTGAGCATTAAAAAGGCATAGTTTCAGCCTATCACAGTCATATGGTGGCGGCTGAGGTGGCGACGAAGGCGGCACCAACGGGACAGAAGGCGAGAGCGGCACCGGCGGGACAGAAGGCGAAGGCGGCACCATCAGGACAGAAGGCGAAGGCGAAGACGGCAGAGGAGGAGACAAAGCTTGCAGCAGCGAGGTCAAGGGCAGGGGCAGTGGAGGAGAAGAAGAAGCAGGAGACGAAAAGTGGCGTCGGGCAGGAGGCAGGTTGTGCCAAAGACGGTGGAGACGTCCACCACGACAGGATCGCGCAGTGCGGGGCTTGCTACACAGCCCCAATGTACGTATGCGCTGGTAGACGCCTCCACCGAGGTAGCATTTTTTGGATTGATTCTACCTACTTTTGATATCTACATGATTTATCCTCAAACGTGTTTGCTGAGAGTATAATGATATAGGCCCCGGCTGAGGATATTTTCTACTTTCTTGAGTAATCACGTCCATAGCTCTCTAAATTGAGGATGCATCTCTATTGTCCTTTACGGATTTATCAAAACAAAATTTCTTGGCTTATCTAACGATTAATTTGACTGTCTTTTTTTCCTCATAAGTGTCCTATAAATGTTGCTTGTCTTTTCCTAATCTTCTTTATTAATGATCTTCTTGTTTCTGCTTCCTTCAATATTGTCTCGTTTGTTGTCTTCGCTGTCAATGGAACTCTCAACATTCTTCTTAGAAACCACATTTTAGTTGCCTCGATTTTGTTATGACTTTGCATGTTGACTGTCAACGCATCACAACCATACAACAGTATCGGTTCTATATAACACTTAGGAACTCTCTTCGTGATGTCGATTGATGGACATTTGTTGGTAAGAAAACATTCTGTTTTGGCTTGGCAGGTTCTGCAGGCTATTTATGATGTAGGGTACATCTTCCGTCTGGTGAGATGATCGATCCCAGATATTTAAACGTATCAACCTGTCTCAATGCTGTGCCATTTTCTGCTATTTTGCATGAGAGGTTTTCATGTTGTTGTTGTTTTCTGGTTACCATGACCTCAGTCTTCTTGATATACAACTCCATAATTTAATTTTGGATTTTATTTCTAGTATATTCACAAGATTTTGTGGGTCCTTTTCATTTTCTGTAACTAGCACGGTGTCATCTGCGTAACGGATGTTGTTTATCATTCTTCCTCCCACCTTTATCTCAGGGCATTTTCTAACTTCCTCATGATGCTTTCGTTATAAAGTGAAAGCAAATCTGGTGACATAACACATCCCTGCCTTACCCTTCTTTTGATATTTTGGAGAAAAAACATGTCGTTTTCTATTCTCATTGCTGTTGTTTGTTCCCAATACATATTTCTGATTATTCTTTGATTCTGTCCATCCATATTGAGCCTTTCTCTTTGATTGATCAATTCTTCATGTCTTACCGTATCGAAAGCCTTGGTATAATCAACAAAGCATGAATATAGATCCTTATTCAACTCTACTGACCTCCCTATGATAGTTCTTAGGATGTATATGGCATTACTACTTCCTTTCCCTTCCACAAATCCACACTGTTCTCCTGCTATTTTTATTTTGATTTATTCCTTGTCCTCATCATGATTATTCTTAATAGAATTTGTGTTACATGACTCCTCAAGCTGATTGTACGATGGAGTTCGCATTCTATAGCCCCTGTTTTGTTTGTAAGTGCAATGAAAATTGATTTTGACAGCAATATTTCCATCTTTTCTTTCTGATGGCCATTGATATGTATAGCTGTTGAGCAATTTCTCTTACTTCTTGGCTGGTTTGAAATTCATCCCATCTAATGCCTAGGATCTTCCTGAACCCTTCGTTTTCAAAGGTATTCGTTTTCGAATGCTTTTGCACAGCACCAACTTTGAGATCCATACGTTTGAATCGTGAGGACATTAGATTTGAAAAAAAGGTTAGCTTTGTTCTTCTACTACTGTTTAGGTTTTAGGAGATGTTGTGCTCGAAGTAATGAAATCTCCTGAAACATATCCTTGAATGGGTCTGCTACATGAGCAAAGTGCAAGGAAGGTTATAGACTGTAATGATCAGAGATTTCGGCCAGTTCTGGATATAGACACATCTAGGGA
>JAPXFY010000015.1:23682485-23684985 GCA_030674185.1 Monoplex corrugatus
CACAAATGACATGCACTACAAGAGATTATGATGCAGTGAGTAGTACCCTCTATTTCGGACATTAAGATAACATCCAGAAAATGAGGTTGGTGCATGCTTAGCAGCATAGCGATATGTTTCACATTGTTGAGAATCATGGGTTGAAAGGTTGAAGATTTATTTTTAATCTAAAGATTATATTACTGTTACTGTGAGTTTGTAGACGTTCATCGCTGATAAGTATGTGTCTGTTAGAACTGTCTGTCAAACGGGTTTCCGACAGAAATCAAAGTGAAGGGAATGAAGAAGACATCTATCGAGTCTTCCTGTCCTGAGTATCTCACCCATCTGTTACATCTCTACACGCCATCTCGAGCTTTGCGGTCCTCATCTGATACCCGTCTCTATAGTATCCCCATAGTCCGCACTAAAAGGTTTGGGCAGCGTTCCTTTTCCTATCAAGCTCCAACCATCTGGAATCAGTTACCTCGCTCTCTTAGATACTCACCCTCTCTGTCCACATTCAAACGCTCCCTCAAAACTCACCTGTTTCCCAAAACTGGTAATCTCTGCCCCCTTCCCCCCATGTAATGTAATGGTGACATTATAGTGTCTTAGTGTCAATGTGTCATTGTATTTGCATGTCATGCTGTGTGTGTGTTTGTGTGTGTGTGTGTGTGTTTGTGTGTGTGTGGGTGCTTCTGTGGGCGTGTGTGTGTGTGCTTGTGATTCTGGTTATATGTTTTGCCATTGTAAACGCCTAGGGCATTAATTTGATTAGGCGTACTAAATGTTCATAATAATAATAATAATAATAATAATCTTCTTTTTGGCGGGCACGGTAATCAACAGTGTTAACGTTAGACAGCCAATGGGGAAATCCTGTGCTAAACCCGTCCGGACACCTTTGTCTGAAAGGTAAAGGGTAAAGATTGATTTTATTCTGATTTCCCGGGTCAACATGTGTATACATCCACCAGTACCTATCAAAGATCCTGTAAGTCATGTCAGCGGCCGGCTTATGGAAACATAAAAACACCCAGCATACATGGCTTATGGAAACATAAAAACACCCAGCATACATGGCTTATGGAAACACAAAAACACCCAGCATACATGGCTTATGGAAACATAAAAACACCCAGCATACATGGCTTATGGAAACACAAAAACACCCAGCATACATGGCTTATGGAAACATAAAAACACCCAGCATACATGGCTTATGGAAACATAAAAACACCCAGCATACATGGCTTATGGAAACATAAAAACACCCAGCATACATGGCTTATGTAAACATAAAAACACACAGCATACATGGCTTATGTAAACATAAAAACACCCAGCATACATGGCTTATGTAAACATAAAAACACCCATCATACATGGCTTATGGAAACATAAAAACACCCAGCATACATGGCTTATGGAAACATAAAAACACCCAGCATACATGGCTTATAGAAACATAAAAACACCCAGTATACATGGCTTATGTAAACAAAAACACCCAGCATACATGGCTTATGGAAACATAAAAACACCCAGCATACATGGCTTATGGAAACATAAAAACACCCAGCATACATGGCTTATGGAAACATAAAAACACCCAGCATACATGGCTTATGTAACATAAAAACACCCAGCATACATGGCTTATTGAAACATAAAAACACCCAGCATACATGGCTTATGTAACATAAAAACACCCAGCATACATGGCTTATGTAACATAAAAACACCCAGCATACATGGCTTATTGAAACATAAAAACACCCAGCATACATGGCTTATGTAACATAAAAACACCCAGCATACATGGCTTATGTAACATAAAAACACCCAGTATACATGGCTTATGTAACATAAAAACACCCAGCATACATGGCTTATGTAACATAAAAACACCCAGCATACATGGCTTATTGAAACATAAAAACACCCAGCATACATGGCTTATGGAAACATAAAAACACCCAGCATACATGGCTTATAGAAACATAAAAACACCCAGCATACATGGCTTATAGGAAACATAAAAACACCCAGCATACATGGCTTATAGAACATAAAAACACCCAGCATACATGGCTTATGGAAACATAAAACACCCAGCATACATGGCTTATGGAAACATAAAAACACCCAGTATACATGGCTTATGGAAACATAAAAACACCCAGCATACATGGCTTATAGAAACATAAAAACACCCAGCATACATGGCTTATGGAAACATAAAAACACCCAGCATACATGGCTTATGGAAACATAAAAACACCCAGCATACATGGCTTATGGAAACATAAAAACACCCAGCATACATGGCTTATGTAACATAAAAACACCCAGCATACATGGCTTATAGAAACATAAAAACACCCAGCATACATGGCTTATGTAAACATAAAAACACCCAGCATACATGGCTTATGTAACATAAAAACACCCAGCATACATGGCTTATGGAAACATAAAAACACCCAGCATACATGGCTTATGTAACATAAAAACA
>JAPXFY010000015.1:23687485-23692485 GCA_030674185.1 Monoplex corrugatus
ATGAAGGTGAGTGTACACAATGATTCTATTTCTGGTCACATTTTTGTTTCATTGGAATTACGTCAATCAGACCGTACTTCCATTTACAGCTAGATGTGTTGCACTTTCAAACGAGCTCATGGATGTAGTGAAGGTGTAACCTATGTACAATATGTCTTGACAATTTAAAGTGACACGTCATCAAACGACCGTTTTCATGTATACTCAGATCCCTACTGTCTGAAACCATCACCTTAAGTTTGTAAGTTTGTCTCTACCAATTCTAAGACAAATGAATAGAATATGCACACTTGTCAACTTGATGTCCATGTGGAATGCATAACAGCAGGACTGATCTCTCTGCAAAGAGCTGGTTAAACAATTCCACCAGAATCGACCAATGTGAATATCATGTTTTCCCCCTGTTATAACAGTGAATAGTTAATCTATTACAGCAGAAAGTAGTGGGGAGTATAGGACATATCCTAGACACACACCTCGTTTGTTTTCAAACATATTGATATTATCGCTGTTGTTAAGATATGCCAGTGCCGTCTGTATGTGACCATTACACTATTCAGAAAAAAGTACATATGTTAGCTTGGCATAATACCTTAAACATTTCTACATCTGTTTTGAAGAAACAAACTGTATACTTTTGATAGGTTAAGAAATGCATCCCACAGTGTTCAACATTTCTTGGATGGACGTTTTTGCGTAATAGTACACAGTTTACATGTGTGATTTGAAGTCGAGCCTCCACGTTTAAATATAACCCAGTCACACAGTTTACATGTGTGATTTGAAGTCGAGCCTCCACGTTTAAATATAACCCAGTCACACAGTTTACATGTGTGATTTGAAGTCGAGCCTCCACGTTTAAATATAACCCAGTCACACAGTTTACATGTGTGATTTGAAGTCGAGCCTCCACGTTTAAATATAACCCAGTCACACAGTTTACATGTGTGATTTGAAGTCGAGCCTCCACGTTTAAATATAACCCAGTCACACAGTTTACATGTGTGATTTGAAGTCGAGCCTCCACGTTTAAATATAACCCAGTCACACAGTTTACATGTGTGATTTGAAGTCGAGCCTCCACGTTTAAATATAACCCAGTCACACAGTTTACATGTGTGATTTGAAGTCGAGCCTCCACGTTTAAATATAACCCAGTCACACAGTTTACATGTGTGATTTGAAGTCGAGCCTCCACGTTTAAATATAACCCAGTCACACAGTTTACATGTGTGATTTGAAGTCGAGCCTCCACGTTTAAATATAACCCAGTCACACAGTTTACATGTGTGATTTGAAGTCGAGCCTCCACGTTTAAATATAACCCAGTCACACAGTTTACATGTGTGATTTGAAGTCGAGCCTCCACGTTTAAATATAACCCAGTCACACAGTTTACATGTGTGATTTGAAGTCGAGCCTCCACGTTTAAATATAACCCAGTCACACAGTTTACATGTGTGATTTGAAGTCGAGCCTCCACGTTTAAATATAACCCAGTCACACAGTTTACATGTGTGATTTGAAGTCGAGCCTCCACGTTTAAATATAACCCAGTCACACAGTTTACATGTGTGATTTGAAGTCGAGCCTCCACGTTTAAATATAACCCAGTCACACAGTTTACATGTGTGATTTGAAGTCGACCCTCCACGTTTAAATATAACCCAGTCACACAGTTTACATGTGTGATTTGAAGTCGAGCCTCCACGTTTAAATATAACCCAGTCACACAGTTTACATGTGTGATTTGAAGTCGAGCCTCCACGTTTAAATATAACCCAGTCACACAGTTTACATGTGTGATTTGAAGTCGAGCCTCCACGTTTAAATATAACCCAGTCACACAGTTTACATGTGTGATTTGAAGTCGAGCCTCCACGTTTAAATATAACCCAGTCACACAGTTTACATGTGTGATTTGAAGTCGAGCCTCCACGTTTAAATATAACCCAGTCACACAGTTTACATGTGTGATTTGAAGTCGAGCCTCCACGTTTAAATATAACCCAGTCACACAGTTTACATGTGTGATTTGAAGTCGAGCCTCCACGTTTAAATATAACCCAGTCACACAGTTTACATGTGTGATTTGAAGTCGAGCCTCCACGTTTAAATATAACCCAGTCACACAGTTTACATGTGTGATTTGAAGTCGAGCCTCCACGTTTAAATATAACCCAGTCACACAGTTTACATGTGTGATTTGAAGTCGAGCCTCCACGTTTAAATATAACCCAGTCACACAGTTTACATGTGTGATTTGAAGTCGAGCCTCCACGTTTAAATATAACCCAGTCACACAGTTTACATGTGTGATTTGAAGTCGAGCCTCCACGTTTAAATATAACCCAGTCACACAGTTTACATGTGTGATTTGAAGTCGAGCCTCCACGTTTAAATATAACCCAGTCACACAGTTTACATGTGTGATTTGAAGTCGAGCCTCCACGTTTAAATATAACCCAGTCACACAGTTTACATGTGTGATTTGAAGTCGAGCCTCCACGTTTAAATATAACCCAGTCACACAGTTTACATGTGTGATTTGAAGTCGAGCCTCCACGTTTAAATATAACCCAGTCACACAGTTTACATGTGTGATTTGAAGTCGAGCCTCCACGTTTAAATATAACCCAGTCACACAGTTTACATGTGTGATTTGAAGTCGAGCCTCCACGTTTAAATATAACCCAGTCACACAGTTTACATGTGTGATTTGAAGTCGAGCCTCCACGTTTAAATATAACCCAGTCACACAGTTTACATGTGTGATTTGAAGTCGAGCCTCCACGTTTAAATATAACCCAGTCACACAGTTTACATGTGTGATTTGAAGTCGAGCCTCCACGTTTAAATATAACCCAGTCTTCCGATATTTTATCATTATCTTTATGCCAGTTATATAGCTTTTCATTCAAATTGGCTGGATTATCTTTATAGTCTATACTAAAACAGGTTGTGCCAAAAATTACCACTCGTTTTGGCAGTACTATAGACCTTATCACAGATCAGGATGGGTATCACTACTAAAAATTACATTGAAATAATCGCTGTAAATGTCTTTCTTACAAGTGACATCTACAGGTATCAAAATTTCAACTGAGAAGTGATTAGAACCACTGGGATTACGAATTTCAAGATCACAGATTAAATCTAAAAAATTTGATCTTGAAAAATTGGGTGGTCAAGGTTTTCAGTAAAACAGTAAATTTCCAAGTTCTTTTCCTTGCATTTGGTCCCTTTTTATCCACTGGACGAGGCAGCAGGGACGTTTTTAGTCCTGTTTTTATCATCCATTGTTTGGTGTTTGTGGTCTGTTTGTGACCGTGCGTTCGCGCTTGACAAAGGCCGGTTGGCCGAAAATTTGCGCTTGTTTTGTCTTGTTTTGTCGGATACGCTCTTACATTGGTTTTCTTGTTCTTCTGGTTCCTGTTTGCTTGGGCGCGGGCAGTCGCACTTGTTTCGGATACTGAATATTTTACTAAAGTATTCAAATCAATCGTTTGCTTTTATCTTACTGCCAACCCCACCCATCCACCCACCTTCGAGACCAGACTACCTCCAGTGTGTTGTTTTGCTGACCATCCCCTACCTGGTCAGTGTGCAGACAGCGGATGTCTAGAGGGCTTCCAGCTATAAAATATCACTGCGAAATAAAACGGGCTTACCTGAACGAGTAAGTATCCCTGGACCAAATGACGTTGTTCCTATCAGGACGGAGCGAGACAAGTGCTGGGCACTGTTGTCCCCCACTGAAATATCTCATGTGTTCTATCATCGGTTTATCATGTGGTCAAAAGGCGCTCTATACCATTTAGCTTAAGGTCTTTTTCGATGTGCCAGTCATAAAGCTTTTCATTCAGATTAGCTGGATTGCCTTTACAATCGATACTAAAAAAGGGTGTGCCTAAAATTACCACTCTTACTGGCAGTACCATTCTTACCAAGAAATGCCTTATCACTCTTACTGGCAGTAAATTCTTATCAAGAAATGCCTATCATATAATACCGGGAAGAGAGTTCTTGAATGTTATATAGAACCGATAATGTTAGACGGTTGTGAGGCGTGAACAGTCAACAAACAAAGCCACAACAAGATTGAGGCAGCTGAGATATGGTTTCTAAGAAGAATATTGACAGTTCCATGGACAGCAAAGAAAACAAACAAGACAGTCTTGATGGAGGCAGACACAAGAAGATCATTCATAAGGAAGATTAGGAAAAGACAAAGCAACATTTATAGGCCATTTTACGAGGAAAGGGGAATTAGAGCACTTGATCACAGCAGGAAAGCTGGAAGGAAATATTGGACGGACTTGCAGGGTGGCTGAGGACAGAGAGGGTGGAAGATGTGCTTGCGGCAACAAGGGATAGATACATATGGAGGGCCATGATCACCAATACCATGTGGCAGGGCACTTGATGATGATGATGACTGGCAGTACAATGGATCTTATCATAAGTGAGGATGTCCTCCCTGTGTTCCCCAGGCAAGACTAAAGGCCAGGAGGTAAGGGTGAGACTCAACACCTACAGAAAACCTAGAAGGCTGAAGACAGAGGTACCAGGTCTGTGTGTGCCTTCTAACAAACAATGGTACCATGCGCCATGGCATCTTGGATCGACAATGGCTGGAGATGAAGGAACTGATTTTTTTCTCTAAGTCCAAGACTAATTTAGGATTATTCTAAAACTGTTTAGAATACGCGCGCGCGTGTATGTTTGTGTGTGTGTGTGTGTGTGTGTGTGTGTGTGTGTGTGTGTGTGTGTGTGTGTGTGTGTGTGTGTGTGTGTCCGTGTGAGTGGGGGTGGGTCTGTAGTCATATTTTATTGTGCTCGTCGAAGTTGCTTGGTCCATAGGAGTTTATGATACATACATACATGTATACACATATATACATATATATATATATAATATATGTATATATATATATGTATACATATATATTATATTTACATGTATACATATGTACATACATGCATACATACACTCACAC
>JAPXFY010000015.1:23694985-23697485 GCA_030674185.1 Monoplex corrugatus
ACTAACCACATATCATGAAGTGATACATAAACGGATAGTTAGACAGATCATTAAAAATAAATCGCACATAAGTCTTGACGGGTTATTCTACTCGTCAAGAGTGTCAACGCTCCCAGTCTTGGCGGGTAGATCCATTAGTTGAAGAACAAACTTGTTTCCACTGGTAAAATTATAGGCGCTTCCAAGGGAAATAATCACTCCATTATAAAGCAAAACAGTCTTGCAATCGATTCCCTCCCTTAGACCGTGTAGTAACTTGGTGACTGGCTCTTTGCTCGGACACCGTGTTGACCAAGTGTTGCCGGTGTTGCATAATGGCGTCCCGTCGACCACGTTGTACGCGGCAGTTGTACTCACTGTGTGCTTTATATTTACATTTGGAATATCCAAACTGTTAAATTTAGCAATATATGAAGTATAAAACGCAAATAACAAGGGCTTCAAAGAACCAGATTTAAGACAATGATCCTGGAACTGTTGTGTATACTTGTGTGCTGACATTTCACTTTGTCCTGAAAAACTGCTTTGGATACCTTACTTGGAGTGAAGTAGGAATACACCACCACAGACAAGACATCTGGGGTGAGTCTGCCTGTGTTCAGTAGAGTTTGATCTTTCTGTACATACCTGTTGCTCTTTCCATGTTGCAAGGTTGATTTTGACATTGAAAAATAATCAAATATCCTGCGATCTGATGGAATTCCTGCACCAAAGTTCCCCCAACTCCTTTAACGTGTCTGATGTACTCTGATAGTATCACACTTCACATGTCATCGTCATCATCAAGTGCCCTGCCGCACGGCGTTGACGGTCATGACCGTCCTTATGTATCTAACTACTCCTTGTTGCCACGAGCACATCTTTCACCCTCTCTGTCTTCAGCCACTCTGCAAGTCTGTCCAATATTTTCTCCCTCGGTCAACCCGGTGCTCTCTTTCCTTCCAGCTTTCCTCTTGTGACCAGGTGCTGTAGTTCCCCTTTCCTCATAAGATGGCCTATAGATGTTGCATGTCTTTTCCTTATCTTCCTTATGAATGGTCTTCTTTCAGGTGTAATGAAGGGTAAATATGACAGCTAGTTATTTGAAATGCTTGTAAGTTCCACACTAGTTTAGGATTGTGTTCTTCTATGCGGCATTTCCGGCCACTTTTGCTTGAAAAGAGATTCAGTTCCAAGGAGAAAAATGCACATATATCTGTACATCTTTCGACACAAACAAATACCATGTCTATAGTTAACCTAAGATTTGCACAGGTGGTACATTCTATGTACAACGTTTTAATAATTTCTCAGAATCGTTTATTTCCGAAACTGTTGATTGGTGTTGTTTGTGTCCAAACAAAACTCACAGCAGAATTTGTTCAAAAGTCCTATTTCTATAAGAATGACATTATTTCAAAAAGTCTGTGAACAATGCGTAATTGTAGCCATTTCAATGCAACATCATGTATCTTATAGCTGTATTTCATTCTACGGAATCAAACTTTTGTGTCCATTTAGGACAAGGCTTTTGTATTGTATCACATCTTATTAACACTCCATAACAGTTTTTTTCCTTTTGATATACGTAATTGTTTCTTGTGCTGCAAGATTGCCTTGTGAATATTCATTAATCATTTGCAGCTCTGTCTCCTGTATGCATTTCTTAACAGAACGTTTGCATTTATACATGAAAAAGGAAATTTACGTTGGTTTTATATGTTCCACTGAATACGCCATGCTTCAGAAATGCGCTGTTATCTTTGAACAGTGTGAACATAATAAATCTCCTCTGGAATCCATCCAATATACTTTATGACAAAATTTGCAATAGCTAATATTGTTTCATGATATAAAATGGATTCTGACTGCAAAAGTGATTGTATGCCAACAAATCTTTTAAAGAATCATAAAATTATACTTCCAAAATAAGTTACGATTGACCTTAATTAAAGCACACTAGGACTTTATCTAATTTTGTTATAAAAAGTAAACAATTTGTAATATAGTTCTTTTCATTTGTGTTTTGCATTTTCGTGTTTTCTCTGCCGGGAAAGCTTCAAAGCTTGAATATATCTTTTGACATGTATCTCTGAACCTACATTTTCATATAAACCGTTTTCGTAGTCTTTTAACTTGCATTAATTTGGTCTTGTTTTCCTTTCTCGTGGTAAAAAAATTGAAAACATATTTTCTAAGCCCAACGTGACTCTCAGGAGTTATGTTCTTTGATTAACATCATAAAAATTCTCCATGCTTCCCTCTTATTTCTTTGGTATTACCTATATGCCTTGGAAGCAACCCTGTATATGTTTTGTCTTGTCTATGTGTGTGTGTTTGGTCAGTTCAAGAATAAAAGACTATGTCAATCTTGAACATAAGACCAATATATTGTATTATTTCTCTCCTCTCTCATAGTTGTTTGTAGGGTAGTTGCAGAGTATGAAGGTAATCTTGGGCGCTCCTTTTTTTGAGGAGTGTTCTGAGCTTACTGTTTTTGTGCTTTGTGTCTGCTTCTATG
>JAPXFY010000015.1:23702485-23759985 GCA_030674185.1 Monoplex corrugatus
AATGTGTCTATGTTTATTAGTAGTTCAAATCCAACCTATCTGCATTGTGAGGGTCGACTTCCCTTGATTTCTAATGTTTTTTCAAGTTTTCTACAAGCCCAAATCATGCTATAGTGAGACAACATTGTTCCTGCCTCATTTATCTTGTGGAGGCATGAGTAAGAGCAGCAGCTCCTTCTTGCTCTCTAGTTTAAAACGAGAACCAGGTTCTCTTCATAGAAAGCACCAGGATCGTTCATGGATCTAGCAGTAGAGAAGATCTATCATGGATCTAGCAGTACACAGGATCCATCATGGATCTAGCAGTATATAGGCTCCTTCATGGATCTAGCAATAGACAAGATTCTTAATGGATCTAACAATAGACAGGATACTTCATAAATCTAACGCTACACAGGATCCTTCATGGATCTAGCAATGTACAGGATCCTGTATAGATCTAACAGTAGATAAGATTATTATTATTATTATTATTATGAACATTTAGTACGCCTAATCAAATTAATGCCCTAAGCGTTTACAATGGCAAAACATATAACCAGAATCACAAGCACACACACACACGCCCACAGAAGCACCCACACACACACAAACACACACACACACACACACAAACACACACACAGCATGACATGCAAATACAATGACACATTGACACTAAGACACTATAATGTCACCATTACATTACATGGGGGGAAGGGGGCAGAGATTACCGGTTTTGGGAAACAGGTGAGTTTTGAGGGAGCGTTTGAATGTGGACAGAGAGGGTGAGTATCTAAGAGAGCGAGGTAACTGATTCCAGATGGTTGGAGCTTGATAGGAAAAAGAACGCTGCCCAAACCTTTTAGTGCGGACTATGGGGATACTATAGAGACGGGTATCAGATGAGGACCGCAAAGCTCGAGATGGCGTGTAGAGATGTAACAGATGGGTGAGATACTCAGGACAGGAAGACTCAATAGATTTGAAGCAGAGGCAGGCAATCTTGTAGGATATTCTTTGCTGAACAGGGAGCCAGTGGAGAGAACAGAGCAATGGCGTAACATGGTTAAATTTTGAAGAGCGGAAGATGAGACGGGCAGCATGATTTGGCTCTGTTCCTCTGTGTGTACATGTCAACCTCTTCACCAGGACAAGTTCTGGCCGTATGCTTCATGGATGTGTCAATAGATAGGATCCATCATGTGTGTAGCAATAGACAGGATTTTTTTTGGATCTAGCAGTAGACAGAATTCTTCACGATCTAGCAATATACAGGTTTATTCATGGATATAGCAGTATATAGGCTCTTTCATGGATCTAGCAATAGACAGGATTCTTCATTAATGAAACAGTAGACATGATGCTTCATGGATCTAACAGTAGTCAGGATCCTTTATGGATCTAGCAATAGACTGGATCATTCATGGATTTAACAAGAGACAGGATCTTTTATGGATCTAACAGTAGACAGGATCTCTCATGGATCTAGTGATAGACTGAATCCTTTATGGACCTAACAATAGACAGGATCCTTCATGGATCTAACAGAAGATAAGATTCTTCATTGATCTAACAATAGACAGGTGTCTTTATGGATCGAGTATTATGGTTGTTCGTGGATCTGACAATAGACAGGACAATAGACAGGATTCTTTATGGATCTAACAGTAGTCAGGATTCTTCATGGATCTAACAGTAGACAGGATTCTTAGTGGATGTAGCAATAGACAGGATTCTTGAAGGATATAGCAGTAGAGAGGAGTGTTCATGGATCTAGCATTAGACAGGATTTTTCATTGATATAGCAGTAATAGACAAATGTTCATGGATTTAACAATAGATAGATCAGGCCTAACATTGCACAGTATGTCCATCCCATCAAGTATCATGAAGGCTTTCAGGATGACCACAGGGATGGTGACCTGCAGTAGGGCCACATGCAAGTCACTGTCGCAGCAGAAACGATTTGTATCTGCACATAAACTTAGGTGACACTTCCTTGACAGAAACGATTTAGCACGACCAGTCGTTGTACATGAGAGCTGTCCTTGAGCATTTACTGAGTGGTGTGATAGCAACATTTCAGAGCTAAATGTGCCAAAAGCCAAAGAGCTCATCAGTGACTTTCAGAAGACCATGTACTACACTGATCATATCACCGTCAGGGACAACAGAACGATATCATTCGAACCTATGAATATTTAGGAACAATTCTTGACGACAACAGTTGAACTGGTCAGTAAATATTGATATGGTCTGCAAAAAAGCCTGTCAGTGGGTGCATCTCCATTAAGAACTGAGTTCCTTCCAAGTTGGTTTAAACAAAACTTTATTCAAGAAAAGAAGAGTCATAAATACAGCAAAGCATGGGCAGGGCATCAAGCAATGGCTTATGTTAGCCCTCCCCAAAAACAATTGACACACTATTGGCTCAAATGCGGGCAACTTGTGAAATTTAAACCAACAAGAAACAAGAAAGAAATGAAGAAAAAAGCTAAAAGCACTACGATCATATCCTTAGCACACTAGGTGAAAGAAAAACAATAACAACAAAATGAACCAAAGCAAACTAAGGGAAAAACTCAGAAAACCCAACAAAGCAGGCAAAAACACCCACAATTGATATCACATGTTACTACAAACATAAATAATAGATGGAAAGAGTAAGACTTAGTTCCAACATGCTGGAGGAATGGAGATAGATAAGAGTTGCTTACTAGAGGTCCGGCACACCACCGCAGATCATCCAAGTAGACAATTTAGAAACATTTAGAATTTTCAATAAAATTATGAACTAGTTTAAATATATTTTCGTTTTCTTGAAGGCTTAATTGTTCACTTCCATTTAGAAGTATTTTTGTTCTTCTTTGTTCCTGAGGAAGAGAGTCAATCGTCTGGAGGCGAACGTTTGCTTACCGCGGACAAAAAAGCAGAAAGTGATTCGCTGTTTCATTAGGATGGCCACAAATACATGCTGGGTTATCTAGTAAATGTCTTTTGAACAAGTCGGAGTTAAGGTCACTCATTTCTATTCTTAATTTACAATGAATAGTTTGCTGCATCCTCTTACCGTAGTAAAGGAATGCAGGAACTATTGGGTCTCCATGTGAGAGAAAGTGTTTAAGTTGGCCAATGGAGGGCTAGCTTGTATGTGTTCTGGAAGTTCATTCCATAATCTAGTTGTAGACGGGAAGAATGAGGTTGCGTGAACCTCGGTTTTAGAACGAGGAGTTATTCTTTCTAAGGGTCTTCGTCTATGATAGGGGTTTTGAGTGGACATAAGTGGTGGAACAAGATCTACTAAGTACTGAGGAGCGTTACCGTTGACTAGCTTATGATAGAATTGTAACTTGTGACGTCGTCTTCTCTCTTTTACAGGGCAGAGTCCTGATTCCTGGTAAAGTTTTTCGTGATTTGTTCCTCGAACAGTCCCTATGATTATCCTGATAGCTTCTAAATTAAGGTCTTCCAGCTCATCAGAAAGTTTTTTACTACAACTGTCCCATATCACGTCTGTATAATCAAAAATGGGCAGGATAAAAGATTTATACATTGTCTCTAAGGCTTTCCTACTTAATTTATACTTATATGATCTAAGGCAACAGATAAGCAGATGGGTTTTGTTTACAATATTTTTGACATGTTCATCCCATTTGCATTTATTTTGGATCGTAATACCTAGGTGTTTATGGTGTGGGACATCCTGTAGGAAACCTCGGCCGAATCTTAGAACTGGCATTGGATTTTGATCTCGGGCAAAGTTAAGAAGTTCAGTCTTCTGTTCGTTAAATTTCACTTTCCAGAGTTTTGCCCACCCGCTTATCTTTTCCAGGTCAGAATTAAGTGTTGTTGCCCGAGCGTTATAGTCTCTTAAAGCTAAAGACATACTAGTGTCATCTGCAAATAGTTTAATCACAGAGGCTATATCCTTAACTATATCATTTATATAAACTAGAAACAGAAGAGGCCCCAGGACAGATCCTTGTGGGACACCCGCCTTGACAGTTTCTGTGCTAGATTTTTCTCCTTTTATAACCACATTTTGAGAACGGTTAGACAAGTAAGAACGAAACCAAGTGAACAACTTACCTCTAATTCCTACAGATCTAAGTTTAGCAAGAAGGCCTTCGTGCCATACTCTGTCAAATGCTTTTGATATGTCAAAATAGATAGCTTGTGTTGTTATACCTTCATCAAAAGCGGAACACAAATCGTTATAAATATCTAAGAGCTGGTTGACAGTTGAGTCTCCAGGAATAAAACCAGACTGTGATGGAGTTAAAATATTGTTATTTCTCAGGAATGAGATTATGTGTTTGTGAACACATCTTTCAAGAATTTTACCAAGGCAGCTAAGCAAGGAGATGGGTCGATAGTTGTTACAAAGCTCTTTAGATCCTTTTTTATAAATCGGGGTCACGTGTGCATGTTTCCACTGTGTTGGAAAGTGTCCTTCCTGGAGTGATCTGTTGAATAGTGAGGTGAGTGGGTCTGAAATTTGATTAACTGCAGCAATAAGAAGTCTATTATGAATTGCGTCTGGTCCTGATGCTTTCTTTTTATTAAGGTTTAATATAACATTTTTTACTTCAGTCGAAGTAAGCACCTCTAAAAAGATTTCATTTTCAAACTGAGGTAAGTCAGGGAGTGGATCGTTATTAGATTGTAATGTTGACTGTTGAATAAAAAAGTGATTAAAGATATCTGCTTTATCTTTGTTGTAATAAAAAACATTCCCGTTGTGTTTGATTGGTGGGATATTATCGGACTAATGTCTTTTTTATCCATAAATTGTTTTACTAGTTTCCACCATTGTTTAGTGCCAAACTGTTTGGGGTCAGAAGCCTTTTCATCCAATTCCTGGTAGTACTCAATTTTTAACTGCCGTTTTAAAGATGTGATCTGATTACGAACTTGTCTGTATTCTTGCCAGTGTAAGTTAGATTTTGTGATTCTAGCTCGTTTGTGTAACCTGTTTCGTTTTTTTTATTAAAGCCCGCAGTGGGTTATTTATCCAGGAAACATCTTTTGGTCTTATTGTAATTGTATGAACTGGCATACATTGCTTTGCGATTTCCAAAAAGGTGTCAGTGAACAACTGTGTACTTTCGTCTAGTGGTTTATCAAAGATGATGGCATTCCAGTCAGTTTCTGACAGAATATTACAAAACGTATATTCATCTAGCTTTTTATAATCATAAATGACTCTTTTGTAGTTAGGGTTTGCATGAAATGGGTGTTTTAAGACCGGAACTGGAACGCAATGGTCACTACATATTTCAGGTAGTATCTCTACTGATTTGATGACAGAAAGAGATTGAGTAATGATTAAATCTAAGCAAGAGCTTGTATCTGCGGTTGTTCGTGTTGGGCCATTAGTGACTTGGTGGAGTTGATATAAGTTAAGTATATGCATTAGATGGGGTGATGGATTGGACAAAAAGTCTGTATTGAAGTCGCCTAAAATAAAATATTTGAGCATGGTTGTGTCGGCTTTATGGATACTCTCTCTAATCAATTGCCAATAAGCAGTGGGAGTGCCTGGAGCCATGTAAAAGGAGCCAACCAGAATTTTCTCATTGCCCAGATTCAGCTCTACCCAGACTGCTTCAAGATTATCCACTTGCAAATCGAGTCGAGGTGTAAAAGAAAGGTACTCTTTTATATATATGGCAACAAATGTAAATCTCCAGTCAGCAATCGCAAAGAAGCCAGCCATGCAAAATGTTATTGATAGCATGAGACCCGATATAATATTTGGTACAGAAACCATGCTTGACAGTGACATTGCAGACAGTGAGGCCATACCAGGACCATATAAACTGTATAGGACAGACAGAAATAGAGATGGCGGTGGGGTCTTGATTGCGATGCGTTCAGATCTCAAAAGTTATCCAGTGCCTGAACTGAAAACTGAATGTGAGATTGTGTGGGCTGCCGTGAAACTAGATGGGAAAAAGACTTTGTATCTGAGTACATTCTATCGACCCGATACCAAGGATGCAATAGGCCTGAGGAAATTCAGGAGTCCCTACACCGGTTCTCGACGATCTCCAGTGCTCATGTGATGATTGGAGGAGACTTTAATCTACCAGGATGGGATTAGGAGACAACCACTCTGAAGACGAAAACGCCTTATGTCGAACTTCACAAGGAGTTCCTTGAGACAATTAGAGACCATGGTCTCGAACAGATGGTCACAGAACCTACCAGACTCAGAACTACACTCGACCTAGTCCTTACGAACTCACCAAGCCTAGTACCGAGAGTCGAAATCGTCATGGGTGTATCAGATCACGAAATCGTGTACTGTGAGTATAACGCGAACGTCCGGAAGACGAAACAAAACTCGAGAAAGATTCACCTGTACAACAGAGCCAACTGGGAACGGATGAGGGGCGCCATGATGGAACTAAACAGTAGGCTGGAAAAGGAAAAGGGTAGCCTTTCAACCCAAGAACTTTGGACCAAGTTTAAGGCAGCCTACGCTGAGGCAGTGGAAACTTATGTTCCATCCAATCAGGCCTGCCCAAAGTTCAGCAAACCATGGGTTACCCCAGAGCTAAAAAAAACTCATCAATAGGAGAACACAGGTGTACAAGATGATGTAAAACAAGGGCACCCAGGAGCTCAAAGACGAATGCCAAAAACTGCAAAGGACCATCCAGCGTAAACTCAAGCGCGACTATTGGACATACATAAACGACTCTATCACTGAAACCTCCCCGGGTGAACCTCCCTCACTTAAAAGGTTCTGGACCTACATAAAGCATCAGAGGACAGCAAAAGTAGGTGTTTCCCCTCTTAAAGTGAATGGCAGATTGATATCAGAGCCCAAGGATCAAGCAGAAACTCTGAACAAGCCATTTCAATCCGTGTTCACTGAAGGTAAAACCTACACAAGGGAGGAGTTTCAAGAGAAATGCCTGATGAGAGTTGCAGACTATCCTGAACTGTCCAGTGTCCAGATTTCTGAAGATGGCGTCCTAAAGCTCCTCCAAGGATTAAATCCACACAAGGCTTGTGGACCCGATGAGATAATGCCAAAGGTACTGAAGACTCTTGCACCAGAAGTTGCGAAGTTGCGCCCATACTGACTCGCATATATCAATCCTCCATCAACACCGGAGTTGTACCCGAGGACTGGAGATCAGCGAACATCGCTCCAGTTTTCAAAAAACGGGAGCACTATGATCCATCGAACTACAGGCCAGCCTCTCTGTCAAGTGTGCCTTGCAAGATCATGGAGCACATTATTGTCAGCGCATACTCGACGAGCTGAAAACTCAGAAAAAAACTTGTACAGGTCGTCCTTAATTTAGAAAGAGATTAACTTTCTCTGGATATGTGTCCAGAAACAAAAGATACACTCTCATGAAAGATGTCATTCAGGGAAAAGTCGAGAGCAAAAGAGGTAGTAGAAGACTACGAACAGATTATTGAGGAAACAGCAAGGAATATACAGGTCGTAACAATCTTAAGATTTTAACATGGTTGAGCAAAGAGATGTGGATAGAGCAGTGTAAGCAGCCAAAATTCCATGGAGTGATTCTGTCAACTGACTGACTGACTGACTGACTGACGGACTGACTGACTGACTGATGGACTGACTGACTGACTGACTGACAGACGGACTGACTGACTGACTGACTGATTGACAGACTGACTGACTGACTGACTGATTGACAGACTGACTGACTGACTGATTGACAGACTGACTGACAGACTGACTGACTGACTGACGGACTGACTGACTGACTGACTGGCTGACTGACTGACTGACTGACTGACTGACGGACTGACTGACTGGCTGACTGACTGACTGACTGACTGACTGACGGACTAACTGACTGACTGACTGACTAATGGACTGACTGACTGACTGACTGACTGACTGGTTGGCTGGCTGGCTGGCTGACTGACTGACTGACTGACTGACTGACTGACTGGATGGGAGTGTCAGGGACTTCAGACTTCAGACTTCATAATTTTTATTCAAGAAAGGCCATAGCCCCTAATGAAGGGGTGCTTATGACCATAATGAAACAATCAAACAGCATATCATATAGGATTAACAATCAACAGCAAAATAAATTGTATATTATGATAAATTAATTTCCCTGATTTGAACTGCTTTAAGCAGGAACAAACCAAAATTCTTAATGTAATCAAAACGGGTTTAACACATTAACAAACACAGTTTAAACTCATTTGGGCATATGTAATACTTTTCAGGGACAACCTTGAACGGATTTCATCTAAAGCTGGACAACACAGGACAAAATGTATTTCGCCTTCTTCAGCTTGCATACATAAGAGAATCCCACCTCATAAATAAACTTGGAACACGCAAACCACATGGTCTTAACGACAAACCATGAGTAACAAAATTCAGACATGCCGTTTCATGTCTCTTCCTGTTCCCACGCCTACCAGATTCTTGGCACCGGGCACAATCTACTCCCTTATCTCTTGGCTCTTGCCCTGTGCCTTCTTCAGAACAGGGATATACCGATATAGCATGGCCACTTCTCAAAATTGCAGAACTTATCTCACTTCCCTTTTGACATCACAGTTGCCTCCCCTCTCCCCTTTTCTTACTACTGCTCATGATGACATGGGCATTCCATCTCTTACCCACTGGACGAGGCGGCAGGGAAGTTTTTAGTCCCGTTTTTATTATCCATTGTTTGGTGTCTGTGATTTGTCTGTGACCGTGCGTTCGCGCTTGACAAAGGCTAGTTGGCCGAAAATTTGCGCTTGTTTTGTTTTGTGTTGTCTTGTTGGAGATGCGCTTACATTGATTTTCTTGTTCTTCTGGTTTGTGTTTGCTTGGGCGCAGGCAGTCACTCTTGTTTTGGATCTTGTAATATACCCCAAGACTGCGTTTTATCTGTATAAGTGTCTTGTACTAAGTCTTTTATTTACTACATTTTAAAATTGTTTTAGCCTTTTTTTATCCTCTTGCTTTTATCTCAGATTCTTACAGAATGTCACATTTTCCAACCTACTTACATTCCCGTCTTCTGTCTGGTTTCCGATCTCTTCCTCCTCCGCTTTTTTCACTCGCTGTATCCTATTCTAAAATCTGTTTCACCAAAACAAAAACAAACAGTCATTTATACTTTCTGCGTTGTTGCTTACGCAGAAACTTCATCCCGAAAGGGTTTCAACTCAAACACACTCCTTCCGACAGTGAAAATAAAAAACTTTTGCAGGCCACTAAAAATATCCTTCTTAAAGCAAGCAAACAGATCATGAAAACCCACATAGTACACTTAGAACGCAAACTGTCCATCGCCGACAAATCTCAGAAATACTTCAGTTCTGTAATCAGCAGAACACTAAACCCAACTCTCAGTCTCTTCATTAAAACCACCGTCATCAATTTCAATGCGTCACTACAAAAACACATGCAAACCATAAAAGACAAAAAATTGACCAACTTGAACAAGACTGCAAACCCGTCTGCACCGTTCTTGACACCTATCAGCAACCCAGCCCCCTCTCCACCTTCCTCTAGCTCTGCACGTCACCCCCTTGTACATTGCATTCCTTCAAACTTACCACTCTCTGAGGCGGAAGTGTCAGCCCTTTCAAAGGGCCTCAAATTTGTCCCTTTAAAACCATCCGCCAGTAAATACCAAACTATCAATAGCTGCCAACGATTTTTTAGATCCCTACGTTGGATGGCAGTACTGGGACATCCTCCCAAACAAAAATTGAATCCTGATGCTGACTTATTCACAAAACTTTTCCATAAGCCTTCTCATCGGGAACCTCCCCGCAACACCTTTCCCGAAGTTGAACATTACATCAACAAATGCCACCAAGAAATAGACTGTCTCAACATGCGACCCAAGAAACATTCCAACATCTCCAAAGAAGAAAGGGACGCACTACACTCCCTCAAAAACAGAGACGACATTGTCATCAAACCAGCAGACAAGGGGGGTGCAATTGTAGTCTGGGACAGACATCTGTATATCAAGGAAGCCCAGAAACAACTCCACCATCACACCTTCTACAAAAAGTTGGACCAACCTGCCCACATGACCAATCATGCCAAGATATCCAAACTTATCAACAATCTCATAACCTCTAAGCAGCTGCCCCCCCACTGCCAGACTACTCATCAAACAACTTCCAGTCCAATCACTTTTTTATTTACTTCCCAAAATACATAAAGCCAACAATCCTGGCCGTCCTATCGTGTCAGCTTGCAACTGCCCCACTGAAAACATTTCTCAGTTTCTTGACCACATTTTGCAACCTATAGTCCAGGCTTTGCCTACCTTCATCAAAGACACTAACCATACATTGGATCTGATTCAAATATTAAATGAAGACCACACCTTCAAACCCCAATACCTGTTCACTTTGGATGTGACCTCTCTGTACACCAGCATACCCCACTCCGACGGGTTAAAAGCTCTCCAACATTTTCTGGACAAACGACGTGACCAAACATTGTCCACTTCAACCCTTGTCCGACTTGCCGAACTGGTTCTCACCATGAACACATTTTCGTTCGGAGATGAGACGTTCTGGCAAGTTAGCGGAGTCGCCATGGGTACTAAGATGGGCCCCAGCTATGCCTGCTTATTCATGGGATATTTGGAGGAACATATCCTACAACAATACAAGAAACCCAAACCTGAATTATACAAAAGATACATAGACGATTGCATTGGCATGACATCCCTCGATCATGACCAACTTTTACAATTCATTCACTACGTTCAAACGTTTCACCCATCCATCAAGTTCACATATGAAATTTCAAACACATCCATAAGCTTCCTGGATATCGAAGTTTCCTTCAATCTGAACAACTAGTCACTACAGTCCACTACAAACCTACAGATTCACATTCCTACCTGGACTACCAATCATCTCACACTTCCAACACCAGAAACAGCATTCCCTACTCGCAGTTCTTGAGACTACGACGCCTCTGCTCAGACGAAGACAATTTTCAGGACAAAGCAGTTGAAATGACTAGATTTTTCCTGCGCAGACATTACCCACCCGAGGTCATCAATGAAGCCCGGAAAAAAGTCAGCTCTGTCTCTCGGCCAAATGCCCTCCATTCAAAGCCCAAAGCTGTCACAGAGGATCGGCCAGTCCTCAGTCTAGTTTACCACCCGTCCGTGCACCTCATAAAAAGGATCATCTTGTCCAACTGGAACATTTTGCGATCCAGTCCCACTACAGGTGAAACCTTTGACAAGCGCCCTTTGCTCGTCTACAAGAGAGACACCAATCTCCGCGACTTGCTGGTGCATTCGAATCTCAGCAAACCAGTCAGCCAACCTCCAGGAACCTCTCCATGCAACAAACCTAAATGCAAGACTTGTCCTTTCTTGTGCTCAGCCACCACAGTCAAAGGCCCCAAATCTCATATGAGAATTACAAAACATTTCAACTGTCAAACTTATAACATTGTCTACTTGATCAGCTGCTCTAAATGTTCCCAATTGTATATTGGTGAAACTGGACGCACTCTTGACACACGTTTCAAAGAACACTTGGCTGATATCCGCCACCAAAGGGATAAAACTATCCCCAATCACTTCAACCAATCAGACCACTCAATCAATGACATCCGAGTGAAAGGTCTGTGGCTTCTACACAATAACAGCACCATAGACAGGAAAGACAGAGAATCCCACCTCATAAATAAACTTGGAACACGCAAACCACATGGTCTTAACGACAAACCATGAGTAACAAAATTCAGACATGCCGTTTCATGTCTCTTCCTGTTCCCACGCCTACCAGATTCTTGGCACCGGGCACAATCTACTCCCTTATCTCTTGGCTCTTGCCCTGTGCCTTCTTCAGAACAGGGATATACCGATATAGCATGGCCACTTCTCAAAATTGCAGAACTTATCTCACTTCCCTTTTGACATCACAGTTGCCTCCCCTCTCCCCTTTTCTTACTACTGCTCATGATGACATGGGCATTCCATCTCTTACCCACTGGACGAGGCGGCAGGGAAGTTTTTAGTCCCGTTTTTATTATCCATTGTTTGGTGTCTGTGATTTGTCTGTGACCGTGCGTTCGCGCTTGACAAAGGCTAGTTGGCCGAAAATTTGCGCTTGTTTTGTTTTGTGTTGTCTTGTTGGAGATGCGCTTACATTGATTTTCTTGTTCTTCTGGTTTGTGTTTGCTTGGGCGCAGGCAGTCACTCTTGTTTTGGATCTTGTAATATACCCCAAGACTGCGTTTTATCTGTATAAGTGTCTTGTACTAAGTCTTTTATTTACTACATTTTAAAATTGTTTTAGCCTTTTTTTATCCTCTTGCTTTTATCTCAGATTCTTACAGAATGTCACATTTTCCAACCTACTTACATTCCCGTCTTCTGTCTGGTTTCCGATCTCTTCCTCCTCCGCTTTTTTCACTCGCTGTATCCTATTCTAAAATCTGTTTCACCAAAACAAAAACAAACAGTCATTTATACTTTCTGCGTTGTTGCTTACGCAGAAACTTCATCCCGAAAGGGTTTCAACTCAAACACACTCCTTCCGACAGTGAAAATAAAAAACTTTTGCAGGCCACTAAAAATATCCTTCTTAAAGCAAGCAAACAGATCATGAAAACCCACATAGTACACTTAGAACGCAAAACTGTCCATCGCCGACAAATCTCAGAAATACTTCAGTTCTGTAATCAGCAGAACACTAAACCCAACTCTCAGTCTCTTCATTAAAACCACCGTCATCAATTTCAATGCGTCACTACAAAAACACATGCAAACCATAAAAGACAAAAAATTGACCAACTTGAACAAGACTGCAAACCCGTCTGCACCGTTCTTGACACCTATCAGCAACCCAGCCCCCTCTCCACCTTCCTCTAGCTCTGCACGTCACCCCTTGTACATTGCATTCCTTCAAACTTACCACTCTCTGAGGCGGAAGTGTCAGCCCTTTCAAAGGGCCTCAAATTTGTCCCTTTAAAACCATCCGCCAGTAAATACCAAACTATCAATAGCTGCCAACGATTTTTTAGATCCCTACGTTGGATGGCAGTACTGGGACATCCTCCCAAACAAAAATTGAATCCTGATGCTGACTTATTCACAAAACTTTTCCATAAGCCTTCTCATCGGGAACCTCCCGCAACACCTTTCCCGAAGTTGAACATTACATCAACAAATGCCACCAAGAAATAGACTGTCTCAACATGCGACCCAAGAAACATTCCAACATCTCCAAAGAAGAAAGGGACGCACTACCTCCCTCAAAAACAGAGACGACATTGTCATCTAACCAGCAGACAAGGGGGGTGCAATTGTAGTCTGGGACAGACATCTGTATATCAAGGAAGCCCAGAAACAACTCCACCATCACGCCTTCTACAAAAAGTTGGACCAACCTGCCCACATGACCAATCATGCCAAGATATCCAAACTTATCAACAATCTCATAACCTCTAAGCAGCTGCCCCCCACTGCCAGACTACTCATCAAACAACTTCCAGTCCAATCACTTTTTTATTTACTTCCCAAAATACATAAAGCCAACAATCCTGGCCGTCCTATCGTGTCAGTTTGCAAGTGCCCCACTGAAAACATTTCTCAGTTTCTTGACCACATTTTGCAACCTATAGTCCAGGCTTTGCCTACCTTCATCAAAGACACTAACCATACATTGGATCTGATTCAAATATTAAATGAAGACCACACCTTCAAACCCAATACCTGTTCACTTTGGATGTGACCTCTTTGTACACCAGCATACCCCACTCCGACGGGTTAAAAGTTCTCCAACATTTTCTGGACAAACGACGTGACCAAACATTGTCCACTTCAAAACCCTTGTCCGACTTGCCGAACTGGTTCTCACCATGAACACATTTTCGTTCGGAGATGAGACGTTCTGGCAAGTTAGCGGAGTCGCCATGGGTACTAAGATGGGCCCCAGCTATGCCTGCTTATTCATGGGATATTTGGAGGAACATATCCTACAACAATACAAGAAACCCAAACCTGAATTATACAAAAGATACATAGACGATTGCATTGGCATGACATCCCTCGATCATGACCAACTTTTACAATTCATCCACTACGTTCAAACGTTTCACCCATCCATCAAGTTCACATATGAAATTTCAAACACATCCATAAGCTTCCTGGATATCGAAGTTTCCCTTCAATCTGAACAACTAGTCACTACAGTCCACTACAAACCTACAGATTCACATTCCTACCTGGACTACCAATCATCTCACACTTCCAACACCAGAAACAGCATTCCCTACTCGCAGTTCTTGAGACTACGACGCCTCTGCTCAGACGAAGACAATTTTCAGGACAAAGCAGTTGAAATGACTAGATTTTTCCTGCGCAGACATTACCCACCCGAGGTCATCAATGAAGCCCGGAAAAAAGTCAGCTCGTCTCTCGGCCAAATGCCCTCCATTCAAAGCCCAAAGCTGTCACAGAGGATCGGCCAGTCCTCAGTCTAGTTTACCACCCGTCCGTGCACCTCATAAAAAGGATCATCTTGTCCAACTGGAACATTTTGCGATCCAGTCCCACTACAGGTGAAACTTTGACAAGCGCCCTTTGCTCGTCTACAAGAGAGACACCAATCTCCGCGACTTGCTGGTGCATTCGAATCTCAGCAAACCAGTCAGCCAACCTCCAGGAACCTCTCCATGCAACAAACCTAAATGCAAGACTTGTCCTTTCTTGTGCTCAGCCACCACAGTCAAAGGCCCCAAATCTCATATGAGAATTACAAAACATTTCAACTGTCAAACTTATAACATTGTCTACTTGATCAGCTGCTCTAAATGTTCCCAATTGTATATTGGTGAAACTGGACGCACTCTTGACACACGTTTCAAAGAACACTTGGCTGATATCCGCCACCAAAGGGATAAAACTATCCCAATCACTTCAACCAATCAGACCCCTCAATCAATGACATCCGAGTGAAAGGTCTGTGGCTTCTACACAATAACAGCACCATAGACAGGAAAGACAGAGAATCCCACCTCATAAATAAACTTGGAACACGCAAACCACATGGTCTTAACGACAAACCATGAGTAACAAAATTCAGACATGCCGTTTCATGTCTCTTCCTGTTTCCCACGCCTACCAGATTCTTGGCACCGGGCACAATCTACTCCTTATCTCTTGGCTCTTGCCTGTGCCTTCTTCAGAACGGGATATACCGATATAGCATGGCCACTTCTCAAAATTGCAGAACTTATCTCACTTCCCTTTTGACATCACAGTTGCCTCCCCTCTCCCCTTTTCTTACTACTGCTCATGATGACATGGGCATTCCATCTCTTACCCACTGGACGAGGCGGCAGGGAAGTTTTTAGTCCCGTTTTTATTATCCATTGTTTGGTGTCTGTGATTTGTCAAAGGGGACAGATAAAATCAGATTTCTGTTTTGTTGTTTTCCAATTGATGGGCTTTCAAAATTGATAAACCAAGTAAAAATTTTGCTTTTTTTTCTTAAAAAAAAACACCAATAGGCTTTGTGTGGTTTAACACTGTGGAAATTTTGACAGTTCTGTAAAAATCATATCTTAAATTGTCTGTATTGATCGTTCCACTATTGCCATCTGCGATCAATCAGTCTTTGTCGAAAATCACGCTAGTCCTTGGAAAAACGAAAAAATCAGAAACCCTTTTTATTCAGAACATACATTATAGTTACCAATTTTCTTACCCTTTAAAAACTGATCCAAAAAGCTTTATAGGACTTTTTCGGCGTCTTTTGTCTGCCATGGCAATGCTTTAACCAAAAATTGAATACTGTATAATGAGTGAACAAAAAAAAGGGTATTGTTTGTTTACTAAATTTCAGATGTGACTTATCCAATCCTAAAAATCCTTTTAAGCAAAAAAAGTGTCAGTTTTACAATGCATAATGTCCTATCTTATCCCCAAATTTCTGGGGAGCGTCAGGGAGAGACGGAGGGGAAGAGGTAAGGAGATAACGAGGTTGTCTTCGCAAAAGAATAAATGCAGGGGATAGGGAGGCAACATCAGACGATACCAAGGGTGGGGCTCTAAAGAACTCAAAACAGTTTTACGCTTAGATAAGTCTTTTTTTCAGAATGGTTCCCTAAACCTGACGCCTGGTGTATGTGACATTTTCCCGTTTTTTTAAGATATGACGAATTGGGGTTGTGCGTTCACTTTTTTTTACAGATACTGACGCATGGTGCTATGTGACAGTCATCACAGTTTGTTTTCGATATGAACCCAATGGTGCATGTGACATCATCCAGTTTGTTTACAGATACTGGCAGACATTGGTGCTATGTGCAGTCATCACAGTTTTTTCAGTGAACAGGAAAGACAGAGAATCCCACCTCATAAATAAACTTGGAACACGCAAACCACATGGTCTTAACGACAAACCATGAGTAACAAAATTCAGACATGCCGTTTCATGTCTCTTCCTGTTCCCACGCCTACCAGATTCTTGGCACCGGGCACAATCTACTCCCTTATCTCTTGGCTCTTGCCCTGTGCCTTCTTCAGAACAGGGATATACCGATATAGCATGGCCACTTCTCAAAATTGCAGAACTTATCTCACTTCCCTTTTGACATCACAGTTGCCTCCCCTCTCCCCTTTTCTTACTACTGCTCATGATGACATGGGCATTCCATCTCTTACCCACTGGACGAGGCGGCAGGGAAGTTTTTAGTCCCGTTTTTATTATCCATTGTTTGGTGTCTGTGATTTGTCTGTGACCGTGCGTTCGCGCTTGACAAAGGCTAGTTGGCCGAAAATTTGCGCTTGTTTTGTTTTGTGTTGTCTTGTTGGAGATGCGCTTACATTGATTTTCTTGTTCTTCTGGTTTGTGTTTGCTTGGGCGCAGGCAGTCACTCTTGTTTTGGATCTTGTAATATACCCCAAGACTGCGTTTTATCTGTATAAGTGTCTTGTACTAAGTCTTTTATTTACTACATTTTAAAATTGTTTTAGCCTTTTTTTATCCTCTTGCTTTTATCTCAGATTCTTACAGAATGTCACATTTTCCAACCTACTTACATTCCCGTCTTCTGTCTGGTTTCCGATCTCTTCCTCCTCCGCTTTTTTCACTCGCTGTATCCTATTCTAAAATCTGTTTCACCAAAACAAAAACAAACAGTCATTTATACTTTCTGCGTTGTTGCTTACGCAGAAACTTCATCCCGAAAGGGTTTCAACTCAAACACACTCCTTCCGACAGTGAAAATAAAAAACTTTTGCAGGCCACTAAAAATATCCTTCTTAAAGCAAGCAAACAGATCATGAAAACCCACATAGTACACTTAGAACGCAAACTGTCCATCGCCGACAAATCTCAGAAATACTTCAGTTCTGTAATCAGCAGAACACTAAACCCAACTCTCAGTCTCTTCATTAAAACCACCGTCATCAATTTCAATGCGTCACTACAAAAACACATGCAAACCATAAAAGACAAAAAATTGACCAACTTGAACAAGACTGCAAACCCGTCTGCACCGTTCTTGACACCTATCAGCAACCCAGCCCCCTCTCCACCTTCCTCTAGCTCTGCACGTCACCCCCTTGTACATTGCATTCCTTCAAACTTACCACTCTCTGAGGCGGAAGTGTCAGCCCTTTCAAAGGGCCTCAAATTTGTCCCTTTAAAACCATCCGCCAGTAAATACCAAACTATCAATAGCTGCCAACGATTTTTTAGATCCCTACGTTGGATGGCAGTACTGGGACATCCTCCCAAACAAAAATTGAATCCTGATGCTGACTTATTCACAAAACTTTTCCATAAGCCTTCTCATCGGGAACCTCCCCGCAACACCTTTCCCGAAGTTGAACATTACATCAACAAATGCCACCAAGAAATAGACTGTCTCAACATGCGACCCAAGAAACATTCCAACATCTCCAAAGAAGAAAGGGACGCACTACACTCCCTCAAAAACAGAGACGACATTGTCATCTAACCAGCAGACAAGGGGGTGCAATTGTAGTCTGGGACAGACATCTGTATATCAAGGAAGCCCAGAAACAACTCCACCATCACGCCTTCTACAAAAAGTTGGACCAACCTGCCCACATGACCAATCATGCCAAGATATCCAAACTTATCAACAATCTCATAACCTCTAAGCAGCTGCCCCCCACTGCCAGACTACTCATCAAACAACTTCCAGTCCAATCACTTTTTTATTTACTTCCCAAAATACATAAAGCCAACAATCCTGGCCGTCCTATCGTGTCAGTTTGCAAGTGCCCCACTGAAAACATTTCTCAGTTTCTTGACCACATTTTGCAACCTATAGTCCAGGCTTTGCCTACCTTCATCAAAGACACTAACCATACATTGGATCTGATTCAAATATTAAATGAAGACCACACCTTCAAACCCCAATACCTGTTCACTTTGGATGTGACCTCTTTGTACACCAGCATACCCCACTCCGACGGGTTAAAAGTTCTCCAACATTTTCTGGACAAACGACGTGACCAAACATTGTCCACTTCAACCCTTGTCCGACTTGCCGAACTGGTTCTCACCATGAACACATTTTCGTTCGGAGATGAGACGTTCTGGCAAGTTAGCGGAGTCGCCATGGGTACTAAGATGGGCCCCAGCTATGCCTGCTTATTCATGGGATATTTGGAGGAACATATCCTACAACAATACAAGAAACCCAAACCTGAATTATACAAAAGATACATAGACGATTGCATTGGCATGACATCCCTCGATCATGACCAACTTTTACAATTCATCCACTACGTTCAAACGTTTCACCCATCCATCAAGTTCACATATGAAATTTCAAACACATCCATAAGCTTCCTGGATATCGAAGTTTCCCTTCAATCTGAACAACTAGTCACTACAGTCCACTACAAACCTACAGATTCACATTCCTACCTGGACTACCAATCATCTCACACTTCCAACACCAGAAACAGCATTCCCTACTCGCAGTTCTTGAGACTACGACGCCTCTGCTCAGACGAAGACAATTTTCAGGACAAAGCAGTTGAAATGACTAGATTTTTCCTGCGCAGACATTACCCACCCGAGGTCATCAATGAAGCCCGGAAAAAAGTCAGCTCTGTCTCTCGGCCAAATGCCCTCCATTCAAAGCCCAAAGCTGTCACAGAGGATCGGCCAGTCCTCAGTCTAGTTTACCACCCGTCCGTGCACCTCATAAAAAGGATCATCTTGTCCAACTGGAACATTTTGCGATCCAGTCCCACTACAGGTGAAACTTTGACAAGCGCCCTTTGCTCGTCTACAAGAGAGACACCAATCTCCGCGACTTGCTGGTGCATTCGAATCTCAGCAAACCAGTCAGCCAACCTCCAGGAACCTCTCCATGCAACAAACCTAAATGCAAGACTTGTCCTTTCTTGTGCTCAGCCACCACAGTCAAAGGCCCCAAATCTCATATGAGAATTACAAAACATTTCAACTGTCAAACTTATAACATTGTCTACTTGATCAGCTGCTCTAAATGTTCCCAATTGTATATTGGTGAAACTGGACGCACTCTTGACACACGTTTCAAAGAACACTTGGCTGATATCCGCCACCAAAGGGATAAAACTATCCCCAATCACTTCAACCAATCAGACCACTCAATCAATGACATCCGAGTGAAAGGTCTGTGGCTTCTACACAATAACAGCACCATAGACAGGAAAGACAGAGAATCCCACCTCATAAATAAACTTGGAACACGCAAACCACATGGTCTTAACGACAAACCATGAGTAACAAAATTCAGACATGCCGTTTCATGTCTCTTCCTGTTCCCACGCCTACCAGATTCTTGGCACCGGGCACAATCTACTCCCTTATCTCTTGGCTCTTGCCCTGTGCCTTCTTCAGAACAGGGATATACCGATATAGCATGGCCACTTCTCAAAATTGCAGAACTTATCTCACTTCCCTTTTGACATCACAGTTGCCTCCCCTCTCCCCTTTTCTTACTACTGCTCATGATGACATGGGCATTCCATCTCTTACCCACTGGACGAGGCGGCAGGGAAGTTTTTAGTCCCGTTTTTATTATCCATTGTTTGGTGTCTGTGATTTGTCTGTGACCGTGCGTTCGCGCTTGACAAAGGCTAGTTGGCCGAAAATTTGCGCTTGTTTTGTTTTGTGTTGTCTTGTTGGAGATGCGCTTACATTGATTTTCTTGTTCTTCTGATAAGGGACAGATCAAATCAGATTCTCTGTGTTGATTGTATCTCAATTGATGGGCTTTCAAAATTGATAAACCAAGTCTAAATTTTGCTATTTTTTTCTTCAAATTAACATCCATATCAAGGCTTATGTGTGGTTTAACACTGTGAGAATCTATGACAGTTCTGTAAAAATCATATCTTCAACTTGTCTGTATATGATCGTTCCACTATTGCCATCTGCGATCAATCAGTCTTTGTCGAAAATCACGCTAGCTCCTTGGAAAAACGAAACATCAGCAAACCCATATTCATTCAGACACATACATATACTAGTTACCCAATTCTTCTTACCTTTAAAATCTAGATCCAATAGCATCTTATAGGACTTTTTCGGCAGTCTATTGTCTGCCATGTGCAATAGCTTTAACCAAAATTGAATACGTCGTATAACTGAGTGAACAAAAAATGGATATCTGTTTGTTATACTAAATTATCAGATGTGCACTTATCCAATCCTAAAAATCCTTTCTAAGCAAATAAGTGTACAGCTTCACAATGCATAACTGTCCTATCTAATCCCTAAATTTCTGAGGGAGCGTCAGGGAGAGACGGAGAGAAGAGGTAAGGAGATCAACAGAGGTTGTCTTCAGCAAATGAATAAAATAGCAGGGAGATAGTGGAAGGCAATCATCAGACGATACCAAGGGTGGACTCTAAAGAACTCAAAACAGTTTTACGTCTTCAAGATAACGTCTTTATATTCAGAATGAGTTCCATATACACTGACGCCACTGGTGCTATGTGACATTCATCACAGTTTGTTTACAGATACTGACAGACATTGGTGCTATGTGACAGTCATCACAGTTTGTTTACAGATACTGACGCCACTGGTGCTATGTGACAGTCATCACAGTTTGTTTACAGATACTGACACCACTGGTGCTATGTGACAGTCATCACAGTTTGTTTACAGATACTGGCAGACATTGGTGCTATGTGACAGTCATCACAGTTTGTTTACAGATGCTAACGCCACTGGTGCTATGTGACAGTCATCACAGTTTGTTTACAGATACTGACAGACATTGGTGCTATGTGACAGTCATCACAGTTTGTTTACAAATACTGATGCCACTGGTGCTATGTGACAGTCATCACAGTTTGTTTAAGATACTGGCAGACATTGGTGCTATGTGACAGTCATCACAGTTTGTTTACAGATACTGACGCCACTGGTGCTATGTGACAGTCATCACAGTTTGTTTACAGATACTGACAGACATTGGTGCTATGTGACAGTCATCACAGTTTGTTTACAAATACTGATGCCACTGGTGCTATGTGACAGTCATCACAGTTTGTTTAAGATACTGGCAGACATTGGTGCTATGTGACAGTCATCACAGTTTGTTTACAGATACTGACGCCACTGGTGCTATGTGACAGTCATCACAGTTTGTTTACAGATACTGACAGACATTGGTGCTATGTGACAGTCATCACAGTTTGTTTACATATACTGACAGACATTGGTGCTATGTGACAGTCATCACAGTTTGTTTACAAATACTGACGCCACTGGTGCTATGTGACAGTCATCACAGTTTGTTTAAGATACTGGCAGACATTGGTGCTATGTGACAGTCATCACAGTTTGTTTACAGATACTGACGCCACTGGTGCTATGTGACAGTCATCACAGTTTGTTTACAGATACTGACAGACATTGGTGCTATGTGACAGTCATCACAGTTTGTTTACAGATACTGACAGACATTGGTGCTATGTGACAGTCATCACAGTTTGTTTACAGATACTGACAGACACTGGTGCTATGTGACAGTCATCACAGTTTGTTTACAGATACTGACGCCACTGGTGCTATGTGACAGTCATCACAGTTTGTTTACAGATACTGGCAGACATTGGTGCTATGTGACAGTCATCACAGTTTGTTTACAGATACTGGCAGACACTGGTGCTATGTGACAGTCATCACAGTTTGTTTACAGATACTGACAGACATTGGTGCTATGTGACAGTCATCACAGTTTGTTTACAGATACTGACGCCACTGGTGCTATGTGACAGTCATCACAGTTTGTTTACAGATACTGACGCCACTGGTGCTATGTGACAGTCATCACAGTTTGTTTACAGATACTGGCAGACACTGGTGCTATGTGACAGTCATCACAGTTTGTTTACAGATACTGGCAGACACTGGTGCTATGTGACAGTCATCACAGTTTGTTTACAGATACTGACAGACACTGGTGCTATGTGACAGTCATCACAGTTTGTTTACAGATACTGACGCCACTGGTGCTATGTGACAGTCATCACAGTTTGTTTACAGATACTGACAGACATTGGTGCTATGTGACAGTCATCACAGTTTGTTTACAGATACTGGCAGACACTGGTGCTATGTGACAGTCATCACAGTTTGTTTACAGATACTGGCAGACACTGGTGCTATGTGACAGTCATCACAGTTTGTTTACAGATACTGGCAGACATTGGTGCTATGTGACAGTCATCACAGTTTGTTTACAGATACACAACACCTACACATAACACCTGTACACAACACTTATACACAACACCTATACACAACACCTATACACAACCCCTATACACAACCCCTATATAAGCTATACACAACCCTTATACACAACCCCTATACACAACACCTACACATAACACCTATACACAACACCTATACACAACACCTATAAAAAAAACCTATACACAACCCTTATACACAACCCCTATCCACAACCCTTATACACAACCCTTATACACAACCCTTATACACAACCCTTATACACAACACCTCTACACAACACCTCTACACAACACCTATACACAACACTTATACACAACCCCTAATACAACACCCATACACAACATCTATACACAACCCTTACACACAACACCTGTACAAGCCCCATACACAACACCTATTACACAACCTTATACACAACATTTTACACAACCCTCAAACACAACACCTATACACAACACCTATACACAACCCTCGAACACAACACCTATACACACCTATACACAACACCTGTACACAACACCTATACACAACCCCTATACACAGCACATATACCCAACACTTATACACAACACCTATACACAACTCCTATACACAATCTTTATATACAATACCTATACACAACACCTATACGCAACACCTATACACAACTCTACACAACACTCTACATAACATCTATATTAACACTATAACACAGCATATATACACAACACCTATCCACAAAATTACACACCATACCTATACACAACACTATACATAACATCTATGCACAACACCTATCCACAACACCTATACCCAATATCTATACACAACACAATACACAAGACATATACATAACGCTACACACAACACCTATACACAACACCTATACGTTACACCTATACACAACCCCTATACATAACACCTATACATAACACCTATACATAACGCTTATACACAACACCTGCACACAGCACCTATACACAACCCTAATACACAACACCTATACACAACACCTGTACAAAACAACTACACACAACACCTATGCACAACACCTATACGTTACACCTATACACAATCCTAATACACAACACCTATACACAACACCTGTACAAAACAACTATACACAACACCTATACACAACACCTATACGTTACACCTATACACAACCCCTATACATAACACCTATACACAACACCTATACATAACGCTTATACACAACACTACACACAGCATCTATACACAACCCTAATACACAACACCTATACACAACACCTGTACAAAACAACTATACACAACACCTATGCACAACACCTATACACAACACATATACGCAACACCCATACACAACACCTATACACAACAGATATACACAACCCTTATACACAAGACCTATACACAACACCTACGCACAACATCTATACACAACACCTATAAACAACACCTATGCACAACACTTATACACAACACGTGAACACAACCCCTATACACAACCCCTATACACAACCTCTATACACAAACCTATACACAACACCTAAACACAACAACTATACACAACACATATACACAACACTATACACAACACCTATACACAACACCTGTACACAACCCGTATACACAACACCTATACACAACACTATACACAACACCTATACACAACACTTACACAACACCTATACACAACACCTATACACAACACCTATACACAACGCCTATACACAACACCTATACACAACACCTATACACAACACCTATACACAACCTCTATACACAACCCCTATACACAACACCTATACACAACACCTTACACAACACCTTACACAACACTATACACAACACCTATACACAACACCTATACACAACACCTATACACAACACTATACACAACACCTATACACAAAACATATACATAACACTACACAGAACACCTATACACAACACCTATACGTTACACCTATACACAACACTATACACAGCACCTATACACAACACCTATACACAACACCTATACACAACAATATACACAACACCTATACACAACACCTATACACAACACATATACACAACACCTATACACAACACATGTACACAACACTACACACAACACCTATACACAACACCTGTACACAACACTATACACAACACCTATACACAACACCTGTACACAACACTATACACAACACCTACACACAACACCTATACACAACACTATTCACAACACCTATACACAACGCCTATACACAACACTATACACAACACCTATACACAACGCCTATACACAACACTATACACAACACTATACACAACACTATACACAACACTATACACAATACCTATACACAACGCCTTTACACAACCCCTATACATAAATCCTGTACACAACACCTATACACAACACTATTCACAACACCTATACACAACGCCTATACACAACACTATACACAACACCTATACACAACGCCTATACACAACACTATACACAACACTATACACAACACTATACACAACACTATACACAACACTATACACAAAACTATATACAACACTATACACAACACTATACACAATACCTATACACAACGCCTTTACACAACCCCTATACATAAAACATGTACAAAACACTATACACAACACCAATACACAACACTATGCACAACACTATACACAACACTATACACAACACCTGTACAGAACACCTATACACAACACAATACACAACACTATGCACAACACCTATACATAAAACCTGTACACAACACTATACACAACACTATGCACAACACCTATACATAAAACCTGTACACAACACTATACACAACACTATACACAACACCTATACAGAACACCTATACACAACGCCTTTAAACAACCCCTATACATAAAACCTGTACACAACACTATACACAACACCTATACACAACACTATACACAACACTATACACAACACTATACACAACACTATACACAACCCCTATACATAAAACCTGTACACAACACTATACACAACACTTATACACAACACCTATACACAACACTATACACAACACTATACACAACACTATACACAACACTATACACAACACCTATACACAACGCCTTTACACAACACTATACACAACACTATACACAACACTATACACAACACTATACACAACCCCTATACATAAAACCTGTACACAACACTATACACAACACTTATACACAACACCTATACACAACACTATACACAACACTATACACAACACTATACACAACACTATACACAACACCTATACACAACGCCTTTACACAACCACCAATACATAAAACATGTACACAACACTATACACAACACCTATACACAACACTATACACAACACTATACACAACACTATACACAACACCTATACACAACACCTATACACAACACTATACACAACACTATACACAACACTATACACAACACCTATACACAACACCTATACACAACACTATACACAACACTATACACAACACTATACACAACACTATACACAACACTATACACAACACTATACACAACACTATACACAATACCTGTACACAACACTATACACAACACTATACACAACACTATACACAACACTATACACAACACATATACACAACACCTGTACACAACACTATTCACAACACCTATAAACAACGCCTATACACAACACTATACACAACACTATACACAACACTATACACAATACCTATACACAACGCCTTTACACAACCCCTATACATAAAACCTGTACACAATACTATACACAACACCTATACACAACACTATGCACAACACTATACACAACACTATACACAACACTATACACAACACCTATACACAACACTATACACAACACTATGCACAACACCTATACACAACACCTATACACAACACTATACACAACACTATACACAACACCTATACACAACGACTTTACACAACCCCTATACATAAAATCTATACGCAACACTTATACACAACACTATACACAACACCTATACACAACACTATACACAACACATATACGTAACAACTATACACAACACCTATACACAACACCTATACACAAGACCTATACACAATACTATACACAACACTATGCACAACACTTATTACACAGCCCCTATTACACAACACATATACACAACACCTATACACAACACCTATACACAACACCTATGCACAACACCTATACACAACCCTGAACACCTATACACAACACCTATACACAACACCTATACACAATCCTTATACACAACACCTATACACAACACCTATACACAACACCTATACACAACCCTCAACACCTATACACAGCACCTATACACAACACCTATACACAACACCTATACACAACACTATACACAACACCTATACACAACACCTATACACAACACATATACACAACACATATACACAACACATGTACACAACACTACACACAACACCTATACACAACACCTGTACACAACACTATACACAACACCTATACACAACACCTGTACACAACACTATACACAACACCTACACACAACACCTATACACAACACTATTCACAACACCTATACACAACGCCTATACACAACACTATACACAACACCTATACACAACGCCTATACACAACACTATACACAACACTATACACAACACTATACACAACACTATATACAACACTATACACAACACTATACACAATACCTATACACAACGCCGTTACACAACCCCTATACATAAAACCTGTACACAACACCTATACACAACACTATTCACAACACCTATACACAACGCCTATACACAACACTATACACAACACCTATACACAACGCCTATACACAACACTATACACAACACTATACACAACACTATACACAACACTATACACAACACTTTCTTCACCAACTGCACTGGTTACCAATATCTCAGAGAATTAAGTACAAGACTGCTTGCATCTGCTTCAATTCTATCTCTGGTTCTGCTCCTGAGTATATTTCTGATATTCTGCACTTGTATACTCCATCTCGGTCTCTCCGCTCTTCCTCTGAGACTCCTCAGGCAGATACAGTATAACCGCAAATCTCATGGCTTTCACTCACTTTCGCATTTCGGTCCCCAGTTTTGGAACTCTCTTCCCAAGAAATTACGCCACTCTCCGTCCATTTCTTCTTTCAAGTCAAACTTGAAAAACACACCTTTTCCAGCAGTATTTCGACATCTGATCACTTTTCCCCACATCACCTTGTCGGCTGGCTGATATGTGTAATTGGATTTTGTGTATGCGCGTGGGGGTGGGGGGTAGTAGGGAAGGGGTGGAATAATAGTTTATATGGAGTAACTGAGTGAAAAGTGTTGAATTGGAATGAATCTGATATTTGATTGAATTGCGTGGTATGCATATTTTGAAGATTGCGAATGTAAATCATTATGTTATGTGATTATGATGTATGTATGTATTTGATTGTCATTTGATGATGTGTAAGTTGTTGTGTAGTCTTGTATTTACTGACTTCCTATTATATCCCCCATTCCCCAGCGCCTAGATCCAGTGGCTTAGTGCGCTTTATAAGTCCTAGGTATTATTACTATACACAAAACTATATACAACACTATACACAACACTATACACAACACCTATACACAACGCCCATACACAACGCCTTTACACAACCCCTATACATAAAACCTATACACAACACTATATACAACACCTATACACAACACTATACACAATACCTATACACAACGCCTTTACACAACCCCTATACATAAAACCTGTACACAACACCTATACACAACACTATTCACAACACCTATACACAACGCCTATACACAACACTATACACAACACCTATACACAACGCCTATACACAACACTATACACAACACTATACACAACACTATACACAACACTATACACAAAACTATATACAACACTATACACAACACTATACACAATACCTATACACAACGCCTTTACACAACCCCTATACATAAAACCTATACATAACACTATGCACAACACTATACACAACACTATACACAACACTATACACAACACTATACACAACACTATGCACAACACATATACATAAAACCTGTACAAAACACTATACACAACACCTATACATAAAACCTGTACACAACACTATACACAACACCTATACACAACACTATACACAACACTATACACAACACTATACACAACACCTATACACAACACCTATACACAACACTATTCACAACACCTATAAACAACGCCTATACACAACACTATACACAACACTATACACAACACTATACACAATACCTATACACAACGCCTTTAAACAACCCCTATACATAAAACCTGTACACAATACTATACACAACACCTATACACAACACTATGCACAACACTATGCACAACACTATACACAACACTATACACAATACCTATACACAACACTATACACAACACTATGCACAACACCTATACACAACACCTATACACAACACTATACACAACACTATACACAACACCTATACACAACGACTTTACACAACCCCTATACATAAAATCTATACGCAACACTTATACACAACACTATACACAACACCTATACACAACACTATACACAACACATATACGTAACAACTATACACAACACTATACATAACACCTATACACAAGACCTATACACAATACTATACACAACACTATGCACAACACTTATTACACAGCCCCTATTACACAACACATATACACAACACCTATACACAACACCTATACCCAACACCTATGCACAACACCTATACACAACCCTGAACACCTATACACAACACCTATACACAACACCTATACACAATCCTTATACACAACACCTATACACAACACCTATACACAACACATATACACAACCCTCAAAACCTATACACAACACCTATACACAACCCTTATACACAACACCTATACACAACACCTATACACAACCCTCAACACCTATACACAACACCTATACACAACCCTTATACACAACACCTATACACAACACCTAAACACAACACCTATACACAACACCTATACACAACACATATGCACAACACCTATACACAGCACATATAGACAACACCTATACACAACACATATACACAACACCTATACACAACACTATACACAAACCTATACACAACACCTATGCACAGTCCCATGTACACAACCCGTATACACAACACCTACACACAGCACGTATACACAACCCCTATGCGCATCACCTATACACAAACCCCTTTACACAACCCCTATACACAACGCCTTTACACAACGCCTACACACGACCCTATTCACAATCTCCATACACAACCCCTATACACAACCCCCTATGCTCAACCCCCATACGCAGCCCCCATACATATCCCAATATACACAATTTCTACATACAACCCCATATACACAACCTGTATATACAACCCCATTACACAACCTGTATAACAACCCCATATACACAACCTGTATATACAACCCATATACACAACCTGTATATACAACACAATGTACACAACCTCTATAACAACCCCATATACACAACCTGTATATACAACCCATATACACAACCTGTATATACAACCCCAATACACAACCTGTATATACAACCCTATATACACAACCTGTATATACAACCCCATATACACAAACTGTATATACAACCCTATATACACAACCTGTATATACAACCCCATATACACAACCTGTATATACAACCCATATACACAACCTGTATATACAACCCCATATACACAACCTGTATATACAACCCCATATACACAACCTGTATATACAACCCCATATACACAACCTGTATATATCAACCCCATATACACAACCTCTATATAAACCCCATATACACAACCTTATATACAACCCATATACACAACCTTATATACAACCCCATATACACAACCTGTATATACAACCCATATACACAACTACTATAATAACCCCATATACACAACCTCTATTATAACCCCATATACACAACTGTATATACAACCCCATATACACAACTGTATATACAACCCCATATACACAACCTGTACATACAACCCCATATACACAACCTCTATATACAACCCCATATACACAACCTGTGTATACAACCCCATATACACAACCTCTATATACAACCCCATTACACAACTGTATATGCAACCCCATATACACAACCTGTATATACAACCCCATATACACAACCTCTATGTACAACCCCATATACACAACCTCTATATACAACCCCATATACACAACATGTATATACAACCCCATATACACAACCTACTATATACAACCCCATATACACAACCTTATATACAACCCCTATACACAACCTGTATATACAACCCCATTACACAACCTGTATATACAACCCCATATACACAACCTCTATATACAACCATATAACACTGTATATACAACCCCATATACACAAACTGTATATACAACCCCATATACACAACCTGTATATACAACCCCATATACACAACCTGTATATACAACCCCATATACACAAATGTATATACAACCCCATATACACAACCTCTATATACAACCCCATATACACAACCTCTATGTACAACCCCATATACACAACCTCTATGTACAACCCCAATATACACAACCTCTATGTACATCCCCATATACACAACCTCTATGTACAACCCCATATACACAACCTCTATATACATCATCATTCATCATCTCAGGTGCCCTTCCGCATGGCGTTGGCGCCATGGACTTCCAACCATCTCTATCTCTCGTGCCCCAAGCATCTCCCCCACCCTCTTCATCCCCAGCCACTCTGCAAGTCCGTCCAGCATTCTCTCCCTGGGTCTACCTGGTGCTCTCTTTCCCTCCAGCTTTCCGTTGTGACCAGGTGCTCCAAATCCCCCTTCCTCATAAAATGGCCTATAAATGTTGCTTGTCTTTTCCTAATCTTCCTTATGAGTGATCTATTTGTGTCTGTCTCCATCAAGACTGTCTCGTTTGTTTTCTTTGCTGTCAACATTCTTCTGAGAAACCACATCTCGGCTGCCTCGATCCTGCTCTGGCTTTGCTTGCTGACTGTCCACTCCTCGCATCCGTACAACAGTACTGGTTCTATATAACATTCAAGGACTCTCTTTCTGATGTTAATTGATAGGCATCTGTTGGTAAGAATGCTTGTCATCTTCTTGAATGCTGCTTTGGCTTGGCCGATTCTGCCAGCTATTTCCGATGCGCTTCTGCCGTCTGATGAAATGACCGTTCCCAGGTATTTGAACTTATTAATCTGTGTCAAGGTTGTGCCATTTGTTTTTATTTTGCAGGAGGGGATTTCATGTTTTTTACTGATCACCATGACTTCAGTCTTCCTGCTGTTTAGTTCCAACCCCTTACCTTTGCTTTCTGTTTCTAGTATATTCACAAGGTTTTGTATGTCCCTTTCATTTTCTGCAATTAGCACGGTGTCATCTGCGTACCGAATGTTGTTTATCATTTTACCTCCAACCTTTAATCCAGGGTCTTTTCTAGGTTTCTCATAATGTTTTCGCTATATAGTGAAAACAGATCTGGTGACAAAACACAACCCTGTCTGACTCCTCTTTTGATGTTTTGAAAAGAGCTTATATTGTTTTCTATTCTCATTGCAGCTGATTGTTCCCAGTACATATTCCTGATTATTCGTAGATCTTTTCCATCGACATTGAGTCTCTCCAGTTGGTTGATCAATTCATCATGTCGTAACCCGATCGAAAGCCTTGGTATAGTCAACAAAGCATAAATACAAATCCTTATTCATCTCAATTGACCTCTCTATGATAGTTCTTAGGATGTATCTGGCATTGATAGTTCCTTTCCCCTCCACAAATCCACACTGTTCTTCTGCTATTTTTTCTATTTTGATTCTATTCCTTGTCCTCATCATGATTATTCTTAACAGGATTTTTGTTACATGACTCATCAAACTGATTGTGCGATGGAGTTCGCATTCTATAGCCCCTGTCTTCTTTGGAAGTGCAATGAAAATTGATTTTGACATATCTTTGGGGATTTTTCCAGTGTCATAAATTTCATTTAGGAGGACTGTTATTTTTTCTATGCCAAATTCCTCCAGGGCTTCAATCATCTCTGTAGTAATGTTGTCTGGTCCTGGGGCTTTTCCTGGTTTCATCTTTTTCAGTGCTGCTCTAACTTATCTTCATATGGTGGTCCTTCCAAGTTCTTGTTTCAAATGTGTTCTTCGTTTCTGCCATCCTCAAAAAGGTCTTTAATGTACTCTCCCCATCTGTCTAATATTTTGTCTTTTTCCATGATAAGCGTGCCATCTTTCGATTTTAAGCAACCAGTTGATGTGCATGTATTTTTCCTGTGGACAATTTCTTCAATTCGTCTGTACATACCCTGAGGATCCATTTTGTGTCGTTCTTCTATTTCTTTGCATTTTGTGTTCGGCCAAGCTTCCTTAGCTTCATTGCACCTATACCTGATTTCTTTGTTTATCTTCCTGTATATCTCCTCGTTTCTCTTTGCCTTCCTCCTTTTCTCCATCAGGCCCAAAATTTCATTAGTCATCCAGCTCTTTTTTGCTTTTCTATTTGCCTTAGGGATTTCTTCACAAGCTTCATTTATAGAACTTCTCAACTTTGTCCATTGTTCCTCACTGTCACCAACGTCTTCCAGAGCACTGAATTTGTTTTGAACATGTACATTAAATTTTTGACGTATCATTTCATCTGACTTTAAGAGTCCAAGGTTTAGTTTGATGTTGCTTTTGGTCTGTTTCCTTTTCCTCAATTTCAGCCTAAACCTTCCGACTACCGGGTTGTGGTCACTGTTGCAGTCTGCGACTGGTAGTGATTTTGCTGACAGTAAAGAATTTCTAAATCTTTTGTTGATCATGATGTAGTCAATTTGATTTTTGGTATTATCTCCTGGCTCATCCAAGTCCATTTTCTTCTGTTAGGCTGCTCAAACCAGGTGTTTCCTACTGTGAACTCGTTCATCCTTGCCCATTCTACAAGCTTCCCCCCCTCTTTCATTTTGTGCACCAAGGCCATGAGGTCCAACTATATCCTCCACCTATCCTGTCCCACTTTAGCATTAAATCTCCCATATGACTGTAACTTCTTGTGATTTACATTGGACCTTGGCCATCTCTAAAACTTCGTAGAAGTTGTCGATGTCTTCCTGAGTATTTGCGGATGTTGGTGCATACACCTGTATGATGTTGATATCAAAAGGTTTGCCTCCGAATTTGACCAGTAAAACTCTGTCGGACACTGCCCAGTATCTCTTAACTGCTTTTGATTTGTCTTTGTTCATTATGATGCCTACTCCTCTTTCATGTGAATTACCACCAGAGTATATCACTGTATATTCCCCTGATGTTATCATGCCTGCCCCCTTCCATCTCACTTCCCCCAGTCCTAAAATACTAAAGTTAAGCCTTTCCATCTCCATTTTGATGTTGTCTATTAACTTTTCTGTAGCATTGTTCTTATATTCCATGTTGCTATTTTGAATTTAATTCTGATTTTGGTCGCAGTAGCTGGCTGACGGTCTGGTGTCACCTGCACCGCATGACAGTCCCTACTGGACGAAGGTGCTCCCAGGAGGACCTATTGACGTCGTTAACTTTCTTCTTTTTCTTTCTCCTGTCCATGGTTTTCCTGGGGAAAAACTACGATGGTGGTTTCCCCTTGCCTTCCATCGGTTTTTTTTAGTGTTAACTCCCTTAGCCTTACTCTCTCCCGAGATGTCCACAAGGCAGTGGAGCTATTTACCCATAGCTTGGGGATCTGGTTCGAGGGCACCAGGGTGTGTCCACACGCCAGTGAGCCTGCATGCCTCACGTCTGGGGGCCAGACCTCCTCCGAGTCCTACGAGATTCAGCTGAGTCCGTGAGGTGCTCAGTTACCGCCTGTCGCCACGAGGAGGCACAGCGTAGGGCTTGCTGATGGAGAGGCTATGTACTGACAGGAAGAGACTTACACCTTGCTCTTCTTTTCGCACAGCAGTGCTAGCCAGCGGTGCAGGCCGAAGCCGACACACTAGACGCATCACATCTGCCAATATGACAACCCTATATACACAACTCCATATTCACAACCTCTACATAACACACCCCATATACACCTCTTTTACAACCCCATATACACAACTCCATATTCACAACCTCTATATACAACCCCATAATACACAACTCCATATTCACAACCTCTATATACAACCCTATATACACAACTCCATATTCACAACCTCTATATACCAACCCCATATACACCTCTATATACAACCCCATAAAATAACACCTCTATATACAACCCTATATACACCTCTATATACAACCATATACACAACTCCATATACAACCTCTATATACAACCCCATATACACACTCTATATACAACCCCATAAACCCTATATACACCTCATATACAACCTCTATATCAACCCTATATACACCTCATAACAACCATATATCTTACAACCCTATATACACCTCTATATACAAAAACCATATCACCTTATACAACCAAACCCTCCTATATATCAACAACCTCTATATACAGAACCCTATTACACAATCCCATGTACACAAACCCTTAGAAGCAATCTCTATACAGAACCATTTACACAACACCTACACACAACACCTATACACAACCCTTACACAACACCAATGCACAACACTTATACACAACTTCTGTACACATACCAAAACAACAACAACAACAACAACAGAAACAGCAGCAGCACACAGCAGCAACAACAACAACAATACACAAACACAAAAGAAGGCGTCCTCCAGAATCCCTCAACCACGTATCAGCTATGCTTTGTATCAAGGTATTTCTATAATTAGTAGTAGTATTTTGCTTTATGCCATTCTTAAATGTTTAGGACAAAAATTGTATCATATTTGTTATATTATCGTAATCATTTTTGATTCTTTTCATTCTCAACACCTTTGATCTCACCCCAATGTTTTCATTTTTTTTGTTCTTTGAATGAACACTTTACCGCTGGTCTGGCTCCAGCTTGCACTGGGTCTACATAGGAAGGATGGCAGCAGCTGGCTGGCCAAGGCTGGACCTGAAGCTGACCCGTCAGATGTGGATTATCTTCTTCTACCATTCAGAACCAGGGAATACCCTGCACAGGATGTTACAGTTATCCCCTACTCTCTCTACACCACAGCAGTACCCTAACTTTAACATCCTACATTCAGTCATTTTGTTTGTACACGCTATATGCAATTTACCAGGGAACCCAAGATGGTTTCACCCTTTGTCCAAATTCTGGAGGCCAGCCACAGAAACAGGCGCCACAGCGTGTGTGAATGCCACGACACATTTTCTTTTACCAAGATGTAAGGCTTGATTTCCACTGGAACCACCCAAAGATGCATGCCACACTTAAGGCAAACCTCGTTTCGTATTCACCTTAGTCCATTTACGTTGACCTTTATTCATCTTAGCGCAAATTCTAATCAAACCCAAGATTAAACAAATGTTTTATGCTTTCATAACATCAACAATCACTGGGCACTGCCCTTCTCCAAATTTTTTTACGATAAGAAATTTACAAAGCAACACTGAACAACATCATTTCTTCTCTAAGGTTACAACCACGTGCGAGCAATTTATCATATCCATATCTGCACATGACCATAAGATTTTTAATACATGCATGTAAGTCACAGAAAAAAAGTCTACTAAAATAAGCACACAACTACATTTTTTGTACTTAAGATACGTTTAACGGAAATTTAAAACATGACGATCAATGACAGTCTAACGTGCCCTAGATGAAGCTGGCTTTCCCTTGGTGCTTGAACCTAAATGACTTGACCGAGGAGACAGAAAACGGCCAGATGGAATAACTGTGTTCCCATTTGAGCGTGGCAAATCTTTGATTTGGGACACCACCTGAGGCGACACCTCCATTGCCCACATCGTCCAATTGGCTGGTGCTGTTGCCAAGCGTGCCAAGCGGAATAAGTGCTCTAATACCGCGCCCTAACTGATAAATATCGTTTTGTACCAGGATCCATCGAGATGTTCGGCGTCCTTGGACCGACAACACGCACTCTTTTTGATAGGATGGGATCGACAGCCTTGGCTGGAAACAGCAACGGTCATGAGACAATCTGCCTGTACAGAAGCTGTTGCTGGCCATCGTTCAAGGGAATCTTTTCTGCATTATTTCTGCAGGACACCACCGTAAAGAATGATTCCTTTAACCGGTTTCTGTAGATAAACATGAAAACAATTGTAAATGATGCTGAAGGTTTTTAATATTACTGTCAATGCCAGTGTCTCTGACTTAAAGCTGATGTAGACGGCAGATGTTGTTATTAAGTCTAAAATTACAAACACAGCTGACACCCTTGATTTTCTTGAAACACCACAAGATACTATTGATAGATCAGATACTAGTATTGCAAACGTAATTGCGTGTAGCAAAGTTACAACTCGAGAAACACAGATTTTGTGACAGTGTTTGAGAGGATGTGAAGGATGACTGCAGTAACAATGATGGTGAGAACTGTAGTTATAGAGACCCGTGGTAATAGTCACAGTGTTCAGTCATACCATTCTATTCATTATGTCTGACTGTGGAAAAATATCTTCAGTGACAATACCTTTGTCATTATTGATGTTCATAAAGCTATACGTTATCATATCATCGTAAGTTATAGCAGTTCTCATATTATCATAAGTTATGATAATTATCAGATTGACATGTCATAACTTATAACAGGTATCATATTACCATACGTTATAACAGTTGTCATATTATCATAAGTTTTAAGTTATATTGCTGTAAGTTATAATAGTTATCATACTAACATGTCATAACTTATAGCAGTTATATTACCATATCGTGTTACAAAAGTTATCATACAGCCATAAGTTACTGCAGTTATAATATTGCCATAAGTTATTACAGTTGTTATATACCATGTCATAGCAGTTATCATATTACCATATCATAAGTTCTAAAATGTATTATATTGCCATGTCATAAGTTATAACGGTCATCATATAATTATAAGTTATAACAGTTATCATACCGTTATCATATTCACCATAAGTTATAACAGTTATATTACCATAAGTTATAACCGTTATATCACTGTAAGTTATAACAGTTATCGGATTACCCTAAGTTTTCACAGTTATCATATTACCATAAGTTTTAACAATTATTTTAAAATATTACCACGTTATAAAAGTTATCATATTGCCATGTCATAAATCATAACAGTTATCATATTCATCATCATCAAGTGCCTTGCCACATGGCGTTGGCGATCATGGCCCTCCATATGCATCTATCCCTTGTTGCCGCTAGCACATCTACCACCCTTTCTGTCCTCAGTCACTCTGCAAGTCCATCCAATAGTTTTTCCCTGGGTCTACCTGGTGCTCTCTTTCCCTCCAGCTTTCCTGTTGTGACCAGGTACTCTAATTCCCTTTCCTCATAAATGGCCTATAAATGTTGCCTGTCTTTTCCTAGTTTTCCTTATGAATGATCTTCTTGCGTCTGCCTCCATCAAGACTGTCTTGTTTGTTTTCTTTGCTGTCCATGAAACTCTCAACATGCTTCTTAGAAACCACATCTCAGCTACCTCAATCCTGTTCTGGCTTTGTTTGTTGACTGTCCACGCCTCACAACCGTATAACATTATCTGTTCTAAATAGCTCTCAGCAAAGTGGAATCAGCAAGGCGAAGAAAGAGCAAAAAGAAGAAGACTCAAGATCGTTTCTTCAAAGATCCCTTTGACTTTTCAAGAAAGCTGTTTGAACAACCCAAATCAGGGACTCTCACAGTGGGCAAGGAAACCCTAGAGCAGCATCTCAGGGAAACATTCCGATTCTCAGCGCGAGGCACCACTTGAAATCCAGAATCTGGTTTGGCCTGCAGCGCCAGAAGGAAAATTCAATAACAAACCACCAACACTGGATGAAGTGAAGAACGTAGTAAAGAAAGCCAGAGCCAAGTCAGCACCTGGACCAAACGGAATACCATACCTGCTCTACAAGAAATGCCCAAAAGTGCTCGAGTGGCTCCACAAGATGATTCGATCAGCATGGAGGAACCAGAAGATCAGCGACCAATGGATGAGAGCTGAAGGAGTGTACATTCCGAAGGAGCAGAACTCCAGCAGCATCAATCAGTTCAGGCCAATATCACTTCTGAACGTCGAGGGGAAAATCTTCTTCTCTGTTATGGCAGCAAGATTGACAAAATACCTGACTGAAAACAAGTATCTGGATATGTCAGTCCAAAAGGGAGGCATACCAGGAATGCCTGGATGCTTGGAACATGCCACGTTGATTTGGGATGCCATCCAAAAAGCAAGAACAGAGAAGAGAGACATTGACGTAGTTTGGCTTGATCTGGCGAATGCATATGGATCAGTTCCACACGATATGATCCAGCTGGCTCTTGAAATGTATCACATCCCAGAAAACATCCGAACAATGCTGAGGAAGTATTTCCAAGGGTTCTCAATGCGGTTCTCTACCAAAGAATACACCACGGACTGGATAGACCTAGAGGTGGGCATTGCAATGGGCTGTGCAATCTCTCCCATACTGTTCGTGTTGGCAATGGAAGTCATCTTGAAAGCTGCAATGAAGAGTTCAGGTCCAGTGAATCTGGGAGATGGATACCAGATGCCTCCTCTGAAAGCTTTCATGGATGACACAACAGTCTTGTCCACGGATGAGGAAGAGACACACCAAATCTTAAAGCAGCTGGATGAGCTGGTGGCCTCTTCAAGAATGAGGTTCAAACCTAAGAAATCCCGAAGTCTCTCACTGCGAAAAGGAAAAGTGGCAGATTCAGTCAAATTCATGGTAGCCAACCAAGCCATCCCCACTGTCACAGAAGAGCCAGTAAAAAGTCTCGGAAGATGGTATGATGACTCCCTGAAAGACACACAAAGGGGATGTGAAACCAAGCAAACAGCAGAAGAAGGCCTGAAGAAAATAGATAACTGCGGACTGCCAGGCAAATACAAAGTCTGGTGTCTACAGTTCATGCTGATACCAAAGCTGCTGTGGCCACTGCTAATCTATGACATTTGCACCAGCACAGTCGAAGCAATGGAAGCCAAAATCAACAAATACACAAGAAAATGGCTCGGTGTCCCACCTGGTCTCACTGATGTTGCATTCTACTCTCGTCAAGCAATGCTGAAGCTACCTCTCAAATCCATAGTGGAGGAATACAAAGTTGGAAAAGCAAGACTGTTGAGCATGCTGGAGGAATCGGAAGACAATATCGTGAGATCAGTTCATCCAAAGCTGAGAACTGGCAGAAAGTGGAAAGTCCAAGAGGCTGTAAACAATGCCAAGAGAAACCTCAGCATCAAAGAAATAATTGGACACACGCAAACCAACAGACAGGGACTGGGAGCAACAAAAATGCAGTGGTGGTCCAAAGCCAAAGGGAAGGAAAAAAGAGACATGATCATACAGGAGTTGAAGGAAGAAGAAGATGTCAAAAGAGTGCAGAAGGCAGTCCAGCAAGGTCAACAGGGGCAATGGACAACATGGGACAGTGCACTCCAAAGAAGTCTCAGCTGGAACGATATGTGGCACATGGCTCCTCTAAGGATAAGCTTCCTCCTCAGATCTGTATATGACCTGCTCCCCTCGAATGCAAACTTAGTGAAATGGGGGAAAGCAGACGACCCAGCATGTCCGCTCTGTCAGAAGAAACAAACAGTGGAACATGTCCTAAGCTCTTGCAAAGTAGCGCTAGCCCAAGGAAGGTATACATGGAGGCACAACCAAGTTCTGAAAGTGATCACAGATGTGGTTAGCGAAAAAACCATGACCCCAAACGCACCAATTGCTATGACAACGTTCTACAAAGCAGGAGGGAAACAGGTCTGGCCCGAAAGTGCTATGACAACCAGCACATTGCCAAAGGGTCTTCTGGATGGAGCAGTCGACTGGGAGTGTACAGCAGACCTCCCAGAGTGGAGAAATTACCCAGATGTCATCAGCAAGACAGGCATAAGACCAGACATCGCTCTCCACTCTGACTCCTCGAAACAAGTGATTCTGATAGAACTCACTGTGCCATACGAAAGCAGAATGGAAGAAGCACATATCTACAAGACCGAAAAATACGCCGGTCTTGCCAGCACCCTGAAGAAAGCAGGTCTGCGGGTCAAAATCTTCGCCATAGAGGTCGGGGCAAGAGGGTTTGTGGGCACCTCCGCTTATGATCTCATGAAACAACTCGCCATTTCTGGGAAGAAGAGGACTAGAGCCCTTAAAGCGATGGCAGAGGCAGCAGAAAGGAGCTCAAGCTGGATCTGGGCAAGGAGGAACGAAAAAAGTGAACTTCATAAGGATTAAATTCCTACAGATGATGTGTGCCCCGTTAGCACATTGGTAAAACCGCGTACCGCAGTTCTGAAGCGCAGAATCGCCCAGGTTCGATCCCCGGCGTGGGAAAAAAAAAAAAAAAAAAAAAAAAATAGACAACAGCAGAAGGGCATCCAGGAGTCATGACCTGGATGTGGCCCGGCCCCCCGAGAGTGTAAGGAATTCAGGGCCGAAACACTTGTCTAAAGGGGGTTACTTCTCTGAAGACCTTCTGTTGTCTAGCTCTCCCTAGAGTTTCTTTCTACCATTCAAGAACTCCCTTCCTGATGTTAATTGATAGGCATTTGTTGGTAAGAAATCTTTTCATCTTCTCGAATGCTGTCTTAGCTTAGCTGATTCTGCTGGCTATTTCTGATGTGCATCTGCTGTCTGGTGAAATGATCGTAGTCATATTGTCATGTCATAAGTCAGAACAGTCAACATATTACCATGAATTATAACAGTTATCATAGCGCCATGTCATAACTCAGAACAGATATCATATTGCCATGTCATAACTTATGACAGTTTGCATATTACCATAAGTCATGACAGATATTTTATTACCATGTCATAAGTTAAAAAGTTATCATATTGCCATGTCATAAGTTATAACAGTTATATTGCCATGTCATAAGTCATAACAGTCAACATATTACCATAAGTTATGATATTTTTCATATTACCATAAGTTATGATATTTTTCATATTATCATGTCATGCGTTATAACAGCTACCATATCGCCATGATTTATAACAGTTATCACATTACCGTAAGTTATAACATATATCATGTCATAAATTATAACAGTTATCAAATTGTCATATTGTATTTCAGGTATCATATTACCATGAATTATAGTAGTTATCATATTGCCATGTCATATGTTATAACAGTTATGACATCACCTTGTCATAAGTTATAACAGTTATCATTCACCATGATATAAGTTATGACAGTTATCATACATGTATTACCATGTTGATGTCATAAGTTATATTAGTTATCACATTACCATAAGTTATAACAGTCATCATATCACAATAAGTCAAAACAGTTATCATATTACCATGTCATAAATTATAATAGCATAAAACTATGTCATAAGTTATAACAGTTATATTACCATAAATTACAACAGTTATCATATTGTAATAAGTCATAACAGTTATCATATTACCCTGGTCTGGTTTCCATGTCATGAAACCAACGTGTCCCTATTGTTCCTTTGTGAATAGGTTGAAAGATCAAATTAAATCATATCTAATCCAATCCAATCCAATCCAATCCAATCCAATCCAATCAAATTAAATAAAATAAAATAAAATCAAATCTCTCTTTCTTTCTCTCTCTCTCTCTCTCTCTCTCTCCTCTCTCTCACATACACACACACACACACACACACACACACACACACACACACACACACACACACAAACACACAAAGACACCTCTTTCTCTTTATTTTTCATCCCTATCACATCACTGTCTCTGGTTTTGTTTTTGGCTGGTGGGAAGATGGTTGATTTTCAGGATAGTTTGGTGATTGGTGTGTCTGTTTGCTTGTTTGGTTTTGGTTTGGTTTGTTTTCAGGAAATGAAACTTTGTCGCACAACCTGCTGATGGTGAAGATCTCACCATTATCAGGGTTCATCACACCAAAAGGGAATTATGGTATACAGGATTCTACAGTCTTTCACCTTGAACAGATATATATTGGTCCCAGATGGACATGCCGTTATGACCAGTCTCAGAAAAACAGTGAAGTAATATCCAAAGATACGGGTCACACTGTTTACATATGACAGTATGGGATCTAAAACATGTGTGTGGGATGACCAGGCAGAAACATCCAATGTGTTTCACACTCCAAAACTCACCGTTCAGTATAAAAACTATTTCTGCATAAACGTTCCATGTTTCAGACTGTTCTTTTCCTTTCATCCCAAAAGTCAAACACCTCCAAAGTTATCGCATGGTTTCTTCAATTGTTCTGTCAATCACTATTCCAGCTTTCAGCACCACTTGGACTGTAACATGAGGACAGAGTGTGAAGATGGACAGGACGAAACAGAACTTTGTCCCTTCAGCAGTCCTGATTGTCAGGGTCTGGTGGCATTATGTAACCGTTGCTATAAATTTGTCTGTTTACCAAAATTTGATGGTAAAAAAAGGTTTTTGTATCGACAATCTGACAACTTGTGCAGGTCTTTGGGAGGCACTTTCATCATACCCAAATGTGAGGAGGACTGGTCAGGATTGATTAATAACTTAACCAGCCCATATCGGTATATCTCTTACCACGTTTGGGTTGGCTTGACCATCAATGATATCTCGTTTCCCAACATGTACAGAAAGAACGTCATCAGTGATGACAGGACAGTCTTTTACCATTCTGTTTAGTTTCAATATCAAGTTTTTGTTAGTAGGAAAGTATGTATCTTCAAAACTACCAGTAAGTATAAAGGTGTAAATTGTGAATGGCTTCATTTGGACGCATCTCTAATTTGTGAATACAACAAAAATCAGACCCACCATATTTCTCAAGCAGTAACGTTCACCAGGACCCCTCTTCCCTTGCACACTCTCCAGTCTCTAATCACGTGTCCTGATGGTCACGTGACACACACATTTCTGCTGTGTGGCTCACACCACTATGACGTGTGTGGTCAAGGTCATATATCTTCTTGTATTTTTTCTGATCATTATCACAAACACATGATGGGTTTGATTCAACAGCTGATGACGTCACGTTGGTCTCTTTATTTACCTGTGATGATGACGTCATCATTGTGTCATACACCCTGGTATGCGACTTTCTACAAGACTGTCAGGATAAGAGTGACGAGTCTTTCTGTAAACATCCTCCTTGTGTCAACATGTTTACCTGCTCCAACGGTCAGTGTGTGTCCTATGATATTGTCTGTGACCGAGTGGTCCATTGTTTTGGACAAATCAGATGAGCTGAACTGTGATGACTACAGATACAAGAACATTGAATGGGCACCAGTTTTTCCATCTCCTGTTCTCATCAACTTTGATGGTATCAACATTTTCCTTTCAACCCCTATGAAGTCCAATCAGTCGTGTCCTGACAGCCACTATCGTTGTCCCGGTAAGTTCAATGACTGCCTGCCTGTCTACACACGATGCAATGGAATGTACGACTGTATAGACCATGAAGACGAAGAGGGATGTGATGAATTCACATGTCCATGGTTCTTTCGATGCAGAACTTCTACAACTTCCATAATATGTCTACATGGTGACCACCTGTGTGATGGTTGGCCTCACTGCCCAATGTATGATGATGAATTGGCATGTGATGTGATATGTCCTGTGGGTTGTCTGTGTCAAGGTCACATATTTCTGTGCCATCAGCCTTTCTCTGCTCACCTCTTCTCACAGCTCCGTTACTTGGATGCCACAGGTACAGGAATGAGTCTGTCTGATGTGTGCAACAATGCCTATCTTATTCGTCTGATTCTTGTCCAGTGTTCTTTGACTGTTATGTCCATTATGCAGTTACCCAACTTACAGTTTCTTAATCTCACTGGTAACAAAATACAATATATCAATATGACCTATTTTGTTGTCTTAGAAAATCTGCAAACACTGTCCCTGTCTGACAATCCTATTACCTCACTCTATTCTGACCCCTCATCTGTTATTCGACAAATGACACTTACAGCCATAGATCTGTCATACACCACACTGACAGCGTTTGACACCAAAGTTCTTTCCATGTTCTTGAAGTTGCAAGAACTAAATCTAATGTTTACCACAATCAGTACTGTCAGCACCAACGGTTTTCAGTTTACACCAAAGTTAACGGTATTGTACATGGAAGGTAGTCCTGTGAAAACGTTTCCACCTGATATATTCAAAAATCTTTTCCATCTCCGTATCATATCTACACTGAATTATAAATTGTGCTGCAATAAAATACTACCACATAACTTTGATGATACGTTTTGCTATTCTCCTAAAAACGAAATTTCATCATGTGAAGACTTACTTCAATCAGCAACGTATCGAGGCTTTCTCTGGCTGATCAGCTGTCTGTCAGTGACTGGTAATATCTTCTGCTTTGGTGTGCGCTTGTTTATACAGAAGAAATCTTCTTCAAGTGGCTTCAGTGTGTTTGTCACCAACTTGACCATGGCTGACTTTCTGATGGGTGTATACATTGCTATTATTGGTGTAGCTGATGAACTGTTCCGTGGTAGATATCTTTATTATGATGACACATGGAAAAGCAGTGTGGCCTGTAAGGTGGCTGGTTTTCTGTCTCTGTTTTCCAGTGAAGTATCAGCTCTGACCATCTGGCTTATTACTCTGGATCGTTTCATTGTCCTTCACTTTCCATTCAGCACCTTGCGATTTAAGAGAAAAACAGCAGCAGTAGCTTGTCTGCTGACTTGTTTGGTTGGCTGGCTTGTTGCCTTGTTGCCTTTACTTCCTGTGACATCACACTGGGTTTCTATGGTCAGACAGGTATCTGTATTCCACTCCCAGTCATTCGTGAACATTTCAAAGGGCGAGTGTATTCCTTTAGTATTTTGATCGTCTTTAATTTCGTTTTGTTTATGCTGATCTCAGCTGGACAAGCTTGTATCTACTGGTCAATACAGAAGAATATACTGAGAACTAACACGACCAAAGTATCACGAGACATGACCATAGCTCGGCGATTGATCACTGTGGCTGTAACAGATTTTATGTGTTGGTTTCCCATTGGACTGTGTGGATTTTTGGCACTGGCTGGTGTTCCTATCTCTGGAGAGGTGAATGTGGCCTTGGCTATTTTCATTCTTCCCCTAAACTCTGCTCTGAATCCCTTTGTGTATACCTATAATACACTAATAGAAAAACGAAGAAAATCGCAAGAGGTACAACTGTTAAAATGGTTGGAATCTCATACTGATTTGCTTGACAATACATAACTGCAGCATACACTGGCTACCTGTAACACTAATATGATATGCTTGCGTACCTTGAGTACAATATATCTCTGTTTGTTAAACAGCGTGTAATGGCGTATTCTTCATTGTAACCAAGATGGCCACTTCTTGAAAGACATTTGTAATGATCCAGGTTGCATAAAATACACAAAGCAACATTTTTGTAATGATTTTAGAAGGTGTCAGGGGGAATATTCATATCATCTGATATTGATATTGTGTGTGTGCCTGTGTGTGTGTCTGTGTGCGTGTTTGTGTGTGTGTGTTTGTCTGTCTTGTGTGTGTGCTATGTCAGTAGAGTATTCATGTTAACCTGATAATGAAGTGTGTTATCATATTGTGTGGCCGTCTGGCTGAAATTGTTCCAGTAAGATTTTCCTTAGAAGACTTTCTTAGAATTTCTGGCAATATTTGAAATTTGTTTTCACTATTTGACACTTTTATAGTGTCCTCGATGCACGACATTTTTTTTTCCTTTTGAAACGTGTTCAAGATCACCGTCACTAATAATCAAGGTCATCTGTATCTTCATGATTGCACTGTAGGAAACAAATATTGCCAAAAGTTAAAGGATTTTCTAGTTTGTAACTATAAGTAATTCTGTTCATTAATGTGTGTCCTCTAATGTGCGGATGTCTTCCCTCAGTGGCCAAGAGAATATCACCACAGTATAAATAAAATGTGAGTTTTGAGCAATGTTTATCTCCTGCAGAAGCTTAATGTGTACAGACATGTAGGTACATATCTAAAGTAAAACCTAGCTTATACTGTTCCAAACAACTTTTCCCTTTACATGTGTATCGATAAACGCCTCTTCAGTTTTTCACTGACTGTAATCTATACTCACAATAAAGGATGCATTTTTATCTATTACTTTTCTTTCTTTTTTGTGCTGTTTTAACACATTTTGTTCAATATCGAGCTTGCTGGGCTATCCATGACACGTTTCCTCCATCCCTCTCTGTCAGACATTGCAGTAGGTAGTTCATCATACTGACAGCCCGTATCATCAATCAGTTGGTCGATGAAGGTCTTCTTTGGACGTCCTGGTCTTTGTTTGCCGTGACTTGGTCTCCATTGTAGAACATCTCCTACCAGTTCTTATTTGCTACGCCAGCAGTGTCCCGCGAAACGCAGTTTTTGTTGATGTATTGGTTTACTGATTAGTGGGATCTTAACATATAACTCTTTGTTTGTTGGATGTTCTCTCCAGGATTTGTTTAGGGTTGCACGTAGCATTCGTGTGTATGCTCCATCAATTTTCTTCTCCAATGTCGTTGTTAGGGTCCAAGAGATTGAGCCATATGTAAGAACGGACTCTACTGCTGCTCAGAAGAAGTTCCTTTTCAGGTTGTCAAAATAATCAAAATACCAAACACTCGAAACTTCAATACAAGACTGATGAAGGGAAAGAAAGACATCATTAACACATTTAATTCACTTATATCGGTATATTTCACAGCGTACACAGCATAAAGTGAATGTATAAAAGATCACACGAAAATACGTTCATCATTGCAGTACCTTGTGTTCATTAAAATCTGTACATAATTTTACATGAGTGTCAGTGTTTTCTCGTTGACTTTGCTGACTACAGTGTCACGGTTGTAGCCCTGATATAACTCTGCATAGTCTGCCAGGTTTCAACAACATGAACAGAAACAGCGTTTATGTTTAACAACTGGACAACAAACCGCATGTGAACTGTAGGTGTTGTTTTTGAATTGCTACAGTCTTCATACAAAAGAAAATAAAGTAAGATAAATTTCTTGACAAGAGTTTCGAAAAGAAAAAAGAAGAAGATGAAAAGAAGAAAAGAACAGACGAAATGAAAAGTCTAGAGCCTGTGGGTAAGCAGAATGGATTGACCACACACAGACAATCCCATACATGCTCTATCTGAATCCGTCAGAAGAATATGGCAGACTGCACGAGATTGTGCTGACAATCAATATGTTTTGGTAGAGATGTTGAAACGAGGAGAGGAACAAAGATTATGAAACACTTGAAACCACCAGAATGACTGGAACGTTAATGAAGATAATAGATAGATAGTCGATAGATAGTAATATAGAACACTAACCCCAAATGACGAACGTGATAGATAGATAGATATAGATAGTTCGATAGATAGGTAAATAGGAGAAACACTTGAAACCACCAGAATGACTGGAACGTTAGATAATAGAAGATAGTCGATAGATAGTAAATAGTAGAAACACTGAACCACCAGAATGACTGATGTAGATAGATAGATAACAGATAATAGATAGATAGATAGTGATAAACAGATAGATAGGTAAATAGGTAGAAACACTTGAAACCACCAGAATGACTGGATCGTTAGATAGATAGATAATAGATACAGATAGATAGATAGATAGAAATATAGATAGTTTCGATACATAGGTAAATAGGTAGAAACACTTGAAACCACCAGAATGACTGGATCGTTAGATAGATAGTATAGATAGATAGATAGATAGATAGATAGATAGATAGATAGATAGATATATAAATAGATAGAAAATGACAATGACAATGACAATGATGCTTTATTTTTCAACGGTAAAAGTTATTGGCTAGAAGCCATTTTTCAAACTTGCCGTTGCTATTCTATACACATGACATTTGTTTACAGTAACAAGTACAGCTTAAGGAAAATACATGTTAATGTTGAATACTAAAATTAAGATAACATTACAATGAAATCAAGAAACGTACACAGTCAGAACTTATAGATAGATAGATAGATAGATAGAGAGAGAGAGAGGTAGATAGTATAGATAGATAGATAGACAGATGAGCAGGTAGATAAATTAATGAATAAGTAAGTAAATAAAGAAAGAAAGATAATGTTGATAGTGATAATAATAAAAAATAAGACGAAGAAGAAGAAGAAGGAGGAGGAGGAGGAGGAGGAGGAGGAGAAGAGGAAAACAAAGTAAACAAAATAGTAATAAGATAAAACAAAATAAAACGAAATAGAGGGAAAAGAAACATTACATGTGAAAAAAATTATAGAAGATAAATCAAGCGTCAAATAGACTAATGTTCTTACAATCAAATCAAAGAAGATGAAATTAACTTGCTGTCACTATTTTTACTGCGGCTATTCTGATTACACACAAAAAATATTAACACTGCTACAACAATTACCACTACTACCACTACTACTACCACTAAACCCAAAAATAATAAATGGAGGTAAAAAAAAATAGCAGTTCAGAAGGATGATTAAAAAAAAGGGGTGGGGGGGTGGGAGTAGCAAACATTGGGTCGATTGAAGGCATAAACACATAAAATTCTGTAGGAGACAGAAAATCAACAGATGATATGAAGTCAAATAGATAAATGTATAGATAAATAAATAAATTAAATTTTACTTTCGACAATAGGAAATTACAGTATAATAGAAATATCATACATGTGCAAACAAATCAATAATTCATGTAATAAGACATAAATAAATCAAGAATAGTAACCATAATCAAGCGCCGTTTTTCTTGATAAGAGAAGAGAGATACAAGCATAATATGGATAACAGTTGGAGAAAAGTGACAAATACACACAGCAGATAACAACCAACCAAACAAACAAACAAAATGACTAACAGATAGATGGGTAAGCAAGCAAAACAAAAAAAAACAAGATAGATAGATAGATAGTTAGATAGATAGATAGATAGTTAGATAGATAGATAGATAGGTAGATAGATAGATAGATAGATAGATGCATAGATACATAGCTAGATGATAGATAGATAGGTAGATAGATAGATAGATAGATAGGTAGATAGATAGATAGATAGACAGATAGATAGATAGATAGATAGATAGATAATATTATATAGATAGATAGATAGATAGATACATAGCTAGATGATAGATAGATAGGTAGATAGATAGATAGATAGATAGATAGATAGATATATAGATAGATAGATAGATAGATAGGTAGATATATAGATAGATAGATAGATAGATAGATAGATAGATAGATAGATAGATAGATAGATAGATAGATATAAAAAAGAAACAGAATACACGGCCGTTAAACCCGCCAAATTCATATTCAAGTCAACATCGGACCGTCTCTTTCTTTTGTGGTAAATTGCAAGTGAAGCTGTTCTCCGTGCAGCAAAATGGGAAATATTAAGAGCAGTTCATCAACTAAAGACAAAGCAAACAGACACAGGTTGACACGATCCTTCGGGCTCTGTTTGTAGAACACCGCCATGTTGATGATGTTGGCTGGTCCACCAATCAGAAACAGCAATCCCAACATATTGTCTTTAACTCTATGTGCAATAATTTCCACTTCCGTACTGACAATGTTGTCAGGATTGTCCCAAGGTAAATAATCCATTTCACTGAATCTGACATGGATGCAGCATCGTAGCGTGTGATGTTTAGGGCTACAGTCTGAAAACAATTTGCACGTAAACCGTATTTTGGATGAGTGCACTGCTATTGCCCTTGACAAATGGAAGGGACATGTTCAACATGGTATCATCAAGACTTGGCACCGGTGCCATGCTGATACACGTGCTGTCTGATCAATCTCAACACGTCTTCACCGGGTATGTACGCGCGTTCATGGTTGACTCAATCAAGTTCATTGCATCATTACATGTATTGCTAAAGATGCTGCAGTCTCGCTCTCAGATTTAGAATGTTTACAATCCAGTTCTTTTAGGATCACGTCTTTCTGAAACAAAGCGTTTTCTCCGATACGTTTTACTGGCGTGGGATAGTGTGAGAAGCATATGACCTTTGCGTATTTTACTTTGAAAGAAAAATACATCTATGGACCAGAAAACACGAAAATAGAATCAGAATGTGTTTTAATACAACCAGACAAGCCAGACACAAATTTTCAGCCAACTGGTTTTTGTCAAGCGTAAACGTAAGATCACAAATGAATAAACACTAAGGACAAAAAGTAGGAGAAAAAAAACTCACTTCCCTGCTGCTTCGTCCAGTGGGAGAAAGGGACCGAGACAGAAAGAGAAGTATTCAGTTCATTTTGATTTTAAAGGAAAACAATATTGATAGTGTCGATTACTTTTACTCCAGATACTTACTATAATTGATGACTATATCAGACGACTAAAACATAACTAGGAATGTTATCATGACCAGAGATTTGTGTACATAATGGCAGGTTTTGTTGTTGTTGTTGTTGTTGTTGTTGTTGTTTTCTTTCTTTTTTAATTTTTTTTTTACTAATCTTGATTAAAGAAAGATAAAATCCAAAACAAGTGTGACTGCCCGCGTTCAAGCAAACAGGAACCAGAAAAAAACACGAAAGAAGAATAAGAACGTGTATTTAATACAACAAGACAAGACAGGCGCAAATTTTCGGCCAACTGGCCTTTGTCAAGTGTAAGATTACAAACAAACAAACACCAGATACAAAAATTAACCAGAAAAAACACGAAAAATGAAGAAGAACAAGAACGCGTATCTTCTTAATCTTAGTCAAAAGAAAGGTGAGTCCGTTCTTTAATTAAATCTAAAAAATAAATACAGTGCCGGCAAAAAAAAAATCTTTACATTCACAGAATTTGACAAAAATCACTACAAATCGTACATTTCAAATCAAATAAGGCATTTTGTAACATCTACTTGGCCACATACCTAGTATTTTGTCGTGTTGCCTTTAGCCTTGATGACCTGGTTCAATCTGGATGGCATGCACTCTGCCAGGGAGACACAGTAGTGCTTGTCCATGGCCACCCACAGCGTCTTCAGTGTCTCCTTCAGCTGTTGCAGACTGCTTGGCTGGGCCTCCTGGACCTTGTTTTTCATGTAATTCCAGGCATTCTCGATGGGATTGAGATCAGGGGAGTTACCAGGCCACTCCAGCACAGCAATGTCGTTGTCTTTGAGCCATTTTGTGACAGACTTGGTCTTGTGTGCTGGGGCCCCGTCTTGCATGAAGAAGCTGCATCCATGGATGCCCCAGAATGGTAACAGATGTCCCTGTAGCACATCTAAATATGTGCTGCCATTCATTGTTTGGTTTTTGGGCAGAAAGTAGAGCCCTCCCCTGCCATAATTTCCACTAAATCCTCCCCAAACCATGACACTCTCAGGGTGTTTCACTGTCTGGACAGTGTAACGAGAGTCATACCTGGATGCACCAACAGGCCTGCGCACGGTCTTGGACACACTCCTCACCATTCTGAATGTGCTTTCATCTGAGAAAAACACCTTTTGCCAGTCCTCTGCTGTCCAGTGCAGATGTCTCTTGCAAAACGCCACCCTTTTCTTTCTCATGGCCTCGGTTAAGAGAGGTTTCCTTGCAGCCCAGCGAGCTCGCAACTCTAGGTCCTTCTGAAGACGATGTCGGACTGTTCTAGTTGACACATCTTGAAGCAGATCTGGATGTTTTTTCTTCAATGCTGTAGCAGCTATGAATGGGTCTGACTGCACTTCACGTTTTAGGATGCTATCAGTCCTCTGTATTGTTTTTCTTTTCCTGCCAACCCTTCTTTTCTTGTTGGACAGGTACCTGGAGGCAAAGACATGGCCCTTCTCTTCAGGTCGTAAACAGCCTGTCTTGTCACTCCTAGATCTGCAGCAACTCTTATCACTGATATTCCTTGTTCTAAAAGAGTTAAAGCACGAACTTTTTCTTCACTGGAAAGCTTCTTTCGACCCATCGTCAGTCAGCTGTGATGCAGTTTCCTTGCTAACTAAGCCCTCAAAGAAGCATACTGAAGGGCAGGCTCATTACATCAGTGCTAAAAATAGAACATACAACGATATGTCCACAAAGAGTGTGCAACAATCAAGCAAGAATACCACCGTCCCAGGCATACACAACACTCAGCAGCAAACCACTTAGGGTTCGTGATAGCTCATAGGTAACGGACATGTGATTTCTCATCTCGCGCTGTACATGTACAGATTTTTTTTGCCGGCACTGTACTTTCCATTGAAACATTCCGCTCTTGACAAGTATCTAAATGAAAATGAACATGCAGTTCAAAACTACACAAAAAATACTAAAGGATAAAACTGTTAAGAAATATTAATCAACAATTTTTCAAGCTATAATATATTTCACTCTATCTGCAAATACATGTGGAAATATACAGATTTATTTATGTCTGTACGTGTGTGTGTGTGTTTCTCTCTTTGCGTCTCTGTCTGTCTGTCTGTCTCTCACCTTCTGTCTACCTCTATCTTTCTCTCTTTGTCTATCTCTCTCCCCTTCTCTGTCCGTCTGTCTATCTGTCTGTCTTTATCTGTCTGTCTGTCTGTCTGTCTCTCACCTTCCCTCTATCTCTATCTTTCTCTCTTTCTCTATCTCTCTCTCCTTCTCTGTCTGCCTGTCTGTGTGACTTTATCTCTCTCTGTGTCTGTCTGTCTGCCTGCCTGTCTGCCTGCCTGTCTGTCTGTCTGTCTGTCTGTCTGTCTGTCTCTCTCTTATACATCATTTGATGAAGATACTCTTGACGTGTAAATTGTGCAATCGAAAATAAAGTACATGTATATCTTGTTTTAGTATGTTACTCTTAGGTGGCCTAAAATACCCCCCCTCCCCAAAGAAAAAACAACAACAAAAATACATATATATATATGTATATTGATATATTTTGAACATCATAATCATCATCATCAGGTGCCCTGCCGCATGGCGTTGGCAACCATGGACTTCCAACCATCTCTATCTCTCATTGCCCCAGCATCTCCCCCACCCTCCTCATCCCCAGCCACTCTGCAAGTCCGTCTAGCATTCTCTCCCTGGGTCTACCTGGTGCTCTCTTTCCCTCCAGCTTTCCCGTTGTGACCAGGTGCTCCAAATCCCCCTTCCTCATAAAATGGCCTATAAATGTTGCCTGTCATTTCCTAATCTTCCTTATGAGTGATCTACTTATGTCTGCCTCCATCAAGACTGTCTCGTTTGTTTTCTTTGCTGTCAATGGAACTCTCAACATTCTTCTTAGAAACCACATCTCAGCTGCCTCAATCATGCTCTGGCTTTGCCTGCTGACTGTCCACGCCTCGCATCCGTACAACAGTATTGGTTCTATATAACATTCAAGGACTCTCTTTCTGATGTTAAATGATAGGCCTTTGTTGGTAAGCATGCTTGTCATCTTCTTGAATGCTGTTTTGGCTTGGCCGATTCTGCCAGCTATTTCCGATGTGCATCTGCCGTCTGATGAAATGACCGTTCCCAGGTATTTGAACTTATTAACCTGTGTCAAGGTTGTGCCATTTGCTGTTATTTTGCATGAGGGGATTTCATGTTTTTTACTGATCACCATGACTTCAGTCTTTCTGCTGTTTAGTTCCAGCCCCTTACCCTTGCTTTCTATTTCTAGTATATTCACAAGGCTTTGTAGGTCCCTTTCATTTTCTGCAGTTAGCACGGTGTCATCTGCGTACCGAATGCTGTTTATCATTTTCCCTCCAACCTTTAATCCAGGGTCTTCTTCTATGTTTCTCATGATGCTTTCGCTGTATAGTGAAAACAGATCTGGTGACAAAACACAACCCTGTCTGACTCCTCTTTTGATGTTTTGGAAAGAGCTTATATTGTTTTCTATTTTCATTGCAGCTGTTTGTTCCCAGTACATATTCCTGATTATTCGTAGATCTTTTCCATCAACATTGAGTCTCTCCAGTTGGTTGATCAATTCTTCATGTCGTACCCGATCGAAAGCCTGAAGAACCGTAGAACAGGATATTTTCTTGATGTGGTCTGACCAAGTGCCAGCCCCCTCACCCCCCCCCCCCCCCCATCCTGAGAGAAAAAACAAAACAAAAAAGAAAAACGTCGCCTTTCGGCCCCGGGACTGTCTATTTGTCTAGGCAAAGCTGGTTTATTTCGCAGCCAAAAATCCCCATATCTGACAGCTGTGTGCCGTCTTTCAGCAGCAGGCCAGTGGGTGAGGATATCGCCCCACTAACAGGATCCAAAACAAGTTTGACTGCCCGCGCCCAAGCAAACACAAACCAGAAGAACAAGAAAACCAATGTAAGCGCGTATCCAATAAGACAAAACAAAACAAGCGCAAATTTTCGGCCAACTAGCCTTTGTCAAGCGCGAACACACGGTCACAGACAGATCACAGACACCAAACAATGGATAATAAAAACGGGACTAAAAACTTCCCTGCCACCTCGTCCAGTGGGTAAGAAATGGATACGCGCTTACATTGGTTTTCTTGTTCTTCTGGTTTGTGCCCCACTAACAGTTTCAGTTTCAGTGTCCCAAGATGACGTCTCCATATGCACTAACGTCACAGGTACCATGTGATGGAGAAGATACAGACTGATTACGGTACAGAATTATTGTATGTTCACTTTCTGTGGTTTGTCATGTTGCAAACTAGCCACGCTGTGATTGGTTTTAAACTTTGCAAGTATATCACTATGCTTTCCTTGCTTTGTCAAACTGCAAACTCAGCTTATCTTGCTCGTTTAAATTTTGCACGTAATCACTTAAAAATGTGCACACATAAATTTCACAAGTCTATTTAGAAATAACATGTTACTGATTGTTGTTTTTTTTACTTAAACCTTCATTCAACCTTCACCGTATGGTCTGAAGTAATTAGGCTAGGCTGCTTAGTGAAAACTTGGGATGACATAGGCTAGGAGCAATACCTTCGACAGACCGAGTTGTAACTTACAAACAAATAAACAAAGAAATAAACAAAGAAAGAGAGAAACAAAGAAACAAACAAACAAACAAACAACAAAACAAAATAACAAAAAAGGAGAAAAGATTCAAAGGCGAAAATAGTTTATACCATGTTTCCATAGATCGAGTTATAAGTTACACACACACACACACACACACACACACACACACACACACACACACACACACACACACACACACACACACACACACACACACAACACACACACACACACACACACACACACACACACACACACATTCACACACACACACACACACACACACACACACAACACACACACACACACACACACACACACACACACACACACACACACACATTCACACACACACACACACACATACACACACACACACACACACACACACACACACACACACACACACACACACACACACACACACACATAATGGAGAAAAGATTCAAAGACGGAAATAGTTTATACCATGTTTCCATAGATCGAGTTATAGGCTACACACACACGCTCCTTTAAAACTGTCTCGTTTGTTTTCTTTGCTGTCCGTGAAACTCTCGACATTCTTTTTAGAAACCACATTTCGTCTGCCTCAATCTTGTTCTGGCTTTGGCAGTGGAGCTATTTACACATAGCTGGGGGTCTGGTTCGTGGGCACCAGGGCATGTCCGCTCGCCAGTGGGCCTGCGCGCCGCACGTCTGGGGGCCAGACTTCCTCCGAGTAAGAAATGAAAGCAAACAACAAATAACAGTAAATACATGCATATGACCACATGCCCACACACAGGGAGACACATTCATACATACACACCCATATCCACAAAGCATGATGGCCGACAACAACAACAGCAGCAGCAACAACAACAACAACAACAACAACAGCAAAGAGGAAACACACATATATCGAGAGAAACTTACAAACACATCTGGACAACAATCAACAAACACCCCACAAGCACACGCACAGACGGTTCGACAAACTTGTTTATTCTCCAGTTGTCTTTTCCTTTTCTTCGTTTTTCCTTTATCCCCGTTTCATGAAAAGCCCTTTCCATTCCGTGGTGTAAGAGTGTACAATGTAATTTTGAGATGATACCAATGTTAGTCTGATTAATTAATGATATGTCTTGTTTTTCCCTTCATAGTAGTGTCACGAGGACGAATTTTGAGGTGTCTGGGGAAGAATTTTTGAGTGTTGTTTTAGAATTGGGGGTGGGGGGGGGATGTTTATGCGGAATTGCCTTTCTGTAAAATCACACACAGCAACAAGAAAGGAGAGAGACGAGCAGAAGCGCACTACACACACTAGCAATAACTTTCAAAAGCTGTCCACACATAATATCATAAGTCAATAGACATTTTATTCAATTGAGCATGTTCAACTTAAAGCATAATCATTCATCAACATTACTATCTGCCTACGTCCTAGAACAATCCTACTTCTTTACCTATCAGCCCTAAAACTCTACACTGAAAAAAAATCAACGTACCTTCTTCAATGAAAAAATGACAGTGCTGGCAGGAGACGAAATCCTTCGTACAGGAGACACCTAGCTGGAGTGAACTTGGTTGTCTATGTATCCATCCTTATCCTGGACATCAAATGAGCGATATGTAGAGGCTGGTTGGCAAAGAGAAAAGCTTGGTTTCGCCTTGACAGTCTTGAATTGGCCAGTTATGTAGAGTTGCATTAGTTTTGTACTCAGTCTCCATCAGTGACATTAACTGGAAGATCAAGAAGGCAA
>JAPXFY010000015.1:23772485-23774985 GCA_030674185.1 Monoplex corrugatus
GTGCACGCATGTACCACACACACACACACACACACACACACACTCACACACACACACACACACACACACACACACACACACACACACACACACACACACACACACACACACACACACAGCTTCCGTTAGACCGACATATGGCGGTTTTTACCGGTGAACAGTAGGTTTGAACCGGCAAAAATGCACTGCTTCAGTATCCAGTACCGATAGACTCAAGAATTCGGCCCTAACCATTTGCTTACCCTATTTATCGCTATAGTATCGAGGCAGCATCGCTGATGCCTACAGTTAGACGGCGGTCTAGCCGCCTGTAGAAACCAGATTAATTTTCTCCCTTCCTTTCACACGCTGCTGGCCCACACGTTGTTATGTTATCGCCAGGCAGGCTGAAAGCTGACGTGATGCAATTTTCAACTGGCCAAGCAATGCCACTTGACAGTCCACATCTGGTTATCGTTATATCCCTCCCCTCCCCTCTGCTGCTCCTGCTCTCGATCTAACTAAAATCTTGCTCGGGAACAGCCGTGTTACGAGAATGGGTTATTCATGGTAGGCTACCGGCAATTTTAGCCCTAGAACCGATACAAATTTTGGCTGCCGGTAACCGGTACTGGTAGATTCTGGATGCTAGCGGAAACTCTGACACACACACACACACACATTCACACACACACACACACACACACGCACACCCACACACTCCTACGTTAACATAAAATGCCTAAAATATAAATCGTACATCAGCAGCCAACCCATTCTCGCATTCACACGAGGGAGCAGTTGAGTGACCCTAGGGCCGCATCATAGGCCTACAACACGTCTGCATTAAGGATGGTGATAGCAGACGGGACAAAAGAAAAGCGGTAAAGATTTCTTTTCCAAGTTGGTACACGGAGTCTACGCCCCAAACGCAGAAACTGAAAGCAGTTCCGCAGTGGGTGCTTGTCATCAATCAAGATACTTTGGGCCTTCTTCTTGACTGTCTGACGGTGGATATCTGGCAAGGATTTCTGTTTTTTACCTATCACTTTACTAGCTGAATTTACAATGCCATTTAATCTGGTCTTCTCTTTCACACGCAGATTCCCATACCAGGTCACGATATTAAAGGCTAAAATGCTTTCCACTAAAGATCTGTAAACAAGTTGTAAAACAGCAGAATCAACATCAAAACTCTTCAGTTTTCGAATGAGGTACATCCTCTGGTTAGCCTTTTTACAAATAAAATCAACGTGTTCACTGAACTTCAAATCCCTGTCTAAAACTGTGCCCAAATATTTAAACGAGTCAACTTTTTCAACGTTTTCAGAATCAATTTGGACGGGGCGTAGCAGGGCGGGATCGCTCGCACGGTCTGTCCCAAAACAAATTTCTTTAGTCTTTTTGATATTCAGTTTTAGAAAACTTTCATCGAACCAGAGGGCAAGATTACTGATAAAATCAAAATACTGAGAAAGAGAATGTTCATCTTTCATTCTAGCAATAAGGGCCATATCATCTGCAAACTTCACAAGTGCAAGAATGTTAGTGTTGCACGTCATTTCGTTGGTATAAATTGAAAATAAAACCGGGGAGAGAACGCAGCCCTGCGGCGCACCTGTATTTAAAAACGAGTTCCTTAGACATAATGCCATCAATGCTGACTCTCTGTGGCCGATTGCATAGAAAAGAACGGATCCAGAGCACAAGGCCTGGGCTGACCTCGATGTCAAGAAGACGCTTGATCAGCAAGTGGGGTTGAAGCGTATTAAACGCGGAACTAAAATCCATCATCAAGACCCGTACAAAGGTACCAGCTTTGTCAAGATGAGAGAACGCTAGATCAAGTTGAAAGATGCCCCCCCGCTTTTGATTTTATCTCCCCCAAGTTCAAAGATGCCCCCCTGCTTTTGATTTTATTTCCCCCAAGTTCAAAGATGGCACCCCCTTTTTCATTTTATTTCCCCAAGTTCAAAGATCTCCCCGCTTTTGATTTTATCTCCCCCAAGTTCAAAGATGGCCCCCCCTTTTTGATTTTATTCCAAGTTCAAAGATACCCCCCATTTTGATTTTATCCCCCCAAGTTTAAAGATGCCCCCCATTTTGATTTTATCCCCCCAAGTTTAAAGATGCCCCCCATTTTGATTTTATCCCCCAAGTATAAAGATGGCCCCCCCCCCCTTTTGATTTTATTCCCCCAAGTTCAAAGATGGCCCCCCTTTTGATTTTATCCCCCAAGTATAAAGATGATCCCTCTTTTGATTTTATCCCCCCAAGTTCAAAGATGGCCCCCCCCTTTTGATTTTATCCCCCAAGTATAAAAGATGGCCCCCCCTTTTGATTTTATTCCCCCAAGTTCAAAGATGGCCCCCCTTTTGATTTTATCCCCCAAGTATAAAGATGATCCCTCTTTTGATTTTATCCCCCCAAGTTCAAAGATGGCCCCCCCTTTGGATTTTATCCCCCCAAGTTCAAAGATGCCCCCCCTCCCCATCTCCCCTGGTGTACATTTCTACGACTT
>JAPXFY010000015.1:23782485-23784985 GCA_030674185.1 Monoplex corrugatus
CTCTCTCTCCTCTCTCTCTCTCTCTCTCTCTCCCTCGTTAGAGAATTTTCATAAAATGTTGTAGCAGCTGTGGACAACTACCCTTGCCCTAAATGTATGTCAGGTTCTATTACATTGTAAGGTTCTTCATGGTCACAGTGACTGATACTCTACGCTATCTATATCTTCATGGTCACAGTGATTGATACTCTATGCTATCTGTATCTTCATGGTCACAGTGATTGATACTGTACGCTATCTGTATCTTCATGGTCACAGTGATTGATACTCTACGCTATCTGTATCTTCATGGTCACAGTGATTGATACTGTACGCTATCTGTATCTTCATGGTCACAGTGATTGATACTGTATGCTATCTATATCTTCATGGTCACAGTGATTGATACTGTACGCTATCTATATCTTCATGGTCACAGTGATTGATACTGTACGCTATCTATATCTTCATGGTCACAGTGATTGATACTGTACGCTATCTATATCTTCATGGTCACAGTGATTGATACTGTACGTTATCTGTATCTTCATGGTCACAGTGATTGATACTGTACGCTATCTTCATGGTCACAGTTATTGATACTCTACGCTATCTTCATGGTTACAGTGATTGATACTCTATGCTATCTGTATCTTCATGGTCACAGTGATTGATACTGTACGCTATCTGTATCTTCATGGTCACAGTGACTGATACTGTACGCTATCTATATCTTCATGGTCACAGTGACTGATACTGTACGCTATCTATATCTTCATGGTCACAGTGATTGATACTGTACGCTATCTGTATCTTCATGGTCACAGTGATTGATACTGTACGCTATCTATATCTTCATGGTCACAGTGATTGATACTGTACGTTATCTGTATCTTCATGGTCACAGTGATTGATACTGTACGCTATCTATGTCTTCATGGTCACAGTGATTGATACTGTACGCTATCTATATCTTCATGGTCACAGTGATTGATACTGTACGCTATCTATATCTTCATGGTCACAGTGATTGATACTGTACGCTATCTATATCTTCATGGTCACAGTGACTGATACTGTACGCTATCTATATCTTCATGGTCACAGTGACTGATACTGTACGCTATCTATATCTTCATGGTCACAGTGACTGATACTGTACGCTATCTATATCTTCATGGTCACAGTGACTGATACTGTACGCTATCTATGTCTTCATGGTCACAGTGATTGATACTGTACGCTATCTATATCTTCATGGTCACAGTGATTGATACTGTACGCTATCTATATCTTCATGGTCACAGTGATTGATACTGTACGCTATCTATGTCTTCATGGTCATAGTGACTGATACTGTACGTTATCTGTATCTTCAGTCACAGTGATTGATACTGTACGCTATCTATGTCTTCATGGTCACAGTGATTGATATTCTACGCTATTTCATGGTCACAGTGATTGATACTGTACGCTATCTATATCTTCATGGTCACAGTGATTGATACTGTACGCTATCTATATCTTCATGGTCACAGTGATTGATACTGTACGCTATCTATATCTTCATGGTCACAGTGATTGATACTGTACGCTATCTATGTCTTCATGGTCACAGTGATTGATACTGTACGCTATCTATATCTTCATGGTCACAGTGATGATACTGTACGCTATCTATGTCTTCATGGTCACAGTGACTGATACTGTACGCTATCTGTATCTTCATGTCACAGTGATTGATACTGTACGCTATCTATATCTTCATGGTCACAGTGACTGATACTGTACGCTATCTGTATCTTCATGGTCACAGTGATTGATACGTACGCTATCTAATCTTCATGGTCACAGTGATTGATACTCTACGCTATTTTCATGGTCACAGTGATTGATACTCTATGCTATCTGTATCTTCATGGTTACAGTGATTGATACTCTACGCTATCTGTATCTTCATGGTTACAGTTATTGATACTCTACGCTATCTTCATGGTCACAGTGATTGATACTCTATGCTATCTGTATCTTCATGGTTACAGTGATTGATACTCTATGCTATCTGTATCTTCATGGTTACAGTGACTGAAACAGAAATTGTCAAAAATTGAAGTGGCTGATTTTGTGTCTAAGCTTAAGAACAGAAACTTAATTTCTTCTTCAATGCCTTTCACCCCAGCAGTGAAGATAATATGACCACAATACAACAAAAGTTTGGTTTTGAACATCTACCACATCTGACACAAGCTGAATATGTAGAAGTTGACAACAATTACACACTGAAGAAAAAAGCCCAAACAACGTTCGTAAATATATGCTGAAAAGCGCTTGTTTAGATTTTGAGTGAATTTATTCCATGCCCAGAAAAAGGCGGTTTTTGTTTTGTTTTTGTTTTTTTTCTGCTCTGGATTTGTCGGTCCTGAAGAGGGAACACAGCCTTAAATGAAATAAAGAAATATCATTACCCGTATGAAAACATGGGGGCTGTCTTGGGTTTTCATTGCGAAATTTGACAATGACT
>JAPXFY010000015.1:23799985-23809985 GCA_030674185.1 Monoplex corrugatus
TATCTAACATTAAATAATGCATACATGCTTTGCTTTATGCCTTCAATGTATTTGGGAACTGCTACTGATGGTCTCTGTTGAACATTGCTGTGTTTTGAGGTCTTAGATGAGGGGGAAGAGTATTCCAGAATCATCATCATCATCATGTGCCCTGCCTCATGGCGTTGACGATCATGGCCCTCCATACGAATCTATCCCCTGTTGCTGCAAGTAGATCTCCCACCCTCTCTGTCCTCAGCCACCCTGCATCATCATCATCATCATCATCATCATCATTATGTGCCCTGCTGCATGGCGTTGGCAATCATGGCCCTCCATATGAATCCATCCCTTGTCGCTGCAAGTACATCTCCTACCCTCGCTGTCCTCAGCCACTCTGCGAGGCCTTCCAATATTTTCTCCCTGGTGTTCTCTTTCCCTCCAGTTTTCCTGTTGTGACCAGGTGGTCTAATTTACCTTTCCTCATAAAATGTTCTATTAATGTTGCTTGTCTTACTCCTGAATAAGGCAATAGAATACCAAAGAACTGGCTTAAACATGTTGATTCTATGTGTTGGAATTTGCTTTTAATAGGACGTCGTGGATGTGTGCGGAACTTTGACCGAAATGTTTATGGGACAAATTTTAGTATAACGTTTTGCATGAATATTGTTTGTTAACTGTAAACATCTTTTTTTTAACAGGAAAGCACCTAGTTGTATATGACACGTTTGCTGCAGACTGTATGATGTAGTATCACAACTTTCGGTTCAGGTTTGTAGATACGAACAAAGGTTTTCATGATATCAGTACCGGCAGAGTCAAAAAGCGTAGATCCATAATTGAAAGACCATAGGATATGACGTGTAAAAGCAGTTTTCTGGCATGGTCATTTATATCAAGAAGTGTTTGATTTTGCATAGTTGTTGTACATGCACTTTCCTAGAGATAGTTTTGCGTTCTTTATTCATGTGAACTGTTCAAAACAGACTGTTGTCAGTTTAGATGCTTGTCACTCATTTGGTTCTTTACTAAGACAGGTGTAGGTATATCATGAGATTTGCCTTTTCTGTCTTGTTTAGAGAGAAAGAAAGAGAGAGAGAGACAGACAGACAGACAGACAGACAGAGACAGAGACAAAGACAGAGACAGAGACAGAGACAGAGACAGCGACAGAGACAGCGACAAAAGAGAAGAAAGAGAGAGAGAGAGAGAGCAGAACAGAGACAGAGACAGAGACAGAGAGACTGAGAGACTGAGAGACTGAGAGAGACACAGAAAGAGAATGCGTTCGTGTGTGTGTTAGTGCGTGTGTGCATGCGCGCGCGCATGTGTGTATGTGTGCGTGGGTGTGGTGAGTGTGCGTGTGCATGTGGTGTGTTCGTGTGTGTGTGTGTGCGTGGCGGGCGCGGTGTGTGTGTGTGTTTGTGTGTGTGTGTGTGAGTGATGCTTGAACCATTTTCATGACTATAGGCTGTTGCGGTCCAGATGTCAAAGGGTAATGGATTTTCCCATCGATCAGACTGATGATAAGACATACTGGTCCTTCACCATCTGGTGTTAATCTATACAAGTATTCTGTGGGCACATGCTATTCCGCATACACAATATGGGGAGAGGTCCTATGGCCTTGGTTCTGTTTCTGTCCGTCCTTCCTCTGTTCAATAACTATTGTTCTGCGCTGTTCAAATGTGACTGTGACCTGCGTGCATTTCTGTCGTCAGCTTAGAGTAACAAAAAATCGAAAACAAGTGCGACTGCCCTCGTTCAAGCCGCAGAACCAGAGAAAGACGAAATAGAATCAAAACGCCTGTTTAATACAACTCCAAAAGACAGGCGTAAATTTTCGGCCAACTGACCTTTGTCTAGCGTAAATGTAAGATCACAAACGAACACACACCAAATACTGAAAATTAGGAGAAAAAGACTGAAACTTGCCTGCTGTTTAATTAATCCTTTTCTCCGACTGGACGAAGCAGAGGGGAAGTTTTAGTTTTCTCCTAATGTTTGTTTTTTGGTGTTTGCTCGTCTATGATCTTACGTTTACGCTTGACAAAGTTCAGTTGGCCGAAAATGTGCGACTGTCTTGTCTGGTTGTATTAAATACGCGTTTTGATTCTATTTTCCTGTTTTTTCTGGTTCCTGTCTCCAGCTTACTCTGGTGATGGCAATGTCTTCCCAGTTTGAGGTGTTGATGCCACAGCTGATGAGGTTGGCTTTCAGAATTTTATTGTATCGCTTTAGTGGTCTCCTTTGTCATACTGTTAGGAGCAGTGAACAAACCAGCTTTAATGCTGCAAATGGGGATTGAACTCCAGATGTCTGTTTTTGAGTTAATGACTCAATGACTCTGTTAATCCTTCGATTCCCTCATCCTATCCACAACTGCAAAAACTTAACCCTTTGACTCCTTCACCCTATCCACCAGCTTCCTACAGGAAGCTGGTAGATAGAGTGAGGAAGTTGAAGGGTTAAGTTTTTGCTTTGCTAGCATGGTTGACAATACAGGATGCTGGTGGACAGAGTGCGGGAGTTAAAGGGTCAAGTTTATGTTTTGCTAACATGGTTGACAATGCAGGATGCCGATGGACAGGGTGCGGGAGTCAAAGGGTTAAGTTTTTGCTTTGCTAACACTGTTGACAATGCAGGATGCCGGTGGACAGGGTGCGGGAGTCAAAGGGTTAAGTTTTTGCTTTGCTAACACTGTTGACAATGCAGGATGTCAGTGGATAGGGTGCGGGAGTCAAAGGGTTAAGTTTATGCTTTGCTAACACTGTTGACAATGCAGGATGCCGGTGGACAGGGTGCGGGAGTCAAAGGGTTAAGTTTATGCTTTGCTAACACTGTTGACAATGCAGGATGCCGGTGGACAGGTGCGGGAGTCAAAGGGTTAAGTTTATGCTTTGCTAACACTGTTGACAATGCAGGATGTCAGTGGATAGGGTGCAGGAGTCACCTGAGCCAATCAGCTAGCTGGACCTTCTATATTTTGCACTTATTTGAGTATATTGCAAGAGGGATTCACCGCGCTCGGACAACTCCTTATGCGCTCCACCCAAATCTGCCACCAATTATCTGGCAGATTTACCGAGTCTGCACAAAACCCTATACGCTGGCAAGGTCTTGAAAATGGGGGAAAGGGGAGAAGAGACCTATGAAACAGTAAGCTGACACCACCAGAATGATGAAAACTTTAAGATGGGCAGCCAACAGGCCAGTGGACCTATCAAACACTGAGCTGACACCACCAGAATGATGAAAACTTTAAGATGGGCAGCCAACAGGCCAGTGGACCTATCAAACACTGAGCTGACACCACCAGAATGACGAAAACTTTAAGATGGGCAGCCAACAGGCCAGTGGACCTATCAAACACTGAGCTGACACCACCAGAATGATGTCACCATTAGATGGGCAGCCAACAGGCCAGTGGACCTATCAAACACTGAGCTGACACCACCAGAATGATGTAAACATTAAGATGGGCAGCCAACAGGCCAGTGGACCTATGAAACATTGAGCTGACACCACCAGAATGATGAAAACTTTAATAAGATGGGCAGCCAACAGGCCAGTGGACCTATGAAACACTGAGCTGACACCACCAGAATGATGTCACCATTAGATGGGCAGCCAACAGGCCAGTGGACCTATCAAACACTGAGCTGACACCACCAGAATGATGTAAACATTAAGATGGGCAGCCAACAGGCCAGTGGACCTATGAAACATTGAGCTGACACCACCAGAATGATGAAACTTTAATAAGATGGGCAGCCAACAGGCCAGTGGACCTATGAAACACTGAGCTGACACCACCAGAATGATGGACACATTAAGATGGGCAGCCAACAGGCCAGTGGACCTATCAAACACCGAGCTGACACCACCAGAATGATGAAAACTTTAAGATGGACAGCCAATAGGCCAGTGGACCTATCAAACACTGAGCTGATACCACCAGAATGATGGACACATTAAGATGGGCAGCCAACAGGCCAGTGGACCTATCAAACACTGAGCTGACACCACCAGAATGATGAAAACATTAAGATGGGCAACCAACAGGCCAGTGGACCTATCAAACACTGAGCTGACACCACCAGAATGATGGACACATTAAGATGGACAACCAACAGGCCAGTGGACCTATCAAACACTGAGCTGACACCACCAGAATGATGGACACATTAAGATGGGCAGCCAACAGGCCAGTGGACCTATGAAACACTGAGCTGACACCACCAGAATGATGTAAACTTTAAGATGGGCAGCCAACAGGCCAGTGGACCTATGAAACACTGAGCTGACACCACCAGAATGATGAAAACATTTAGATGGACATCCAACAGGCCAGTGGACCTATGAAACACTGAGCTGACACCACCAGAATGATGTAAACTTTAAGATGGGCAGCCAACAGGCCAGTGTTTAATGCTGTAGGCTGGGATTGAACTCAAGATATCAGATTTTGAGTCCATGGCTCTATGAACTAACAGATCAGTCGCAGATTTTGTAAGTACAACATTGATTGATCGTAATAATTGACTGTTGATCTATGTCAAGCTTGAGAGTCGGTGTGTTCTGGATTTGTTGCAAATTCTGAGGCTGCTTTCACCAATGTCAACAATAATGTGATAACAACAATGACGATACCTGATTCTGACAATGACTCCACTAGTGTCAACAATAATGTGACAGTGACGTTAACTGATTCTGACAATGGAAACGATCATGACTTGTGGTGATGGGCATAATGATCTAAGGGAGAAGAGTAGCAGAATGGTTCAGACGCCCGCCTGCCAATAACTAAACTCGAGGTTCCAGGCCGCGACTTTTCTCCTCAGTTTGACTGGAAAATCGAACTGAACGTCTAGTCCTTCGGAAGGGGGCGAAAAACGAGTTGGACCCGTGTTCCTTCTGGCTGCGCACGCTAAAGATACCACGGCAGTTGAAAATCGTGAAGAGCAGGGCATTGCCCGGCTGCCTTGGTAAAAAAACATTGGAGAGATAAGAAAACCAATGTTGATCTATGTCAAGTTTGGAGAGATAGTTTGATTTCTCAGATCCCACTCACTGAAGACCAACTAGCCTTCTTACCTTTCTGAAGTCTTGGTAAAAAAAAAGTGAATTCGAATATGAATTTGCAGAGAGGGAGAGGGGATGGGCGCCGCCCTCGTGGTGCTAGCCCCGGGAGAAGTTGAGGTCTCTGCCACCTCACTCCCCTGCGACCCCAAGTTTATGGAACTATCTAGGTAGGACCTCAGGACCTGGCCAACTCATGGGTTTATGTGCAGGCTTAAGGCTTGTGCCATGATCATTCTGGATCTTCTCCATCACATGGCACCTGTGACGATAGCGCATACGGATATCATTCCGACCGCGGAGACGTCATTTTAGAAATTGATACTGAGACTGAAAGATGATGATGAAGATTATCATTTAAATAGTTATTTCAAATCTACATCTGTAGTCATCATCATCATCAGGTGCCCTGCCTCATGGCGTTGGCGACCATGGACTTCCAACCATCTCTATCTCTCGTTGCCCCTAGCATCTCCCCCAACCTCCTCATCCCCAGCCACTCTGCAAGTCCGTCCAGCATTCTCTCCCTGGGTCTACCTGGTGCTCTCTTTCCCTCCAGCTTTCCCGTTTTGACCAGGTGCTCCAAATCCCCTTTCCTCATAAAATGGCCTATATAAATGTTGCTTGTCTTTTCCTAATCTTCCTTATGAGTGATCTACTTGTGTCTGCCTCCATCAAGACTGTCTCGTTTGTTTTCTTTGCTGTCCATGGAACTCTCAACATTCTTCTGAGAAACCATATCTCGGCTGCCTCAATCTTGCTCTGGCTTTGCTTATATCTGTAGTATGATGCAGTAACTGTTTGTTTATACTTAACAAATGCTATATTAGGTTCTGATGATGTTGGTAATGAATATGACAACAGAAACATGATTTCGCAGTAACAGTTGTTATCATGCCTGTATGATAATACTGAACTTATTGTTTTCCAGATTACAGTTCGACGATTTCTGGGGGTGTCACCATGAGCTTATTGAAAACACTCTGTTTGTTCCTGCTGGTGTCAGTCGTAATTGTGACAGGTACGTCTGTTTAGGGTGTGTTTGACTAATCTACATACTAAACATTTAAATAATTCTGTGACAGGTATGTCTATATTGTAATTGACTAGCTATATACTGAACATTTAAATAATTATGTGACAAGTAAGTCTATATTGTAATTGACTAGCTGTATACTGAACATTTAAATAATTCTATAACAGGTAAGTCTATATTGTAATTGACTAGCTATATACGGAACATTTAAATAATTCTATGACAAGTAAATAAATATTGTAATTGACTAGCTGTATACTGAACATTCAAATACTTCTATTACACGTAAGTCTATATTGTAATTAACTAGCTATATACTGAACATTTAAATAATTCTATGACATGTAAGTCTTTATTGCAATTGACTAGCTATATACTGAACATTTAAATAATTCTATGACATGTAAGTCTTTATTGTAATTGACTAGCTATATACTGATACAATATTACATCAAATAATTCTATGACATGTAAGTCTTTATTGTAATTGACTAGCTATATACTGAACATTTAAATAATTCTATGACATGTAAGTCTATATTGTAATTGACTAGCTATATACTGAACATTTAAATAATTCTATGACATGTAAGTCTTTATTGTAATTGACTAGCTATATACTGAACATTTAAATAATTCTATGACATGTAAGTCTGTATTGTAATTGACTAGCTATATACTGAACATTAATATATTTCAATGACAGGTAAGTCTATATTTTAATTGACTAAGCTATATACTGAACATTTAAATGATTCTGTTAGAAGTAAGTAGTATCAGTGGTAATTGATTAGTCTATAAATGAACATTTAACCCTTTGACTCTCGATCCGATCCACCAACTCCAAAAAAATAAAAGCTTTGATTCCTGCATCCTATCCACCAGCTTCCTGCAGGAACGTGGTGGATAGGATGAGAGAGTCAAAGCGTAAAGATTTTGCTTTACTAGCATGGATGATAATCCAGGATGCTGATGGACACGGTGCAGGAGTCAAAGGGTTAAATAATTCGGTGACAGGTAAGTCTGTTTTGATTGTGTCTGATTTGTCTACACACTGAACATTGAAAATATTTCTGTGGAAGGTAACTCTGTATATGTTGTTTATGACTATTTTTCGTGCTGAGCATTTTAAATAACAGTCACTGTAATAAGCAAATCTGCTAGTCTGTACCTGACTAGTGTTTTAAATAACTGTCACTGTAATAAGTAAATCTGTATAGTCTGTACCTGACTAGTGTTTTAAATAAATGTCACTGTAATAAGTAAATCTGTATAGTCTGTACCTGACTAGTGTTTTAAATAACTGTCACTGTAATAAGTGTTTTAAATAACTGTCACGTAAAAGTAAATCTGTATAGTCTGTATTTGACTAGTGTTTTAAATAACTGTCACTGTAATAAGTGTTTTAAATAACTGTCACGTAATAATGTTTAAATAACGTACTGTAATAATTTTTAAATAACTGTCACTGTAAAAAGTAAATCTGTATAGTCTGTATCTGACTAGTGTTTTAAATAACTGTCACTGTAATAAGTGTTTTAAATAACTGTCACTGTAATAAGTGTTTTAAATAACTGTCATGTAATAAGTGTTTTAAATAACTGTCACTGTAATAAGTAAATCTGTATAGTCTGTACTGACTAGTGTTTTAAATAACTGTCACTGTAATAAGTAAATCTGTATCTGTAATACTAGTGTTTTAAATACTGTCACTGTAATAAGTAATCTGTATAGTCTGTACCTGACTAGTGTTTTAAATAACTGTCACTGTAATAAGTAAATTTTGTATAGTCTGTACTGACTAAGTGTTTTAAATAACTGTCACTGTAATAAGTGATTTAAATAACTGTCACTGTAATAAAGTGTTAAATAACTACTGTAATAGTAATCTGTAAAGTTGACTGTATGTTTTAATACGTCACTAAAGTGTAAGTACTGAATTGTAAATAACATCTGTAATAAGTTAATCCTGTACAGGTATGTATATTAGAATTAACTAAGTCACTGTAATAAGTGATTTAAATAACTGTCACTGTATATGTTTTAATAACTAAATGTAATAAGTCATTGTATACAGGTGTTGTGTAATAGTACTGTAAAATGTTATAATAACTATGTAATAATGTAATCTTCATGTAATGTCATGTATCGTGATAGTGTAGTGTTTAAATAACTGTCACTGTAATAAGTAAATCTGTAAGTCTGTACCTGACTAGTGTTTTAAATATCTGTCACTGTAAAGTAAATCTGTATAGGTTTTTGACTAGTGTAGAGTTACATATGTACATACTGTATGTGACTAGTGTAGGTACTGAACATTTAACCAACATTGTGAGAGGTAAATCTGTATAGGTTATTTGACTAGTGTAGGTACTGAACATTTAATCCAACATTGTGAGAGGTAATCTGTATAGGTTATTTGACTAGTGTAGGTACTGAACTTTAACCAACATTGTGAGAGGTAAATCTGTATAGGTTATTTGACTAGTGTAGGTACTGAACTTTAACCAACATTGTGAGAGGTAAATCTGTATAGGTTATTTGACTAGTGTAGGTACTGAACATTTAACCAACATTGTGAGAGGTAATCTGTATAGGTTATTTGACTAGTGTAGGTACTGAACATTTAACCAACATTGTGAGAGGTAATCTGTATAGGTTATTTGACTAGTGTAGGTACTGAACATTTAACCAACATTGTGAGAGGTAAATCTGTATAGGTTATTTGACTAGTGTAGGTACTGAACATTTAACCAACATTGTGAGAGGTAATCTGTATAGGTTATTTGACTAGTGTAGGTACTGAACATTTAACCAACATTGTGAGAGGTGAATCTGTATAGGTTATTTGACTAGTGTAGGTACTGAACATTTAACCAACATTGTGAGAGGTAAATCTGTATAGGTTATTTGACTAGTTAGGTACTGAACATTTAACTAACATTGTGAGAGGTAAATCTGTATAGGTTATTTGACTAGTGTAGGTACTGAACATTTAACAACATTGTGAGAGGTAAATCTGTATAGGTTATTTGACTAGTGTAGGTACTGAACATTTAACCAACATTGTGAGAGGTAAATCTGTATAGGTTATTTGACTAGTGTAGGTACTGAACATTTAACCAACATTGTGAGAGGTAAATCTGTATAAGCTGTATCTGACTACTCAAGGTACCAAAGACGTTATCATGACTTTGCTAGGTACTCAGCATATAATTAATCCTGTGACAGTACGTCTGTACAGGTTGTGTATGACTGGTCAAGACTCTGAACATGTAAATAATCCACAAAATGTTTTTCTTCGTGAGCGAGGTTTTTGTACTGGTGGTTGTATTATATAGAGTGGAAGAGTGCGCCAGATGTATTTCAGCACTACTGTATTCCAACATCCAGCCTATGTATATGTCTTTCTTGTTGTAGTCATGGTATACATGTGAATGCATGTTGATTTGTCCTCCTCACATATCCACTGGTAAGAAGTGCAACGACGTTCTTTTGACATGGACTATAAGCACCATAGAAATGAAAGTGTCATGTGTGTTGTAGGTGTATGTATGTATGTGTATGTATGTATGTATGTATGTATGTATGTATGTATGTATGTATGTATGTATGTATGTATGTATGTATGTATTGTATGTATGTATGTGTATGCATACATGTATGTATGTATGTATGTGTGTATGTGTATGCATATATGTATGTATGATATGTATGTATGTATGTATGTATGTATGTATACATATATGTATATGTATGCATGTGCATGCATGTATGTATGTATGTATGTATGTATGTATGTTGTGTGTGTGTATGTATGTATGTATGTATGTAGGTAGGTAGGTATGTAGGTGGGTAGATAGGTAGGTAGGTAGGTAGATAGGTATGTAGGTAGGCAGG
>JAPXFY010000015.1:23824985-23834985 GCA_030674185.1 Monoplex corrugatus
GTATGTATGTATGTATGTATGTATATTATGTATGTAATTATGTATGTATGTAATATGTATGGATGTATGTATGTATGTATGTATGTATGTATGTATGTAATGTATATATGTATGTATGTATGTATATATGTATGTATGTATATATGTATGCATGTATGTATGGTCGATGACAGCAACAATTACCAGAAAGTCAACGTAACGGACAAAGTGGAACCTGTGAAGTTTGAGGTCATCAATCCGTTCACTGACACGGTGATCACTAACACTGTCACCCTGGGGGATCCACTGGATCTGGTCTTCACTCTCCAGGATTCCTCAGGTGAGTTTGAGTCTGAAATTCTTTGTGTGTGTGTTTCGTCCGTTTTGAAGGAATGTTAGCGTGTTTTTGTTATTGGTTGTGGCGAACTGACGCTATGGTCTTGCTACAAACCTTGCTCAACCTTCGAAAGGCAGAAACAGCACTGAAATGCTTAGAACTACCTCAGCATCAAAAGATCTTTTGCTGCTAACGGTACTACCCAGATAGCAAGATATATTTTTGTGCTAACGGTACTGCCAGATAGCAAGATATATTTTTGCTGCTAACGGTACTGCCCAGGTAGCAAGAAATCTTTTGCTGCTAATGGTATTGCCCAGGGAGCAAGAGATCTTTTGATGCTAATGGTATTGCCCAGGTAGCAAGAGATCATTTGGTGCTAACGGTATTGCCCAGGTAGCAAGAGATCATTTGGTGCTAACGTATTGCCCAGGTAGCAAGAGATCTCTTGGTGCTAACGGTATTGCCAGGTAGCAAGAGATCTCTTGGTGCTAACGGTATTGCCAGGTAGCAAGAGATCTTTGGTGCTAAACGGGTATTGCCAGGTAGCAAGAGATCTCTTGGTGCTAACGGTATTGCCCAGGTAGCAAGAGATCTTTGGTGCTAACGGTATTGCCCAGGTAGCAAGAGATCTTTGGTGCTAACGGTATTGCCCAGGTAGCAAGAGATCATTTGTGCTAACGGTATTGCCCAGGTAGCAAGAGATCTTTTGTGCTAACGGTATTGCCCAGGTAGCAAGAGATCTTTTGCTGCTAATGGTACTTGCCCAGGTAGCAAGAGATCTTTTGATGCTAATGGTACTGCCCAGGTAGCAAGAGATCTTTTGATGCTAATGGTACTGCCCAGGTAGCAAGAGATCTTTTGATGCTAATGGTACTGCCCAGGTAGCAAGATATCTTTTGATGCTAATGGTACTGCCCAGGTAGCAAGAATATTTTGCTGCTAATGGTACTGCCCAGGTAGCAAGAAATCTTTTGCTGCTAACGGTATTGCCCAGGTAGCAAGAAACTTTTGCTGCTAATGGTACTGCCCAGGTAGCAAGAAATCTTTTGATGCTAATGGTACTGCCCAGGTAGCAAGAGATCTTTTGATGCTAATGGTACTGCCCAGATAGCAAGAGATCTTTTGACGCTAACGGTACTGTCCAGGTAGCAAGAAATCTTTTGATGCTAATGGTATAGCCAGAGCAAGAAATCTTTTGATGCTAATGGTACTGCCCAGGTAGCAAGAATCTTTTGACTGCTAACGGTACTGCCCAGGTAGCAGAACTGGTCTTCAATGAAAAGTCTTGATCTCTTTGCTCGTTGTTAGTAACAATCAGAGTTGTGAAACCGTAACTAGTCTCAGATATTGTTGGCTGAGAACCAGCGTCTGTCTAGCTGACGCTGATTATAAGACCAAAGTTGTGATAAATTTGTCAGCGATGCGCTGGATGTCCTCGTGCGAGTGCGTGTGAAGTCAGTGTACAATGATCTGCAAAGAGAAATTCCTGTAAGACGGCTTTGAGCACTTTAGTCTTGATTTGATGTCTCCACAGGTTGAAGAGTTTTCCATCTGAATGAAATGTGATCTACACACACTGATATAATCTACAGCATCTTTGATATGCCGCAAAGAGGATGGAGAAGAATGGGAAAGTTAAAACGCATCCCTGGTAAACCCCAACCCCACATTTTTTTTCTGAAAATTTTTTTTTTTTACCTTGTTCTGACATGAACTGTTTGCGATACACAAAATAAATTAATAGTAATGATAACAAAAATGATAGAAATAATGAGGATGATAATAATAATGATAACATCAATAATGACAATAATGATAGTAATAATGGTAATAATAATAATAATAATAATAATAATAATAATAATAATAATAGTAATGATAATAATAATAATAATAATAATGATGATGATGATGATGATAATAATAATAATAATAAAATATAATGACGACAACAACAACAATAATAATATATATTAATTATAATAACAATAATATAATACTAATTATAATAACAATAATATAACAAAACAATAATAATAACAATAATAATAATAAAAAAAATTTTATTTCCGATCTTTTCTATAGGTTATTCATTTAGAGTCATTGTCTGTTACATATTCCACAGGACACAGTGTTATCTATACAGAAACACTACTGCAACATGCATTTATATAAGAATAGACATTAATTAATAACTGTGCAGAAATGAAGACATACCAACAATGTCGAAATACACATACACATCAATGGCCATAAACAGAAAGAGAGAAAGAGAGAGAGAAAGAGAGAGAGAGAGAGAGAGAGAGAGACAGACAAACAGACAGGCAGCGACAAAGAGAGAGAGAGAGAGAGAGAGAGAGAGAGAGAGAGAGAGAGAGGAGAGAATAGAGTATGAGAGAGAGAAAGAGAGAAAACGTGTGAGAGAAAGGGGGAGAGAGACTGAGAGAGAGAGAGAGAAGAGAGAGAGAAAGAGAGAGAGAGAGTGAGAGAGAGAGAAAGACAGAGAGAATGAGAATGAGAGAGAGAGTGTGTATGTATGTGGGGGGGGGGGGGGCGTATATACGTGTGCGTATGAAAAACAGGAAACAAAAAAATATGTCCTTTCATCTTTGCTTTTGTCCATATTTGTCCACACAGACTCCAGTGGCAATTCCACACAGGTAGTTGGTGGTTTCAAGGTCAACAACTGCACAGCCACCAACTCACAGCCTACAGGCCATTTCATCGACTTTCTGATCAATGAGTGAGTATTGCTAGGTCAGGTTTACGTTTATGCCGAACTTGTTGCTTGATTGGTTGTGAGGCGTGGACAGTCAACACGCAAAGCCAGAACAAGATTGAGGCAGCTGAGATGTGGTTTTTGAGAAGAATGATGAGAGTTCCATGGACAGCAAAGAAAACAAACGAGACAGTCTTGATGGAGGCAGACACAAGAAGATCATTCATAAGGAAGATTAGGAAAAGACAGGCAACATTTATAGGCCATTTTGTGAGGAAAGAAGAATTAGAGCACCAGGTCACAAAAGGAAAGCTGGAGGGAAAGAGAGCACCAGGTAGACCCAGGGTGAAAATATTGGACGGACTTGCAGGATGGCTGAGGACAGAGAGGGTGGAGGTTATGCTTGCGGCAACAAGGGATATATACATATGGGGGGCCATGATCGCCAACGCCATGCGGCAGGGCAAGTAGACATACTGGTGCTTATCGCCTGGTATAAGTTTGTGCTGTGATAAATGACCGACCTTGAAGACACATGTTCTTACGTAGGCACTACGTAAGAAGGATTACTGTGGCTTTGGGTTCTGTTTCTGTTGATCACGTGTGTGTTTAACCATTTGATTCCCGCACCCTGTCAACCAGCATCTGTAGTGTAAACCATGGTAGGAAAGCAAAAACCTTTTCCCTTTGACTTCCTCACCCTATTCAGCAGCTTTCCCTGGGAAACTGGGTGGATAGGGTGAGGGAGTCAAAGGGTTAAATTTTTGTAGTTGATAGACAGGGTGCGGGAGTCAAAGGGTTAAAAGAACATGGTAGACAGGGTGTGGGAGTCAAAGGGTTAAAGAACTTGGTAGACAGGGAGTGACAGTCAAAGAGCTTGGTAGACAGTGTGTGGCAGTTAAAGAACTTGGTAGACAGGGTGTGACAGTTAAAGAACTTGGTAGACAGTGTGTGGCAGTTAAAGAACTTGTTAGACAGGGAGTGACAGTTAAAGAACTTGGTAGACAGTGAGTGACAGTTAAAGAACTTGGTAGACAGTGTGTGACAGTTAAAGAACTTGGTAGACAGTGTGTGGCAGTTAAAGAACTTGGTAGACAGTGTGTGGCAGTTAAGGAACTTGGTAGACAGTGAGTGACAGTTAAAGAACTTGGTAGATAGTGTGTGGACAGTTAAAGAACTTGGTAGACAAGGTGTGACAGTTAAAGAACTTGGTAGACAAGGAGTGACAGTTAAAGAATTGGTAGACAGTGTGTGACAGTTAAAGAACTTGGTAGACAGTGTGTGACAGTTAAAGAACTTGGTAGACAAGCTGTGACAGTTAAAGAACTTGGTAGACAAGGTGTGATAGTTAAAGAACTTGGTAGACAAGGAGTGACAGTTAAAGAACTCGGTAGACAAGGTATGACAGTTAAAGGACTTGGTAGACAAGGAGTGACAGTCAAAGAACTTGGTAGACAGTGTGTGACAGTTAAAGAACTTGGTAGACAGTGTGTGACAGTTAAAGAACTTGGTAGACAGTGTGTGACAGTTAAAGAACTTGGTAGACAGTGTGTGACAGTTAAAGAACTTGGTAGACAGGGAGTGACAGTTAAAGAACTTGGTAGACAATGTGTCACAGTTAAAGAAGTTGGTAGACAGGGTGTGACAGTTAAAGAACTTGGTAGACAGTGTGTGACAGTTAAAGAACTTGGTAGACAAGGAGTGACAGTTAAAGAACTTGGTAGACAATGTGTGACAGTTAAAGAACTTGGTAGACAGTGTGTGACAGTTAAAGAACTTGGTAGACAGGGTGTGACAGTTAAAAAACTTGGTAGACAGGGTGTGAACATTAAAGAACTTGGTAGACAGTGTGTGACAGTTAAAGAACTTGGTAGACAGTGTGTGACAGTCAAAGAACTTGGTAGACAGTGTGTGACAGTTAAAGAACTTGGTAGACAGGTGTGACAGTTAAAGAACTTGGTAGACAGGGAGTGACAGTTAAAGAACTTGGTAGACAGTGTGTGACAGTTAAAGAACTTGGTACACAGTGTGTGACAGTTAAAGAACTTGGTAGACAAGGTGTGACAGTTAAAGAACATGGTACACAGGGTGTGGCAGTTAAAGAACTTGGTAGACAGTGTGTGTGACAGTTAAAGAACTTGGTAGACAGGGTGTGACAGTTAAAGAACTTGATAGACAGTGTGTGACAGTTAAAGAACTTGGTAGACAGGTTGAGGCAGTTAAAGAACTTGGTAGACAGTGTTTGGCAGTTAAAGAACTTAGTAGACAGGTTGAGGCAGTTAAAGAACTTGGTAGACAGGGTGTGACAGTTAAAGAACTTGGTAGACAGGATGTGACAGTTAAAGAACTTGGTAGACAGTGTTTGGCAGTTAAAGAACTTAGTAGACAGGTTGAGGCAGTTAAAGAACTTGGTAGACAGGGTGTGACAGTTAAAGAACTTGGTAGACAGTGTTTGGCAGTTAAAGAACTTGGTAGACAGTGTTTGGCAGTTAAAGAACTTAGTAGACAGGTTGAGGCAGTTAAAGAACTTGATAGACAGGTTGTGGGAGTTAAAGAACTTGGTAGACAGGGTGTGGGGCAGTTAAAGAACTTGGTAGACAGGGTGTGACAGTTAAAGAACTTGGTAGACAATGTGTGACAGTTAAAGAACTTGGTAGACAGTGTGTGGCTGTTACAGAACTTTGTAGACAGTGTGTGGCAGTTAAAGAACTTGGTAGACAGGGTGTGACAGTTAAATAACTTGGTAGACAGGGTGTGGGAGTTAAATAACTTGGTAGACAGGGTGTGGGAGTTAAATAACTTGGTAGACAGGGTGTGGGAGTTAAATAACTTGGTAGACAGTTTGTGACAGTTAAAGAACTTGGTAGACAGTGTGTGGCAGTTAAAGAACTTGGTAGACAGGGTGTGACAGTTACAGAACTTGGTAGACAGGGTGTGGGAGTTAAATAACTTGGTAGACAGGGTGTGGGAGTTAAATAACTTGGTAGACAGTTTGTGACAGTTAAAGAACTTGGTAGACAGTGTGTGGCAGTTAAAGAACTTGGTAGACAGGGTGTGACAGTTACAGAACTTGGTAGACAGGGTGTGGGAGTTAAATAACTTGGTAGACAGGTTGTGGGAGTTAAAGAACTTGGTACACATTGTGGGAGTCTAAGGGTTAAAGAACTAGGTAGACATTGTGCAGAAGTTAAAGGGTTAAAGAACTCGGTAGACAGGGTGCGGGAGTCAGAGGGTTAAAGAACTAGGTAGACAGGGTGCGGGAGTCTAAGGGTTAAAGAACTAGGTAGACAGGGTGCGGGAGTCAAAGGGTTAAAAATGTAGGTAGACATTGCTCGGGAGTCAAAGGGTTAAAGAACTAGATAGACAGTGTGCGGGAGTCTAAGTGTAAAGAACTAGGTAGACATTGCGTGGAAGTCAACGGGTTAAAGAACTTGGTAGACAGGGTTGTGGAGTCAAAGGGTTAAAGAACTCGGTAGACAGTGTGTGGGAGTTAAAGGGTTAAAGAAATTAATACCACAAGACAAGACAGGCGCAAATTTTCGGCCAACTGGCCTTTGTCAAGCGTAAGACCACAAACAAACACCGGACACAAAAATTAGGAGAAAAAGACTGAAACGTCCCTGCTGCTCCGTCCAGTGTGAGAACAGGACTCCATGTCTACCAAAGATGCGGACTGTACAACAACATAATGGATTGTGGTCAGATCACCTAACAGTTTGAGTTCTCCATGCTCCACTAAAAAGTCTGATTATGTGCAACGTGCGGTATATTAAAAAATCATTTGCAGAACAGCCCATACAAGAACGATTTATATTTGTCTGAGGACGAAAAGCCATTCCGACCCATACGCCTTCTGGTCTGCGCACGCTAAAGATCCCACGGCAGTTGATGATAGTGAAGAGCAGGGCTTTTGCCTGTCTGCCTCTGTATGAAATATTGGACAGATAGATTGATTTCGCAGGTCCCCTCCCCTTAAAGACCAGTTAGCTTTCTTACCTTTCTAAAGTCTTGGTAAAAAAAAAAAAAAAAGTGGCACTTCTTTGCGTTAACGTGCTCTCAAAAGGGAGAGCAGCTCGAGTTTCACATGGTAAACCCACTGTGACAAAAGAAATGAATATGTACATGTATATGAATATGAATGTATGAATACTTGAATATGTACATGAATATATGAATATGAATGTATGAATATGATATAAGTATGAATATATGAATATGAATATAAGAATATGTGAATTCATAAATATGAATGTATGAATATGATATGAATATGAATATGAATATATGAATATGTGAATGCATAAATATGAATGTATGAATATGATATGAATATGAATATATGAATATGTGAATGCATAAAAATGAATGTATGAATATGATTATATACATATGTACGAACAGACTTTGTCATCATGTTCCCCCAGCTGTCCAGGCCCAGGCAGCGCCCCTCTGTACAGGGACCACATTGTGCAGGAGGAAGTGGATGGTCAGCAAGTTACCATCATTCCCCTCACTGCCTTCCGCTTTGTTGGTGATTATGACCTGGTGTCTTTTACCTGCACAATAACACTCTGCTCACAGCTAGAGGTATCAGACGACCCTGACGCTTGCAAGAAGGTGAGAAGTTGTTTCACTGCTTGGTTTTGTTTATTTATGGTTTTAGATATGAGGAAGATGATCATCATCATGTGTCTTGTGTGTGTGTGTGTGTGTGTGTGTGTGTGTGTGTGTGTGTGTGTGTGTGTTGTGTGTGTTGTGTGTGTGTGTGTGTGTGTGTGTGTGTGTGTGTGTGTGTGTGTGTGTGTAGTGTATGTGTGTGTGTGTGTGTTGTTATGTGTGTGTGTGTGTGTGTGTGTGTGTGTGTGTTGTGTGTGTGCCAACGCCATGCGGCAGGGCACAAGACGACGATGAATAATCAGCCAACAATCTTTACCATTCTTTTCTGTCAGCTCACCGTTCTGACCACAGCATCGAAACTGCTGACGTTCACATTATCAATGATTTGTTGTTTTACAGCGTCTGTAGCGGAATATCCCTGCTTGTTCTTTCTTAAGTTTCTGCTGCCTTTGACACGATTCACCACACCATCCCCTCAGTCGACTGGAGCACACAATCCGAGGTGGTGCTCTTTCTTGGATTTTGTCATACCTGTCCGACCATTCTTAGTCAGGCATGGTAAATGAGTTCAAATCCAAGTCGTTAAACTTGCATATGGGATCCCCCAAGGCCCTGCGCTTGTTCAAAGCCTCTTGACATTCTACACCTCATCACTTGCCAACATCATCAGTCAGCACAACATCAGATAGTTTTTTCATGCTGATGATTCCCAGCTCTACAACAAAACATGTCTGGAAATATCTCAACCCTTCTTTCCAAAGTTTCTAATTGTTATGATGAAATCCAGAACTGGACGATACAGAAAAAAACTACACTTGACTGGCGATAAGACTGAATTTATGTTCATTGGTACCAAGCACAAGCTTTCCACTATAAAAGTTTGTTCTATTCAATTAGATAACAGCGCTATTGTATTTTCTGATTCAGCCAAGGACTTTGGCGTTGTTCTTGATCCTCAACTCTCCATTAGAAATATATCACCCAAATCTGTCAGTCATGTTGTTGTCAACTGCCACGTTTCAGTTCTGTTCGTTGTTATCTCTCAACTTCAGCAGTATCTGATCTCGCAACTTCTCTTATCTTGTCTCGTATCAATTATTGTAACTCTCTGCTCTCTGGCTTGTCTGCTTCTTCTATGGCATGCCTCCAGGGCGTTCAGAATTCTGCGGCCTGTCTTGCCCTTCGTAAAAACAGCATGATCATACCATGCCCTTTCTTCGACCTCTCCACTGGTTGCCTGTTTCTCAAAGAATTTCATTCAAAATTAATACATTATGCTACAGCTGTATCAACGGTACTGCACCTATTTATCTCGTGACTATCTCCGAATGTACACCCCTGCCTGACCTTTTCGTTCTGCTTCTGACACTACTTGTTTACAAATTACTTGATACACGTTAGCAAAGTAAAAACTTAACACTTTGACTCCCTCACCCAATCCACCAGCTTCCTGCAGGATTGGGTTAGGGAGTCATAGGGTTAATTTTTTGCAGTTAGTGGCTAAGACGCTGGAATCAAAGGGTTAAAATTGACATTTAACATCCAACAACTTACCACTCATTCTGTGCTGGGATGGAGGGGGGAGAGGAGGGAAGGGGTTACACATAATATATGCATGCACGCACGTTCCCACTCTTTTCTTATTTGTTTCTCCGTTTCTCAGGCCCGTTGCCCTGACGAACCGATAGAGAATAGTGGAACTGACAGCAGCAATGGAACTGATGCTGGGAACGGCACTGATGCTGGGAACAGCACTGATACAGGGAACAGCACTGATACAGGGAATGGCACTGATACTGGGAACGGCACTGATACTGGGAACGGCACTGATACTGGGAACAGTACCGATACTGGGAACAGTACCGATACTGGATCGGGTTCTAGCAACAGTACTGATTCTGGCAACAGTACAGACACATCAGGTTCTTGTGCTGGAAATTCATTCATTCATTCATTCATTCAGTCAGTCAGTCAGTCAGTCAGTCAGTCATTCAGTCAGTCAGTCAGTCAGTCAGTCAGTCAGTCATGTATTTATTTATTTACCTATTTATTTATTTATCATTTATCTATTTATTTTTTATTTATTATTTATTCATTCATTATTTATTCATTTACTCATTCTTTTATTCATTTATTTACTTATTTTATTCATCCATTAATTCAGTCAGTCAGTCATTCAGTAAGTCATTTATTTATTCATTTATTCGTTCGTGTGTTCGTTCCTTCATCTATCTGTTTATTTATTCCTTTATTTTTTCTTTCTTTCTTGTTTTATCTCTTATTTATGTGTATATTCTTTAATTTGCTGTCTCATTTCTACACTGTTTCTTTGGTCACAGGATCTG